>OX596013.1:24449246-24917041 GCA_951394025.1 Heteromyza rotundicornis
TAAGAGATATGAGGATACGATATCCGACTTTGAACTTTGGGAGAAAATTCGTAAAAGGAGACAGAAAGAAAACGAAAATTTCGATGATTATCATCTGGCAATTGAAGAACTAACAGATCGCTTGCAAGATGAAGTTGGAGAACATGAGATGGTTGAGGTATTGGTTAGAAACCTAAAACCAAATTTGCGACATGAACTATTGCACTTAAATATTACCACCAGCACAAAACTTCGCACTGAAGTCCGCAAGCATGAAAATTTCTTTTCGGAGACTAGTTCACAATCTTTTAAATTCAAACCGGCTTGGTTAAAATCTCAAGTATTGGAAATAGATATTGACAGTTCATCAGATGTTGTGGGTGATGAAGAAATAGCGGCTATGCATTCTTCGCGTCCACCTTTAGTTTGTTGGAACTGTGATAAACAAGGTCACAGATACGATGATTGCTTAGAGCAACGAAAAATTTTCTGTTACGGCTGCGGAAAGAAAGATACTTTCAAGCCTAAATGTACTAAGTGTAACTGTTCGGAAAACCGAATGAGGGATGCGAACAATCGCAACTCGTAAACGCATCCCAAAATATTATAGGAGAACGTAAAGGTGCAAAACCTCACTTAAATTCTGACGTACATTTCACTGATAATGAATTACCAGACTTACGCTTACCTGACAGTAACACTATTGATTTTCCACTAAAAATTTTACCTAGACTTACAAATTCTCGAAAACTTCAGCTTAGGCCTCTCATTCCTTATCATCAACGTCTTTACCACTATAATCAAACTCGTCTTCGAATATTGGGAGAAGCTGCCGCTGTTCGGCCCCTATACCTAACAAAACCTAAAAGATCAACTCGTCGATTGAGAAATTTTTGGAGAAACGTAGTTGCGACTCGTAAAAGGCTACTCTCCGCTATTTTTACTAACGCGGATAATAGATTATACACCGAAGTAATTATCCTAAATACCCCTAATTTGGCTTTATTAGATTCGGGTGCAACGATCAGTTGTATAGGAGGCGATGCTGCTACCGAAATTCTTGCAAGTAATAAAGTAAAGAAATGCTCTGGGTGTGTCAAAACAGCTGATGGCAGTTCATGTTCTGTTGTTGGTAGAATTTTTACGGAGTTGACCTACAAGAATTCCACTAAAACTATCGAATTGTTTATTATACCCAGCCTAAAGCAAAATGTTTATTTAGGCATGAACTTTTGGCATGAGTTCGGTCTGGTTGATTCTATTTCAAGTGCCATCGGCACGATTGCGGAGTTAGATGTTGGCAAGGATGAGGATTTCAGTGAGGAGCCCAAAATGCATATTCTAACTTGCGAGCAAGGAAAGCGTTTGAAAACTGTTATTGATATATTCCCATCTTTTGAAAAGGAAGGATTGGGTCATACAAGTCTTTTGGAACATGTTATCGATGTGAGTAGTGCAAAAACTGTGAAACAACGACACTTTTCAGTGTCCCCCGCTATCGAAAAACTAATGTTTGCCGAAGTTGATCACATGCTAGCGTTAGGCGTAATAGAAGAGTCTTCGAGCCCTTGGAGTAGTAATTGTGTTCTTGTTCGGCGGAATAATAAAAATCGTCTGTGTTTGGATTCACGCGAAGTAAATAAGCATACCGTGAAGGATGCTTACCCCCTCCCTCATATCGATGGAATCCTTAGTCGATTACCACCTGCTCGATTCATATCTGGTTTAGACATGAAGCACGCGTTTTGGCAAATTCCTCTGGAGGAAAAATCTAGGCAAGTTACGGCGTTCACAATACCAAATCGGCCCCTTTACCAGTATAAGGTCATGCCATTTGGATTGTGCAACGCACCACAAACGCTAGTTCGATTAATGGATAGGGTGTTGCCTAATAACCTCAGAGACCGTGTTTTCATTTACCTTGACGACCTGCTTATACTTTCTGATGATTTCGATTCTCATTTAATTCTGTTGCAAGAAGTTGCTTTACATCTGCGCAAAGCCAACCTAACGCTAAATTTTGCAAAGTCAAAATTCTGCATGACTGAAGTTAAATATCTTGGTTTTATTATTGGTCATGGTGAGATTAAAACCGACCCTGGCAAAATAATAGCAATTCAAGAGTTTCCTGTTCCCAAAACAGTAAAGCAGCTTCGTAGTTTCCTAGGCCTAGCGGGCTGGTATAGGCGTTTTATCGATAATTACGCTACCATTACTTTTCCGATGACCGAGCTGCTTAAGAAAAGTAAAACTTTTGTATGGAACGAGGACGCTCAAGCTGCGTTTCAGAAACTAAAATGCCTGCTAACTTCTTCTCCCATTTTAAGAACACCCGATTTTTCGAAACCTTTTCTGTTGTTATGTGATGCTAGTTTAGTTGGACTAGGCTGCGTACTTGCGCAATGCAACGAAAATGGCGTCGAGATGCCCATCGCTTTCATGTCAACTAAGTTAACGAGAACACAGCAAAATTATTCCGTGACGGAATTAGAATGTCTGGCAGTAATTCGAGGTATTAAGAAATTTCGCTCATATATTGAAGGCCAAGACTTTACCGTGATCACAGATCATGCGAGTCTGCAATGGCTAATGAGACAGAAGGACCTTTCAGGAAGACTTGCTAGGTGGTCCCTTAAACTGCAGAGTTTCACTTTTACTATCAAACACCGTCCCGGTACAGAAAATGTCGTAGCCGATACACTTTCTCGGCGACCTGAAGAGATAAGCGAATTAGAAGATATTGGTCCCATTGTAGATTTAACTTCGGAACATTTTGACTCGGTAGAGTATAAAAATCTGATAGAAAGAATTACACAAAATCAGTCAAGACTTCCCGATGTTAAGGTTATGGATAAATTTCTTTATAAGCGAACCGAGCATTACGTTGGCGAAGACGAGCAGGAGTCTAGCGCATGGAAATTATGGATTCCCCAAGCCTTGGTCCCTGATGTTCTGTTCCGAGCGCATAATCCATTTTTATCTGCTCATGTTGGCTCAGGGAAAACTTTAGAGAAGATTCGCCGATACTTGTTTTGGCCAGGTATGGTGTCGCAGATAAGGGAGTATATACGAAAGTGTGAAACGTGTCGATGCACAAAAAGCCCAAATTCTGTGTTGCGTCCACCTATGGGAAGACCAATTATCTCAGATCGCCCATTTCAAAAGTTATTTCTCGATATTTTAGGCCCATATCCCCGTTCGAAAACAGGTCAAATTGGATTACTTATAGTCGTTGATCATTTGTCAAAATTTCATTTTCTCAAACCACTTCGAAAATTTACATCCAAGACAATTTGCGAATATCTGGAAGATTATATCTTTTATACATTTGGGGTCCCGGAAACAATCTTGACTGACAATGGCGTTCAGTTTAAATCTGGGTGGTTCGAATCATTTTTAACTCGTTTCGGCATTTCTCATATGTGCACTGCAATATACTCCCCTCAAGCTAACTCGTCGGAAAGAGTAAACCGTTCAATTATAGCAGCCATAAGAGCGTATATTGTGAAAGACCATTCTTCTTGGGATGCGCATATTAGTGAAATATCATGCGCTTTGCGCAGTACTGTTCATCAAAGTACGGGTTACTCGCCATATTTTCTTCTATTCGGACAAAACATGCTTTTACATGGCAAGGATTACGAACTCTTGAGAAAAGTTAATTTATTAACTGATGACACCTTAGTGTCGCAGTCTGATGCAATGAACTTGATTCGGCAAAAGGCGAAAGAAAATATGACGAAATCATTTCAGAATAATGCTAAACGATATAACCTTCGTTCGCGGCCTGTTAACTTTAAAGTTGGTGAAGAAGTTTTTGCGAGAAACTTTGTACAAAGTAATATGATTAAAAAGATAAATGCAAAATTAGCACCCACTTTCATAAAGGCGACAGTGAAGCGAAAGGTCGGAGCAGTTTATTACGAGTTGTGTGATGCCCACGGAAAAATTTTGGGAGTATATCACTCTAAAGATTTGCAACCTAAGCGTTAAAATTTTTTTTTACATGTCCTTTTTTCAGCTAACGTATCTGTAAATGTACACCTTCATTACCTGTTTTGTAATGGACAACTCTTCTGTTAGCATTCTGTTAACCAACGGTTTAGCGCACTCATCCCAACCTAGCTTAGTGTAAATCCCGACTTACAGTCACATTCCAGGAATTTCGCCTGGAATGTCCCGCTTTGGCAACTCGCCCTACAACCGCTACCGGCATATTCAGATCGCTGGCTCTTGCTAGCGTGATAATTATACTGACTAGAAGTACAGAAACGTAATTTGCTTTTCTTGCGTTCAATATAATACGATGTAGTACTTCGAATTGCAATTCACGATAATTCAAACTATATATATTTTTTTTGAAAGTCTTTACTTTAAAGGATAATTTCGTAATTTAGTTGCTACAATTAAGTCGTAGATTAGATTTCATAATAATGGCAATGCTATATGGTAGTTTAGGAAACTAGCGTAGGGTTCAGTGCAGGCATATATGCTGGCCAGGCACAACTCAAACGCAATTACGGCATTGGTCCGTTATTCCTAAGCTGTGCTTTCAGCGGACGAGAGAAGGGCATTGTGAATCCACGCTCTGACAAGTCAACACATCGTTGCACGGAAGAAATGGTTATAATTTTCTAAAGCGAATATATTTTAACCTGCGGTACAATTAATGTACAATTATCAAAATTAATTCGATTGATAGCTCTTTGGAAAAAAAGAAAAGAAAAGCTAATCGGAAGACTCGATTTTTTTTTACGACTTGTGGCATTTTGGTCATTTTGATCTAGCACGAGGCCAGGAGCTCGATACGTGCGCTTCTGCGAGCAGAACTGTGCGAATATAAAAGCTGGTGCTTCCGCGACCAGAATTGTTCCAAATACCGAAAGCGTGGTCTTGAGCTTTGCTGGTACTTGAGCGAAAAGATTTGCGCTACGTCTGGACGAGTAGCGTTACGTGTTAAGCAAGGCGTTTCTGCGCGAACGAAAACTCAGTCAGCGAAGAACCACCGGAGTCTAGGCTCTATTTGTCACGTGCGGCCAATGCAGAGCAGCTGGTTCAGCCGCGTTACTTCGATCGGAACAACAACATACAAGCCTTCTGCATACTATTTTAACGTCTATTTCATGAACTATTAAACAAGTTTTGTATTCCTAAAAAATTAAGCGCTCGCTTCCGTAAAAATTAAATTTTGTTAATTTTATTGTAAATTAATAATTTTCTATTTGTTAAAATGAAATGTCTTCAATTACCTACTAATGTAATCTAATTCATTTCGTTGGCCTAATTTGCTAAATTAGTAATTTACTAAATGCTATTTTTTTTGTAGAATTTAATTTAAGATATATGTAGAAATTTATAAAAAAAAAAAAGAGAAAAAAAAAAAACATCTACAAAAACACAACACGTCGCTGGGCCCAACGTCGGAGATGTGGAGAAATATTGAGTAAGTGATTTGAATTTTTTTTTATTATTAGTAGCATTTGGTAAGATTATGTCGTATATAAATAAGCAAAACGTTAAAAAGATAAACTACCGTTTATTTCACACGGGAGTACAATAATTGAGGACATGAACATTTAGAATTTATATTACAAGTTGCAGTTTTCGCTTATTATACAAATCGTATGCGGTTAGGCATATCAAATTATTTTTTGAATTTTTGAACCGTAGTCGGATGCGGATTACATTTAAGTTTGTTTTGAGCTCCTATCAATGTGGAAACGAAGAAGAGACTCAAATGTATCGGATTTGAAATTATTGAATTCATTAAAAACATAAATGATGTTAACCAATGAAATATCGGTTTAATTATTTTATGAATATGGAGTAGGCACCTTAGTCCCTAAGGTTCAATGCAGGGCGTGAAGGGGATGTAAGGTTATCATGACAATTAGCAGCATTGGGGCGATTCAGAATCGGTCACGAATCGCCATAGGTAGGGTGGGTAGAGACGACAGCGGAGTACCGATACCAGCTGGGTATCTCCAAATTATTCCAGGTAACAATTACGAGTGATAAAATTGATAGGGGCATGGATATTTTCCTTTAGTTTCAGTTTCATTTATTTTTACTTTTCGGTTGCGTTTTTGTTTTTTTTTTTCTTTCGCAAAGTGCACATAATTAATGTTGTAATGTCGTGGTGTTTAGGGTTTTGAAAAGATCCCCGACAACCCGACGAGCTACGCAAGAGCACTACTAGGTGTGCACGCCCTTCGATTCCCTTAAGCACCGTGATGTGCCTTAACTTCTTAAGTACTTTAAGGGCACAGTATCATCACACACGACGGCCATTACAGAAGGGGACATACTCTTAAGGCGAAGACATGACTGAACTATTGGTACCGACGAACTCAAAATTACGGACAATGAAACTAAAAATAATTTTTACGGACAATGAAAAAAAAAAAACAATTGAAATAATTAAATAAATAAATAAATATAAATATAAATCTATATATAAATAAATATATATACACGGAGGGAAATGCTTGCTGAAATCATGCGTTATAGGAATCAATTAAGTAAAAATTAGTCACGATATTGATCCATTAATTAGAAGTCAATAATCAAGAATTCTTAATCATAAGAAATGTTAAAAGTGAAAATCATAGTTTGTGATTTGTGTTTGCTTGATTTGTTCCACTTAAACATGAATTATTATTTTCCCTTTTGACATAATCAATGACCAGATGGAATAAATTGTGCAAACAAAAATCATAAATTATGATTAAAAAATTATAATTTTAGGCTTAAGTGAGAATAAATGAATCATTCGTAATAATAATTTGAGCACATATTTACAATTAAATAAATGGAAATTTTTTTTATTTGTTAATTTTTTACTTAATTATTTATCTAATTTTACTTTTTTATTTGCCAACTTGCTTAGAATAATTTGTAATAACTTTTTCACAAATTCAGTTTTCCCGGAATTCGAACTGACATCATCCTCTCCAGTCCGGACGCCTAACCGATTCGGCTACCCTGGCATTATTGTAAAAGCGTCTAAATGTATTGTATATTGTTCAGCAATTCATGACAATCAACCCAGTTACTCATAATTCATGATAACACGTGCAGTTTCATGACCTAGGTAATCATCCATTATTCTTCAAGAATAATAAAATAAATCACGAAATTCATAAACCCTTATCATAATGTATTCACAATCCATATGCATAGTTTATGTACGAATTCACATAATTTGTGACTAATATTCACAATTAATGATTATAATTTGTAATTAAGTAACAATAATTTTATGGACTCCATAATCGTAAATCATGAGCCAACATTTCTCTCCGTGTAGATTTACAGAAAATAGTATGGTTTTAATCATGTATTTACAAGATTCTAAATAAGCTTATGACAAAATAATATTGAAATAAAAGTAAAATGATAAGTACTAATTATAATATTTTGTAATATAAATTCATATATATGCACACAAACTATAGTTATTTTATTTTTATATAGATACTACTTCAATTTTATTTTTGCATTAATCATTATACATAACTAGTAGTAGTCTTATTTCTATACGTAGATTATGATGAGATTTGTCGTGGTCCTGATCCTAAGCTTGGTAGCAGGTAGCGGAGCGGCATCGGTTGAGATCTCCGAACTATCTGAAACGCCGCTATTCTTTGATAAGCCAATTGAGCTGAAGGAATTCTTGGAGCAGATAACCAGCTTCCAGCAGAAAATACAAGACATGTGCGAGAGGCTACAACCAAGCTTGTTTTTTCCAAACGTCGACTTTACAGCATCCTGCTTGGCACCACTGCAAGTGACAAACTCCATAATATCGAAGCTCCGCGATACTGAAGAGATTATTTAAAGCTCGTTCAAAATTCGGCGACCTAGACGGTCATTAAACTTCATGGGAGAAATGTTCAATTGGGCATTCGGAGTCATGGATCAAAACGACGCCAATAGAATATACGGCCACCTGAATGATATCGAAGAGAGAGGCAGCGAAACGTGTGAAGTCATGAAAAGACAAGTAACGGTAATGGCCACAAATTACAAAAAGTTATCGAAGCCTTTGCTGACAACTATACGTGAAATTGAGATGTTGCAAACCAAGCTGAACGAGACAGTCACTAAACAAGCGGCAGAGTCCAAGAGCCACAACAAGAACTTTCACGAAATCGAACTATCGTTGCAGATTCAAAGGATGGACGTGACATTAAACTCAAACCTGCTTGATAGCCAAAGTCAACAGCAAGTAGAATTGGCGATACTAGATGACTTATATAAAGGAAGTCTACACCCAACCATACTTGTCAAGGAGGACGTGGATGCGATGATAGCCCGACTCTCCGTGGATAATAAATAAAAATGGTTGCTATCCCGAAATTTCGATGTTCACCGGACCGCGAAAGTTAAGGTATTTCCAATAGATGGCGGCATGGTGATTGTGGCCAAAATACCGCTACCAGACCAAACAAAATTCACGTTATACAAGGTGTACCCGGTTCCACTATTCGTTAATGAGCAATGGGATATAGTGACAAAGTCAACTTACGACTGCATGGTAGAGAGTTCATCGGCCTCTCGTTACACGAGGTTTCAAATTGTCGACAACTGGAAGTGGACGAAACAACGGAAATCACAATATGCAAGCACCCTGGTAAAATCCTCACGCGGATGAACACAAATTGTGAGGTCAACATGATGCAGCACACCCCAGTCGGAGATGACAGATGCAAACATGTGGTGGTTCCAGCAAGCAACGGGATCCTTATAAAGACAGAAACAGCGAATAGATGGATCTTCAAGTTGCGGAACAGGGAGACTTTTGATGCTGTTTGTGAGGACGATGTGCATACAGTTACACTTTCGGGATTCGGAGAGTTAACGATAAAGGGAAAATGCAGTTTGAATAATTTACAGACTCGATTGCTGTACGAGTACCATCAGGAGAGCAGGCACAACATAAGTACTCGACCAAACAACCACGCAACACTAATTGAAGGCTTGAAAGAAAACTGGACGAAGTTGTTGGACGTCAACGCCACAAGAACTATTCCTACCGCCATCTTGGTATCAGATCACACGAGAATAAATTAAATGTTATCAGATGGCGAGAGAAATTTCGACGACCTGAAGTCGGAAATGGAACAACGACAACTAACTAACAGAATCCATTACCATCAGACTGAGGCCAGAACATTAAGTCTATCTTTCGGTATACTTTCAGGTATATTACTTATTGCAATTATAGGGATAGTAATATGCACCATACAGCACAGGAGAACTAGGCCTACGAGATTATCTGTGCACATGCCGTCCTTACTAAACGCAACGTGGCGGAGAAACAGTCCTAGGATAGTTCAAGAAAGATCGAGGCGACAGATTGAAACAACAACAAATATAGAACCAGAAAAACATACAATACAACTACAGCGGAAGGCATCAGTAATATCATCAGGACCGACAATGGGAGTAGTATAGGTATCTATAAAATAAATTAGAAGATTTATGAATATTTTGCTTAAATTGTATTTTCTCAGAATTTTAAAATTAAGTGCAAATTGTAATAGATAAATAAATACATCATTAAAATTGATAAACTACATATATACTAAGAGTTATGTGAATTTTATAGTAGTTAAATAAATAAATAAATAGTAGATAAATAAATAAATCATTAAAATTGATATACTACATATATACTAAGAGTTATGTGAATTTTATTGTAGTTAAATAAATGAATAGTAGATAAATAAATAAATCATTAAAATTGATAAACTACATATATACTAAGAGTTATGCGAATTTTATAGTAGTTGATAATAAGTTTCATTAAAATATGTAATATATAATATATACCTGGTTAAAATTTGCTTGCATGGTGTCAAGAAAGGATTATTGTCGTTTCCAAAAAAATCCTTTCTTTTCTGCGTGGGTGGTGAGGAATGTTGTGGCCCATTAAACACATGAGCCACGCATTTCAACATCACCCTGTAGCATGTTTGTCAGCCAAGCAAGACCTGACACAATTAAGTCTCCAATTGCAAAATGAGCGATTGAGGGCTTTGACTCGATCGAGGTGCAATGCACTTGCGAGATTGTTGGGTCAGCACTTTTGCTTGGTTGGCAGCAACCGAAATAAAATACTAAGAGTTAGTTAATAAAGGGAGTTCATATTGTAACACCATATTACAGGATACGTGTTTTATTTCAGCCATAGATCTTAAGGACGCATTTTGGAAAATTTCTTTAGAGAAGAAATCCCGGGAGAAAACAGCCTTCACGGTCCCTGGGCGGCCGTTGTACCAATTCACGGTTATACCATTTGGGTTGTACGACGCTGTCCAGAGAATGTGTCGGCTGATGGACAATGTGATCCCAGCCGAAATGCGTGAAAATGTGTTTGTATATTTAGACGATTTGTTGGTAGGTGACGGGTGTAACAGACGGTTTATAAGGGTGGTACAGACGGTTTATAAAGGACTCGCGACAATTGCAGCTCCACTGCATGACTGTCTGACTAACGATTAAGAAAATTCGAAGTGACAGACGCTGCTAGGGAGGCTTTTGACAAACTAAAATACAGTTTGGTCACTGTGCCAGTCCTGACCAACGCCGACTTTACAAGACACTTTTATATACAATGCGACGCTTCGACTGAGGGTGTAGGGGGGGGGGGAGTTCTTCCAAATGGATGATGAGGAGAGTGAATGTCTGATTGCCTACATGTCAGCGAAGTTAAACAAAGCTCAGAAAAACTATAGTGTAACTGAGTTGGAATGCTACGCTGCTATATTAAGCGTAAAAAGATTTCGTCCTTATGTTGAGACGCTTCCTTTCACCATAATCAGGGAGCACACAAGCTTCAAGTGGCTCATGGGTCAAAAAGACTTATCTAGACTTCAAGCTTACAATTTTAATATTGAACACCGAAAAGGTGAACACAATGTGGTACCGGACACTCTCTTTTGAATCTATATGGAGGAGATTGGACCGGTGGACAGGGTATTAGATGTGGACCTCAGCTCCTCATATTTTTCATCAGAAGAATATGAGGCGCATAAGGAAACAGTGACAGAAAATAAAAACGAACTGCCTGACATTTGCTTATCGGACGGTTGTGTATCCAAACGGTTCCGTCTGAGCTGCGAAAAGGATTATCGGTGGCAGCTCACTATTCTCCTTGTGCAGGACACGGCGGAATGCATAAGACTTTGAAAAAATTGCGAAAAGTATTTTTGGTCTGGTATGGTGGCGGATGCTCAGGACATTGTACGAAATTGTGAAGTGCGCAAAAGCTGCAAAAACCAAAATTTAGTTCGATGTCCACCAATGGGGGCGTAACAAATCACAGAAAGGCCAATGCAACGGTTATACATCGATTTTATGGGTCCTTATCCACGAACCAAGACGGTAATGCGTGTATTTTTATAGTTTAGATAATTTTTCTAAATTTGTTTGGCTGAAGCCAGTGCGAACGGCAACGTCGGCCAATGTCATTAAGTTTTTAGAAAGGGAAGTATTTCACATTTTTGGTGTTCCCGAGTTCTTACACTCTGACAACGGAAAACAGTTTGTATCCAAAATGTTTAGGTCACTTTTGGGAAAATATGGTACGTGCCACGTCAAGACAGCCTTTTACTCGCCACAAGCAAATGTCGAGTTTCGCAGATTTCTAATGAGCGGACGTGAAAAATTTAGCTTCATACTATTTACGGAAATTGAAGTGATTAAACAACCACAAAAATTCGAAATTTGTGCCGGACCCGTGCGCGGAAAAACCGCCCAACAATCTCGCATTAGTCTTGGCAGTGACTGTAAAGGCCAAATTAATAATAATAAACAAATAAACAAAAATTAAAAAGTGATCAATATGCTGAGAACGCCGCCACTTAATTCAATCTCGCAAACCAGTTTGTCGGAAGACAATAACAATGCTGAAGCACCCGTGAAACCGTCGCAGTTAAAAGCCTCTGCCTTCTCTGAGAATGCATCGCAACTTACTCTCGTGTTTCCTGCTAACAATGCTATTCTAGCTGAAAATACTATTTTGAAGAGCCGCTCTGCAGAGGAGCTGTTCGCAAGCTCTCTCTCATCATCATCTGTTCCTTGGCGAGAACAATGCAAAATCCCTATACCCAGCAGAAAACGGAATTGGCAGCAGTGAGTAACTATACCCTTCTAATTACAAACGCCGAACTGGCAGCGACCCCTGGCAGTGACCCTTACACGAAAACTCCAAAATGAACCTAAGGAGAAAAGCTTACACCGACGAGCTCAACAAATTACTCACTTTGGCGTGCAACAAAAAATTTAAAACGACCCATTATTGCAGAATCGCCAACTCGTTTACCCAACGGAGACTGGGCGAGAAGTGATGCCGAAAAAGGTACAGCTTTTGCAAGTCACCTTCAAAATGTATTTACTCCTAACCCCCCAACTGCAAATTACCCGTTACCACAGCTCGCAACCAGGCCAAACTATAACCCACTACTCATCAAAAGAAAAGCACTTATGGATGATATTGCCAAGTTGAACCCAAAAAAAGCTCCAGGTCATGACTTAATAACGGCTAAAATGGCGAAAGAGCTACCATCAATTGCTGTTACTCACTTACTGCACATATACAATGCTATATTAAGAATAGGTCACTACCCAACTGACTGGAAGCTGTCGCAGATCACGATGATCCCGAAACCGGGAAAAGACCCTACAAACGTAAGTTCATATCGCCCAATAAGCTTACTCTCTACCCTATCAAAACTTTTTGAGAAAATTCTGATAAAAATTATGTTACCCACAATACTCGCTAAAGGTGAAATACCTAATCACCAATTGGGATTTAGAGAAAAGCAAGGCACAATTGAACAGGTTCATCGCATTGTTGACTTGATCAAAAAAACATTCGAAAAAAGCAATACTGCTCAGCAGTATTCCTCGACATCACCCAAGCCTTGGATAAGGTATAGCATAGAGGACTGATATCCAAACTACAGAAACTATTACCCGCAAGCATGCACATTTTGCTTGACAGCTATTTGACCCACAGAAAATTTGTAGTTAAACATAAAAGTTTCGTTTCTTATAGATTTGATATTCTTGCCGCAAGGCTGCGTCCTCGGACCCCTACTGTATATACTCTATACCCATTTCTGATCAGACCCTCATCTCATCTAAGAGCGCCCATCTAACCTTCACCCTAAGAAAAGATACTTGCGCCACTCTTAAAATAAATGGTAATGTAATACCACAGTGTCGTGAAACCAAATACCTTGCTATGCATCTCGATCGTAGACTCACTTGGAAAAAACACATCGAAGCCAAACTTACACAAATCAAATTGAAAAACCTAGAACTAAATTGGCTCCTCTCGAAGCAATCAAAACTCAACACCACATATAAAATCCTTTTATACAAAAGTGTGATTAAACCCATATGGACATATGGGATTGAGCTCTGGGGTACAGCATCTCCATCAAATGTTGGGAAACTGCAAATAATGCAGTCGAAAGTTCTGAGTCAAATCGTTGGAGCCCCATGGTTTATAAGAAATGCACAAATATATCGAGATTTACAAATACCGACAATTTCCAATGAGATCCCCAAACGTACAACAAAATATGCAGATAAGCATAGCCAGAAATTCGGTCAGACCCACCCGACCCCTACGTCTAAAGCGTAACTATTATATTGCATTTGAATATATAGCCCCGTGATTCTCAGCAATTCCAACATACCGCATATGACGCCATCCGGACGATGCCAACATCCATCGATGTCAACATCGTCTTTATGACGCCTCTATGAACGAAACCTACATAGTGTTGTCCAAATCGTTGGATTGGGTCAACAAGTAAAAAAACGTGAAATTTGTACCGTTAAAATAAATAAAAATACAATTCACTATGGAAATTGAAAAAGACCACAGCATACCTTACCTAGACACAAAAATACATAAAACAGAAAACACAATAATCATGGACTGGTATACAAAACCAACTTCATCGGGAAGGATGATAAATTTCCATTCGACACAACCGACGAAACAAAAAATCAACACAGCCATGAACCTCATAAACAAGGTCATCGGAATAAGTGACGACAGTTTCAAACAACAGAACATACACAAAATAAGAAAAATATTAAAAATGAACAATTACCCAAACACATTAATAAATGACCTATTAAACACTCAAATCCACCAAAAATACCACAACGACAAATCGATGCAAAAAATAGACGAATCTGGCAACGACAAACGATACTACAGTGTACCATAAATTCCAAGACTCACAGACAATGCGCACTTAAACCTTGCAATCGGACAGTAAAAAGCTTCGTTTGCTCACAAGCCGAACCAAACGCTCAGCAAAATATTCACGAACACTAAAGATAAAATAGAACAACACCAACAACATAACGTAGTCTATGAAATCGCATGCCAAGGGAACGAAATGGAATCATGCGAGAAGATATTCATCGGCACGACTAAGAGAGCGCTTGGTACTCGAATGAACGAATACAAGACAGACATAGAGAAGAAGAAATCATCAACAGCGCTAGCGCAACACATATTGGACAGCGGCCACTCAGCTGATTTCGATAACGTCAGAATTTTGGATAAGGAACAGAGAACGAGTACCCACAACACGAATGCAATATACACGGTGGCAATAACATAAAAACATTTTTAATAACTTTTCAAATCTGTGATATTTTTGTTTTTTGTAGCTATTGTTTGTGAAAAATATTGTGATTTTTATATTAATTCTTAATGTTGTGTAGTGATGTCACGAAGCGATGCTATAAATAAAATGTAAAAATCTAGACAATGTAAGTTGAAATTAATTGTTCCAAAAACGAATGTGAAATATGTTGTAAAGTGACTATATGTGACGTGAGCCTGGGATGTATCTTTTCATCTGCAACCTCAATTGCGTGCCTCAATGCTGGTTGTCACTGCTGTTAGCAGATCAGTCTTCGATTGTTTTTGATTGCAAGAGAGCTAGTATGTGTGGGTGAGTGAATGTTAAGCAAATGAATACATGCAGCGATAAGAGAGAGAGCAGTGAGAATGTTGGGTGTGTTGCGTGATACAAGATAATGTTGTATGTTGGTTCAGACCAATTGGTGCTTTGGCAACATTAGATACAATTAGGAAATTCTTAGAGGAGCTTTATTTTGTTAATAATAGGTTTTCTTTTAGGATTTCTGAATGATAAAGAACCATTCGAAAATGATTGCCAACTAAAGCGTTTCGGTCGAGGAAAATTTAGTCGTGTCGATAATTTTTTTATTTAAAAATAGGGAAACCTTTTTAAATCTAAGAAAAAAAAGTAAGTGTCAGAGAAATAATTAAAGTTTAAGTTTGAAGGAAATGTGAAAAAAATAAGTTTTAAAAGAAAAATGGTATAAAAATCAGTTTTTTTATAAAAACAAGAGAAATAAATGAGAAAAAAAAGAGTTAAGACATAAGACAAAAAAATAAGAAAGAAAAAAACAAAATAATGCAATTTTGAAAAGAGAAAAGAAAAGATGATTTTTTTTTATAGCTTTTAATATGTGATTGTTTTAATTTCTAGAATCCTTTGAAAAGGTAAATCCAAATAAACCATTCAAAAAAAAATTCGGTGGTAATCGGGCTAAATAAATTTTAATTAAAACAAAATAACGTTTTTCGTTGGAGGTATGTGCAGTTTTTATTAATAACTTACTGGTTAGAAATTATTACACAACGAAACAACCTTTGTTTCTTTTGTGCAGGTCTTATCATTACGGGGTGGTGAGGGGTCTCATCTTTTTTTTGGCGAAGGCCAACACCAAACCATTTGGTTATTTTGTGGAAAGCTGCGCTAACGCTACTCTTCATCTTTGGCAGCGCTGTCCTTATATCAAATCAGCTGTTAGCTGTAGCGGTAGGAGATTTCAGTTGGACGATCGAGGTTAATGACCCCAGCGAAAAGGAGGAGAATATTTAACAATAAGAGACTGAAATAAATAACATCGCAAGAGCCGACCAACTGCCACCACCTGTCTGTTTTGCGAAAACATAAGTTTTAAAACAAAATTAAAAAATAATAAAAAGTCTGTCCGTTCAAATTATCGAATTCGTTCCTTTTGGAAAAATGTCCGTAGAAATCGGAAAAATTGTTTAAAATTTTTGTCTGCTTTTGAAGTACCTAAAAATGATTCTCGGCCGTACATCAAAGTAAATTTATTTAATATGGAATTATTTGCACTGTTAGATTCAGGTGCGTCCATGTCGTGTATAAGTGGCAATGCTGTCAAACAATTTCTTGCAGACCATATTCCTTTTAAGTCGCTCTGCGAGTTTGTTGAAACGGCAGGTGGGCGTAAATATAAAATTATAGGAAGCGTGAAAGCTCAAATAACTTTCAAAAATAACACCAAAACTTTAGACATTTTTATTATTCCTGATTTGCGTCAAGATTTATACTTAGGCGCTGATTTTTTTCATAAATTTGGCCTAATAAATAAACTTTTAGAATCCCTTTCTTGTGAGTCGGAAATCACTCATACGCCTCCAGGTATGCATGAATTAGATCCCGGTGAGCAATCCCGGTTGCACAGCGTAATATCTTTATTTCCGTCATTTGAAAATGAAGGTTTGGGGAAAACAACTCTCCTTAAACATACCATTGAAATTGTTAAAGACTCGAAACCGATTAAGCAGCGTTATTTTTCAGTATCGCCTGCGGTCGAAAAGAAAATTCATTATGAAATAGATCGTATGTTGGAACTTGGTGTCATTGAACCAGCTCCACAAAATTGTCCATGGAGTAGTCCGGTTGCGATAGTAGAAAGAGAAGGTAAAGTTCGGTTATGTCTCGATTCGCGCAAATTAAATAGCGTTACGGTTAAGGATGCGTTTCCTTCGCCGAAAATAAATGGATTTTTAGTCGTTTGCCCAAAGCTAGGTACATTACGTCCCTAGATTTGAAACACGCTTTCTGGCAAATTGAACTTGACGAAAATTCGCGTGACATGACAGCCTTTACAGTTCCAAACCGTCCTCTTTATCGTTCCCGTGTTATGCCATTCGGCTTATGTAATGCGCCGATGACCATGAGTCGCCTTATGGATTTTATTATACCAGCTCATTTAAAAGACAGAGTTTTCGTGTACGTAGATGATCTACTGTTGCTCTCTGAAAATTTAGCTAGCCATCTTAAATTACTAATTGAAGTAGCTCAACTGTTGCGAGAAGCAGGGTTGACGGTGAATATTGCTAAGTGTAAATTTTGTATGCGTGAAGTTCGTTATTTGGGGTATGTTATTGGTGATGGAGTGATGAAGCCAGATCCAGGCAAAGTTTCAGCCATTTTAGATTTACTACCACCTCGAAGTGTGCGTGAATTGCGTCGCTTTTTAGGATTAACGGGTTGGTATCGCCGCTTTATTGGCAATTATGCTGCATTAACTTCCCCATTGACTGACTTAACATAAAATCCCGATCCTATGAATGGAATGCAGACGCTCAAGCGGCCTTTGATGTGCTCAAAGAAAAGTTGACCTCTGCACCACTTTTAATAACTCCTGATTTTAGTCGTCCGTTTGTTATTCAGTGTGATGCTTCTATTTCTGGTGTTGGAGGAGTTCTTGCGCAAGAAGATGAAGAAGGAGTCGAAAGACCAATTGCTTACTTCTCGCACAAGTTAAATCGCGCTCAAAAGAATTACTCCATCACTGAATTGGAGTGTCTAGCTGCGATATTAAGTATTCAGAAGTTCCGCGAATACGTAGAAGGACACAATTTCAAGGTCATTACTGACCATGCAAGTTTGCAATGGTTGATGCGTCAAGCAGACTTGAACGGTCGTCTTGCTCGTTGGTCATTGAAACTTCAAGGGTTCGATTTTTCGATAGAACATCGAAAAGGTAGTTTGAATGTTGTACCAGATGCTTTGTCTCGACTCGAGGAAATTGACAAAATGGATTTTGAGCCGTTGCCAATAGTTGATCTACACTCCCTCCATCAGAGTAGAGGAGCATCTCAAATTACAACAAAATATAGAAGCAAATCAAGCTACATTGCCAGATTTGAAAATAATTGACAAATTTATATACAAAAGAACAAATTTCGCAGATGGAGATCCCATTTCTGAAGCGTCTATGTGGAAGTTATGGATTCCTACCGCGCTCACTACCGATGTGATCACAAGCGCTCACTGTCCGCCAACAGCTGGACATTGTGGCATTACAAAAACTTTAGAGAAAATTCGCAGGAATTTTTACTGGCCGAAAATGGCATCTGAAGTTCATCAATTTATTTCGCATTGTGATCTTTGCAAGCAATCGAAAGCTCCTAATGCGGTTCTTCGCCCTCCAATGGGTTCTCAGACAAAATCTTCTCGTCCTTTTCAAAAAATTTATATGGACTTGCTAGGACCTTACCCTCGTTCGAAGAATGGCAATACATCGATTTTTATTGTGCTCGACCATATGTCAAAATTCCCAATTCTGAAAGCATTAAGAAAATCTACTTCGTCGAAAATTTGTGAATTCCTAGAGAATGACGTGTTTATGCTGTTTGGTGTTCCTGAAGTTATTATAACAGACAATGGTTCCCAGTTCAAGTCAAACATTTTTGAATCATTTTTGTCGAAGTATGGAATTTCACATGTTTGTACTGCTATTTACTCCCCTCAATCGAATGCATCCGAAAGAGTCAATCGGTCGGTTATAGCTTCAATTCGTTCATATATTGGTGACGATCAGCGTAACTGGGACAAAAATTTAAGTAAAATTTGTGCCGCACTACGTTGTTCGGTTCACAGTTCTCTGGGCTATTCGCCATATTTTGTGTTGTTCGGTCAACAAATGATAACTCATGGTGAAACCTATGAATTGTTGAGAAGTCTTGATAGTTTGGAAGTCGGTGAGGATATCGATCGTCTGGATAAGTTGCAGTTGGTCAGATCGAACGTGCAAGGTAATTTGCGTAAAGCATATGAATGCAATCGGAAGATTTACAATTTGCGCTCTACTCCTCTAAATTTATTGACACTCGTGGGACCAAAAATGAATTCCGAAAAAGAAAAAACTTTAAAAAATTTAGAAACGACAACGGACATGACGGAACCTTCTTCTCCAATGCGCGACAACGGACAATGAATCGATTAGTGTCGGTGAGGTAGGCGGCGGTAATATTGCCGTCAACATGGAGAAATTGCTTCTTCGTGAGGACGATAATATGTCTGTCGCCAGCTCATCCGGGCTGTCAACCATGTCAACGGCTTCGACTCGTAAGAGGATCGCAAACAGCAAGTTGACAGTTAGAAGGTTGGGTAACAAGACCTCGGATGAACTCAACGAAAGGGACCGTAAAAGGCTGCATAACGCGCGGGCCTTTCTACAGGGGCTATCCTCTGCGACCGATAAAACGGACGCAGAGATGGCCCCTGCTGGAGACCGGGGCGATGTGGTGCCTATGGGACCACCGCGAATGCGACCGGGCACCACTGGATGCAAACCCGAACGATGTAATGAGCTCCCCGCTCAATCTTGTTCGGGGGAGGATCAGGGTGGTGTGCGGTCTGAAAAGACGAAGGTTGTTGATGATACGAAGCCCGGCTCGAGCGAAGGCTCAGCCAGCCCAGCTGACTCGCAACCTGCGTCTGTCGCGACTGGTCCTGAAATGGTCCCGGACGGTGATACCACTCTGGACAGCTGCTGTACGGTGATCGCTCTTTCTGGCAAATCAAGGCACCGCCATGGCTCGGGGAAACCCGATGTTCCAATGGCCGCTGAGGTAAGTCAGGATGGCGTGAAAGCGGGGCAGTATTCGGGACTGGGGGGCACCCTGCCGAGGGACCCGAAGCAACACCACCATGGCTCGGGGAAACCCGATGTTCCAATGGTCGCTGAGGGGAGCAAGGCAGGTAGTGTTGGAAACGTGGGGAAGACCGTCAAGCACAGGCTGAACGCCAAACGCTTGATACGACGGATGAAGAAGCGCGACCCGAATTCCTACACGGAAAGGGAACGCCAGATGCTAACGGCGGCGGAGGAGACGGTGAAGGCACCCATATCGCGCGTGTCTGTACCTTCGGGGGCCAGCATGAGGTTACTTGCTGCGAGGAATGGAGGCCCTTTGCCCCCAGCGGCGGGTAAACTCAGGTGGACCACTACTGCTCCAGAGAAATCGGGCGCAGTGGCGGGAACTCCAAAAAGGGGCAGGCACGACGATACGGTGTCGCCGCCGGTGGCCTGCAACAAAAAGCGGAAAACCGTGGCAGACGTCGTACAGGACGGTCTTAGGGTCGCTGTGGTTGACTACGGGAACCCCGAACGTCGACTGACAGAGGACCAGTGGCAGCTGATAGAGCTTAGAATCCTTGAGGGTGTGAATGATGCCATCCTGAAGAAGGGGAAGCATATCCCTCTCTTCGGCCAGCTGACCACAATCAAGGGTTTTAAGATGCTTCAGTGCGAAGATGCGGACACGCTGAAATGGCTCGAGGAATTTGTCGCCAACACAACCGCACCGTGGGCTCATGCCGACCTGCGCATCGCCGACAAAAATGCGATCCTGGACTTCGCCAGACAGACGTTCAAACTGATGATCCCGGGACCACATCTTCCAAGGGAACGTATTGAACGCAACCTACGCCACCTGAACCCTGAGCTGAAAAGCCTTGAATGGGAGATCGTGGAGGTTGCTGAGCGAACGGAGGCGGGCACAGAGGTTGTGGTACTCGTTAGCCACAAGTCGATGCCACTTCTACGGAAATGCAACTTCAAGGTGCGCATAGGGGTCACCCGATGCAAACTGAGGCCAGTTGTGGAGCCACCCAGAAAAGTAAGTACAATGCCACTACTGCCATGAAGCTAATACAAATTAATCTTCACCACAGCAAAGCGGCTAGCGCAAATCTTGTTTTGCTAATGGCGAGCAAGAACGTAGACGTCGCCCTCATACAGGAACCTTGGTTACTCCGAGGTAACATATGCGGGCTTGCGGACAAAGGTTTGACCACATACAGCGTCAAACCATTAAACAGTGAGACTAAAATCAGAACCTGCATAGTAGCTTGTCGCGGTATAAAATCGCGACACGAATGTTGTTGTTTTTATTGTTTGTTTTGTTTTTTATGTTTCCCTTTTGTTCGGGGCGACGGGCGAACAAAATCGGAGGAACAAAATCACACACGCACTGACCGAATTAACGCACTGCACAATTTTATTGATTGTCACTTTTTATTTAAATATATTTGTTTTGCTTAATTTGTTAAGCAAAACAAATTCGACACTCGCGGGCGAAATGCGGCCGGCGCGCGGAAGAAGAAAACTGAATATTTCGTTTGAGCTGTCAAAGTTCTCTTGCTTTCTTCTCCTTTCTTTCGCTTTTGCTTTCGTTAAGTTAGCTCAGTGAGCGGCGGCGATCCGATGAGGGTATTGCCAGCCTCGCCATTACAATAGTAAATTGTCAAAACCTGGACTAAAGCTTTTGTACTTTTTAAACCTGTTTGAGGGAGAGGAATTTGAGAACATTTATGCTTTCGCCTATACGTACATGAGTGCCGCCAAAATGTATATTTCATTTTGGTGGGTGCAGGGGGGTATATGTAAATTTGCCAAACACACCTAGAAAAATCTGAAGAGATTTTTCGCATATAGGTATGGGTAAAGCCCCGACTGCGGACACTGGTTTCTGCGTAAGCCGCACTCTATGTATGTGGGAAGATAAATGGAAAGTGAGCGTCATAGGCGCTCATATATTCTAATTTCGTTTAGTTCTTTTTGAGCAGGGTAGAAGGAGAGTGGCAAAAGCTTTGGTTTTGTTTTAAAATAATTGAATCTTAAATTATTTGGTTCCAAAATTTGGATAATTTTCTTTCCCTTTTTTTTAATTGTGTTTTTTTTGAGTGGTGAAGTGGAGCTGTTGCCATCGTCGGACTGTGGCTGGAGGACAAGTGTTCCAAAGGGAGTATTTTTGCGCGCTGGTTTAGTTTTGCCAGCTAGTGTTTATTTTGCTTTATTTTATTTGTGGCAGTCGGCCATTTAGTGTTTTGAATTTGAGGAATTGAATAGAGTTGGACAGGTTGTGTTCGGTCGTGATTTATTTTGGTGAAGTGTTTCCGTCCAAGTAGTTTGCTTGGGATTTGTTGGCCGTTTTCCCCCCTCTTCCTTATTCCTTTTTTTGTTTGTGTTGTCCCGCATCAGAGCCAAGTTGTTGCTGGACATCGAATTTTATCGAAGTCCAGCTGGTGAATAGATTCTGCAAAGAATCGTGCGAGGGATTTCAGACAGGTTAGTCTGGTCCCGCAAATCAATTGCGTTTAAAGAAATATAATTTTTGGTGTACGAATAATTTCTTTTGGGTGATTGTCGGTTTGTGTTGATTTTGAAAAAGGGTTTGTGTTCGGTATTATTTTCCTTGTGTCGGGAGAATTTCCGTTTCTTTTATATATAGTTATATATATACCTATATATATATCTATTGCGGCAGTTTCGGTGTAGTTTTTAAAAGAAGTTTATTCATCAGGTTTTCGTGTGTTCGTGTGGTTCGTTCGTCCGGGGATACCATACCGCGAGGGTCGTCTTAAATCCCACGCTTCGCGACTGTGCTATTCGGGCAAATAGGGAATTTAATTATCGCGTGGGGATTTTTGATTTTAGTTTGTTTTAAAAAGTTTTAGTTAAAAATAGCGCGATAAGCTGGCGCCCAACGTGGGGCTATTTTTACTAAAGTTTTTAATAATTTTTTTTTAAATTTTTTTTTATAATTTTTTTTAAAATTTTTTTTTTAACAAATTTTTTTTTAAAGTTTTTTTGTAATTAATTTTTTTATTTTATATCAAAATCTTGTTGTGCTGTTTTTGTTGGTTGTATTATTTCAGTTTTTTTATAATTTACTAATCCGTATTTTTATTTATTTAGTTTTTTTGGAATTTCTCTGGTTTCCAGTGAGAGTGCTGTCGACGGCGGAGTAGCGGCAGCGGGTTTTTTTTATTTGGTACAACACCAGTAATTTTTTATTTAATTAATTTTATTTTAAATTTTAATTTTTTTTTTGTAATTTTATTTAACAGTGGTGTCGTCCGCCTTTAGCTGTTGTTTTTGTATTATTCTTTTTAAATTTCTTTATTATTTTATAGTTTTATTTTTATCAATTTTTTTTATATATATATTTTTTTTTGATTTTTATTAATTTTTGATAATTTTTTTTTTGAGTTTTGAGAAAGAAATTTTGTTTTAAATTTTTTTGCGGTGCCGCCCGCCTTAAAAGTTTCGTCGTTCCTGTTTTTTTTTGGCCGTAATTTTTTTTTATTTAAAAAAAAATTTTTTTTTTTGGTTTTCTTTAAAAAGTTTTTTTGTTTGAATTTCTTTTTGGTTTCAATTTTTTAAAATTAGTTTTGTTTTTTTAAATTTATTATTTTTTGTCTGTCCGAGTTAATTATAGAGATTAACCGATTAAACCAAGAGGAACTGGCATACGAGATGGAGGCTCGTGGGTTGCCAGTGACTCCGGCGGAGTCCATGCGGAAGTCCTTGAGGGCATCAAGGCAAATAGAGCGATGGGAGTCCGTGGATGTCTTTGCGGGATATCCGTTTCTTTTTGAGGAAGATAGGTTGGGTGTGGAGGGGAAGATTTCCGAAGTTGAAAAACTTATGGAAACCCCTCCCAAGGACGCAAAGTCGCCCGAATATTTAAAGATTTTGGCGAAATTAGAATGGGCGTTAGGTCGCCTTACTCGTTCGAGGCCAGCGAGTAAGGAAGAAGTAGTTGAACAGATGGCGCTCAAGAATAGGGTTCTTCTGTTATTGGGGGAACTCAACGAGGTGGTTGACTTGGGTGGTGACGGAGATGATGCCTTTGAGGAAAATCCAAGGCCGTCTCGACCACCCAAGGGGCTCAGTAGGGAGTCTGCGGTTGAGGGAGAGCCTCAACCCGCCCCGAGATCATCCATCTCGTTGGGTGAGGTAGGTTTTCTGAAGATAGAAAATTTATCGAAATGGGGTTTGAAATTCACTGGGGAAAGGTCCGATATGTCCGTGCATGCATTTCTGCAGAGGGTAGACGAGCTATGCGAGGCTCGGGGCGTTGGTGAAGCCCAGTTGTTTAGGGGAGCAGTGGAGCTTTTTTCTGGAAAAGCCCTGCTCTGGTTTAGGGATGTCCGCAGGACAGTTTCAGGCTGGCGAGAGTTGGTCGCCGAGCTGAAACTGGAATTCCTGCCCCCCAACTATGACGACATTTTGATGTCTGAGATTAGGCGACGGACTCAGGGTGGGACTGAGTCCATAGGTATCTATGTAGCGGCGATGAGGGGGGTTGTTCGGTCGTCTGTCCGACCCCTTGTCAGAGAGGCGTATGCTGGGTCTGGTGATCGCAAACTTGTCCCCGTTTTACCAGACTCAGCTGGGCTTGGCTGAGCCTAAGTCTTTATCGGAGTTGGTTTCCTTGGGTCGGAAGCTGGAGGCTGTGCGGGCGAATGTGGAAGCATTCGTGACGCCGCCCAGCAGCCGATCCAAGAATTTGTTGGAGCCAGACTTGGCGTACGTCTCTGCTGAACCCGAGGTTTCAGTGGTTAGGGCCCCTTTGCGTGACGCTAGGTTGGAGAGGAGAATTCAGGCTCCTCCCCAAAATTCTTTTAGGTGCTTCAATTGTAAGCGGTTTGGGCATGTTTTGAGCAACTGCCCTAGGGAAATTTATTGTTTCGGTTGTAGGCGGCCTGGTTTTTTGAAGCGTGATTGCCCCCGATGCTCTCAGAGAGCAGGGCAATCGCAGGAGCGCTCGGACAGGGAGGCGGCCCCGAGAGCGGCTCCGAGGGCCCGCGAAGAGTCGGGAAATGGGGAGCGAGCTCTTGTGGAAGCAGGGCAAGAAGTTCGCGAGGTTTAGGTAGGTTGCCTGCGGGCAACCAGCTGGCTAGGGAAAATAGTGGTAGGCCTCAGAGGCAACATCCGTCCGAAATTTGTTTGAGTTTTTCTCTTTCAGGTAGAGAATTGGATAATAGGCCATATTTAGGCGTTAGGATTTTTGGAGTGCGTATGTTAGGGCTTTTAGATTCGGGGGCCACCAGGACGATTCTTGGTAGGCCAGGCTGGGACACATTAAAGTCCTGGGGGATAAGTTTATTGGCGTCTGCGGTCAGCAAGGTTGCGCTTGCTGATGGTGAAGAAGTTCCGGTTAGGGGGGTAGTTTCGGTCCCTTTCGAGGTAGAGGGCAAGTCGGTCCTCGTTGAATGCCTCGTAATACCGGATTTACCCCAATCATTGATTCTTGGAGTAGACTTTTGGTCTAAGGCCGGTGTAGTGCCAGATTTGGCCAAGAATCAGTGGAGGTTTTCCGACCAAGTCGAGGTCTCGTCAGTAGCGGCGATAGTTGATAGGTCTTCGTTGTCAACTAGGGAAAAATCGGTTCTTGAGGAGTTTGTAGCAGATGTTTTTAGGTCTATGCCTGAGGGACTTGGTTGTACACATTTGGTCGAACATCGGATTCGTACAAAGCCAAATGTGGAACCAGTCAAGCAGCGATGCTATCCGGTATCGCCCGCTATTCAGAGGCGCATAGATGAGGAAATAGAGGATATGTTAGAAAAGGGTGTGATTGAGATTTCTCACAGCCCTTGGGCATCACCGGTTGTGATGATTAGGAAAAAGGATGGGAGTTATAGGTTTTGTGTCGACTATAGGACACTCAATAAAAATACGGATCGAGATAGTTACCCCCTCCCTTATATTTCGGCTACTTTAGATAAGCTAAAGGACGCCAAATATCTCTCTAGTTTGGATATAAAATCCGCTTATTGGCAGATCCCAGTAGAGAAGGAGTCTAGGGCCTGCACGGCATTTACAGTTCCGGGTAGGGGGCTCTACCAGTTCAAGCGCATGCCATATGGCCTGCACAATGCGCCTGCAACTTGGCAGAGATTTATAGATGAGGTCCTTGGGGCTGACTTGGAACCCCATGTTTTCGTGTATTTGGACGATATTATTATTGTTACAAATACATTTGATAAGCATGTTGAGGTTCTGAAGGAGGTCCTGAGGAGGATTTGTTCGGCAGGGCTTAGATTGAATAGGGAAAAATGTAATTTTTGTCTTTCTTCGCTACGGTACTTAGGTTATGTTGTTGATCGACAGGGCTTGCACGTTGACCCCGAGAAAGTTGAGGCAATGCTGAAAATTCCAGCGCCCAAAAATGTAAGGGAAGTCAGGTCGTTTGTTGGCACCATTTCTTGGTATCGTAGATTTGTTTCGAATTTCGCAGATTTGGTTAAACCTCTAACTGATCTTCTAAAGAAGAAGAACAGGTTTAGATGGTCGCCGGAGTGTGAGGACAGCTTTTTGAAGGCCAAGGAGCGTCTAGTGACGGCGCCGGTCCTGAGCTGTCCTGATTTCGAACGACCCTTCGTTGTTCAGACTGATGCTTCCGATTTTGGAATAGGTGCCGTTTTGACACAGCAGTTTGATGAAGGGGAGAAGGTCATTTCGTATTTGAGTAGGTCGTTGAGTAGATGCGAGAGGAATTATTCCACTACCGAGAAGGAGTGTTTGGCTGTTTTGTGGGCAGTTGAGAAGTTGAGGCCATACATCGAAGGGGTTAGGTTCACAGTGGTGACAGATCATTATTCGTTGGTATGGCTCAACAATTTGAAAGATCCTTGCGGTAGGTTGGCTAGGTGGGCTTTTAAGCTCCAGCAATACGATTATGAAATCATACATCGTAAGGGGAAAGATCATGTTGTGCCCGACATGCTTTCTAGAGGTGTCCCAGTCGTAGGGGAGGTAGATGGGCGTGTTAGAGATCCATGGGTGGATTCCATGGTTAGGAAAGTGGAGGATAAACCACTCGATTACCCAGCTTGGAGAATTGAAAATGGGGTGTTATATAAACACATAAAGGCAGGGACAAATAGTTTGTTTAGTGCTGGGTACGAGTGGAAGAGAGTTGTAGGCAAAAGTGATAGGAGTAAAATTTTATTCGAGTGTCACGATAATCCATTATCGGGGCACATGGGCGTTAGGAAAACATACGCTAGGGTAATTGAGAAATATTATTGGCCGAAAATGAAGGCAGAGATAGCTAGATATATTAAAGGTTGTCAGGTTTGCCAGAGGGTGAAACCTGACAACAATAAGCCAGCTGGTTGTATGGTAGAGAGGACAAAGAAGTTAGAACCTTGGGAAATGATCTGCGTAGATCTGGTGGGACCCTTGGTGAAGTCTAGTCGGGGATTTTGTTATATTTTAACGGTGGTTGACTACTTCACCAAATTCCCATTGTTGTTTCCGTTGCGAAATGCAACGGCAAAGAGTGTTTGCAAGGAGTTGGAAGATAATGTCTTCCTGCTCTTTGGAGTTCCGAGGTCCATTGTATGCGACAATGGGCCACAGTTTCGCAGCAAGGAGCTGCAGAGTTTATGCGCGTCGTATGGTGTGCAGATGCGGTACACTGCACACTATCATCCGCAGGCCAATCCGGCCGAGCGGATCAACCAAATAATTAAGACCACTTTGAGAGCATATATTTCAGAAAAAAAACGGACATGGGATTCTCATCTCTCAAAGGTGGCGTGCTGCATTCGAACATCGCAGTATGAGGTTTTGGGAGCGTCTCCATACTTCGTGAATTTTGGCCGAAATATGGCGGTCAGGGGTGATAGAGATTATAGACGAGTGGGAGACTCAGACCAACCGGACAGTAGTAGTGAGGACCGGGACAAGTTAATGGCAGACTTGAGGGAAGACATACGGAAGAAGTTAGAAATGGCAAGTGCCAAGACAGCAAAGACTTACAATCTCAGACGTAGAGATGTACAGTATTTACCGCACGAGTTGGTATGGAGACGTAATTTTGTTTTGTCCGATGCTGCAAACTATTTTGCAGCGAAGTTAGCTCCGAAATTTGTTGGACCGTTTAGGGTTAAAAAGAGGGTGTCTCCGTGGACATATGTTTTGGAAGACGAAGACAGACGAGAAAAGGGGACATGGCATGTGCAGGACCTTAGGCCGCACATCGACTCAGGGTGATTTTCTCCGGTTAGATTCGAAAGTTGGCTGGTCTCAGGAGACCAAGCAACTTTCGCGGAGGTGGAGGTGGGGTTGTCGCGGTATAAAATCGCGACACGAATGTTGTTGTTTTTATTGTTTGTTTTGTTTTTTATGTTTCCCGTTTGTTCGGGGCGACGGGCGAACAAAATCGGAGGAACAAAATCACACACGCACTGACCGAATTAACGCACTGCACAATTTTATTGATTGTCACTTTTTATTTAAATATATTTGTTTTGCTTAATTTGTTAAGCAAAGTTCTCTTGCTTTCTTCTCCTTTCTTTCGCTTTTGCTTTCGTTAAGTTAGCTCAGTGAGCGGCGGCGATCCGATGAGGGTATTGCCAGCCTCGCCATTACAATAGTAAATTGTCAAAACCTGGACTAAAGCTTTTGTACTTTTTAAACCTGTTTGAGGGAGAGGAATTTGAGAACATTTATGCTTTCGCCTATACGTACATGAGTGCCGCCAAAATGTATATTTCATTTTGGTGGGTGCAGGTGGGTATATGTAAATTTGCCAAACACACCTAGAAAAATCTGAAGAGATTTTTCGCATATAGGTATGGGTAAAGCCCTGACTGCGGACACTGGTTTCTGCGTAAGCCGCACTCTATGTATGTGGGAAGATAAATGGAAAGTGAGCGTCATAGGCGCTCATATATTCTAATTTCGTTTAATTCTTTTTGAGCAGGGTAGAAGGAGAGTGGCAAAAGCTTTGGTTTTGTTTTAAAATAATTGAAACTTAAATTATTTGGTTCCAAAATTTGGATAATTTTCTTTCCCTTTTTTTTAATTGTGTTTTTTTTGAGTGGTGAAGTGGCCATCGTCGGACTGTGGCTGGAGGACAAGTGTTCCAAAGGGAGTATTTTTGCGCGCTGGTTTAGTTTTGCCAGCTAGTGTTTTTTTTGCTTTATTTTATTTGTGGCAGTCGGCCATTTAGTGTTTTGAATTTGAGGAATTGAATAGAGTTGGACAGGTTGTGTTCGGTCGTGATTTATTTTGGTGAAGTGTTTCCGTCCAAGTAGTTTGCTTGGGATTTGTTTGGCCGTTTTCCCCCCTCTTCCTTATTCCTTTTTTTGTTTGTGTTGTCCCGCATCAGAGCCAAGTTGTTGCTGGACATCGAATTTTATCGAAGTCCAGCTGGTGAATAGATTCTGCAAAGAATCGTGCGAGGGATTTCAGACAGGTTAGTCTGGTCCCGCAAATCAATTGCGTTTAAAGAAATATAATTTTTGGTGTACG
Organism: Heteromyza rotundicornis; assembly: GCA_951394025.1. Classification (NCBI taxonomy): domain Eukaryota; kingdom Metazoa; phylum Arthropoda; class Insecta; order Diptera; family Heleomyzidae; genus Heteromyza; species Heteromyza rotundicornis. Next base: position 24,478,464 of record OX596013.1, read on the forward strand.
AATAATTTCTTTTGGGTGATTGTCGGTTTGTGTTGATTTTGAAAAAGGGTTTGTGTTCGGTATTATTTTCCTTGTGTCGGGAAAATTTCCGTTTCTTTTATATATAGTTATATATATACCTATATATATATCTATTGCGGCAGTTTCGGTGTAGTTTTTAAAAGAAGTTTATTCATCAGGTTTTCGTGTGTTCGTGTGGTTCGTTCGTCCGGGGATACCATACCGCGAGGGTCGTCTAAAATCCCACGCTTCGCGACTGTGCTTTTCGGGCAAATAGGGAATTTAATTATCGCGTGGGGATTTTTGATTTTAGTTTGTTTTAAAAAGTTTTAGTTAAAAATAGCGCGATAAGCTAGGAGACAAATCAACGTATATCTCCTTCCTTCTTTTAGCACCCATGATCAGACGGCAGTAATGTGCGAATGGCGCGGGTCTCCTTCCCTCGTCATCGCCTCCACATATATGCCGTACGACTCAGTGAATCCACCACCGTCGAATGACACTAACTCACTGATCGTGAAGGCCGAGCAGGAAGGATGGGACATTCTCATCGGATGTGACGCCAATGCACACCATGTTCAGTGGAGTAGCAGTGACACAAATGTACGGGGTGAGTCTTTATTTGAATATATAATCAAAAAGAATCTGATTATTGCGAACAAGGGCAGAGAGCCCACCTTTACTACTAGAAATAGGAGGGAGGTACTTGACATAACATTAACGAATAATTCGGACTCTATATCTATAAACCAGTGGATGGTCTCCCCTGAGGCCTCATTCTCTGATCATAGAATAATAGAATTCGAAATAGATATACCAAAGAATACATTACCCCCATATAGAAACCCAAGAAAGGCGGACTGGGACTCTTTTGTAAGTGAGGTAGGGAATAGAATACATACACTGCAGGCGCAAAATCTGACATCAGCGCATGAGATAGACAATTCTGCCAGGTCGCTAGGGCTTCTCCTTAGTAAGGCGTATTGTAAGGCATGTCCGTTGAGGACAGCCAAGGTAAAGAAATCAGCACCGTGGTGGACAGAGGAGCTTAGGGTCTTAAGAAGTGCCGCACGCAAGCTCTTTAATAAGGCTATGAGAACCAATGTATCCACTGGCTGCGACGACTACAAAACGAGTACAAGGAAATTCAAAACCGCAACAAGGAACGCCAAGAGAACGTCTTGGCAGGATTTCTGTAGTAGTTTGGAACATTCCTCTGACTCAGCAAGGCTAAGAAAACTTCTCTCGAAAGCACCAGCTATACCTGGATTCCTCAAGCGAAGCGATGGGCGATGGACCGAATCGTGCTCTGAGACTCTACGGCTTCTGCTGGAAACGCATTTCCCAGGTTGTGATATTAATCAGGAAGATGCGGGCGCGAGTAGAACAGCGACCACAAGTAATGGTATACCTGAAGGTTTAGTTACTGAGGAAAAGATAAACTGGGCGATTGACTCTTTTTCGCCCTATAAATCTCCTGGTAGTGACGGGATACTCCCGATAATGCTGCAGAAGACCAAGATTATTATAACACCAATTCTTAAGGAATTGTTCTTGAGCAGCCTTAAGCTCGGGCACATCCCAGCAATTTGGCGGCAAGTTAATGTTATTTTTATTCCCAAGGCGGGCAAAGCCAGCCACACACTAGCGAAGGATTTTAGGCCCATCAGCCTGACGTCTTTCGTACTGAAGACTTTCGAAAAACTCATAGACTTTTATATTCGTAGCAGGCTGAGACCTTGTGATATATCCTCGGCACAGCATGCATACACGAAAGGGAGGGGTGGGGAAACGGCGCTGCATTGCGTCGTCAGCACCATTGAAAAGAATCTTTCTTATAAAGAGTACACTTTATCTGCATTCTTAGACATTGAGGGCGCATTCAACAATGTCAACGTAAGTGCGGTTAGTAGGGCGCTAACACACGCGAATATCGAGCCTGCCCTAACAGACTGGATCGTTAGTATGTTAAGCCAGCGGAAAATCAGAACGGAACTTGGGAACACGAACATGGAGGCGACCGCCTCTCGGGGTACCCCGCAGGGCGGTGTCATCTCACCACTTCTGTGGAACTTGGTACTAAATGAAATACTGATTGAATTTGAGAAGAGTGGGATAAAGGTGACCGCATACGCGGACGATGTTGTACTACTAGCAACGGGTAAATTCCTTCCGACCATCAGCGATATACTAGAAGTAGCACTGAAACAATTGAGCGACTGGACTAAGAAATGTGGACTGGGGGTCAACCCCCCAAAAAACCGAACTTGTCCTATTCACGAACAAACGAACGATTCCACAATTCAGACCACCATCTATAGAGGGGATCCCTCTCAGAGTCTCAGAAAGCGCCCGCTATCTGGGTCTCGTTTTAGACAGGAAACTGAACTGGAAATTAAACATAGAAGAAAGGGTTAGGAAAGCGTCAATTGCCTTTTACACCTGTAGTAGAATTTTTGGACGAAGGTGGGGTCCACGCCCCAAAATCATCTCATGGATGTATACAGCCATCGTTAGACCAATACTGACATACAGTTGTCTCGTGTGGTGGAAATCAGCCAGCAAGACCACTAATCTGAAAACAATGACAAAAATACAAAGAATAGCACGTATAGGAATATCTAGTGCGATGAAATCTTCACCGACGGCAGGACTCGAGACAATTCTTAATTTTCTGCCTCTAGACCTATATACACAAGAATATCCAGCAAAAAGTGCCTTAAGAATAAGCCAGAGAGAAACCTGGCATAGAAACTCGACGGGACACTCAGACATAATGCAACGACATCTTGGGAACGACATCAGCTCTGACTACCTGCTGCCATACCCAGACTTCAATATTCCCTTCTCCAGTCACTTTCCCACCAGGAAAGAGTGGGAGGGACATGACCTATCAAGAAACGTACCCATATCAGTCTTCACTGATGGGTCCAAAATGAACATTGGTACCGGCGCGGGCTACACCTGCGAAAAATTAGGGATCACGGGATACATCCGTCTGCCAGACAACAGCAGTGTCTTCCAAGCGGAGATACTGGCAGTGGCGGAGGCGGCCAAGGCGACCTCAATGGTGGAGATACCACACGATGATATCACCTTTTTTTATTGATAGCCAGGCAGCAATAAAAGCGTTATCTGCCGTCTACATCAAGTCAAAGCTTGTCAGGCGCTGTCGCGAAGAGCTGCAGGTTCTTGGCTCACAGCATCGCGTTAGGCTCTGCCTGGTAATGAAGCAGCCGACGAATTAGCTCGGAAAGGGTCGGCAATCAGTGCTGACCTAGCGGACCGCTCTGTTAAAATCCCACTCTGTAGTATTAGGGAACGACTAGAAAAACAGTTTGAGAGGCAGGCCAACATCAGATGGAGACAACTCTCCACCTGTGAGACCTCTCGCAAACTATGGCCAAACGCAATGAGGGACGTACGGTCAAGCTCCTGCAGTTTGATAGGAAATCCATATCTGTCCTCATGGGCACATTAACGGGTCACAACCTTTTAGGAGCTCATGCTAGGAGACTGGGTCTTAACCAAAATGACGTTTGTAGGGGCTGTGGGGACGAGGAAGTCGAGGAAGATACCCACCACTTCCTCTGTCGATGTCCAAGTCTACAACATCTCAGGCGCAGAACCCTTGGGGAATACTTTTTCGATGACCTGGCGGAGTTATCTGATAAACCCCTTCGTGATATGCTCGCCTTTGTAAGAAATTCTGGGTGGTTGGATTACCAACTTATGGTTTGACGAGTGTGGGCCTATCCCACCTCTTAAAGTACGGGCATCACAATGGGTCAACTTTTTTGGCCTAAGTGTGATGGCACTGGAGTATTTATGCTCCAATGGTGCCATCTACCCTCTAACCTAACCTAACCTAAATTTATTGCCAGGACAAGAAGTTTATAGACGTAATTTTGTCCAAAGCAGCAAAGCATTTTAACGCTCCGAAATTTTTAAAATCTCGAGTTGTAAAAAAGGTAGGAAATTGCTACTACGAATTACAGGATTTGCGAGGGCGAAGTGTGGGTACTTTCTATGGGAAAGATATACTGCGCTTAGTACCCCACAAATCTTGACCTGAAGAGCAAATCCACATTTTTCAGCTGCTTTTAGATCCGTCAAAATCACCTGCTTTGTAATGGTTGATTTAAAATAAAAATTAAGTGTCCCAAAAAAAAAAAAAAAATAAAAACTCTGAAAAATATTGTCTTAAAACAAGATTAGAAAACCCTATTGTGAATGGACTGCGTTTGTATATTTTCATAGTGTTGGTTGGTTATTAGTCCTCATGCATTTATGCACTTCTTTGGTAGTGTGAGTTGCTTTCAGTAAAAGGCAATGCAGTATTGGTAATGCGTTTTTGGATATCTCGGTTTGATGTTGGGTGAATGGTGAAGTAGTGAGAAAAAGTTTATATTCCCTTATATTTTGGTGTTGTAAAAATAGCTCGAAAACAATTTCTTTACACTTTTTACACGAGGTTTAAACCATTGTCAAATTTTAGAGGTCGTATCCTAGATTCCCTTGTAGTCGCTCTGCCATTTCATTCGAAGCCAAACGTTTTCTCCAAGAGTTCCCCCCAATTAATCAAGATAGTATCAGACTTGGACTATTTTGTTATTGAGAAAGTCTTTATTGAGCCACCAAGACTCAAATTAAGCTGTTCTTCAGCTTTTCCTGCAAAAGGTAACAAATTTTGAATCAAATTCCCAATCATTTCATTAATAAACAAATTTTGCAGAAATTCGAAACAATTCGTCCTTTAAGGACAGGAAGGCGATAGCCTATAAAAAGGGCTACAACCCAATTTCATTCGTCCCAAGGTATGATTTAATTTTGTAATTGGATTCACAAATTCTGTGATTTAGCAAAAATGTACCTACAGGTCGGCATCAAGGTCACTTATCACATTAGTTCTTCAATTGTGCTGGATGCTTGCCGAAATTTATTGAGAAGCGAACTAGAAAAGGTATAATATAATAAAGCAAAATTGTTGTAAACTCCCCTCCCCTAAGACGCGCATATTTTCCTCCACTCTATTAGATCATTTAAATGAAGAACGCGCTGACAATCTCTCGCTTTGATGATCATCTCGTGTTTTTACGTTGCTACCAGTTCTCTCTCCATTAGTCATCTCTTTTTGGTCAGTCCGCATTATTTCTATGCGTGGGACTAGTTTCTACCTGCAGTGGTACAGATCGTTGTCAAGCGCTAGCTTAATTGCTAACTTAACCACGAAGCGAACGATTAATCTACGCGTGAATAGTGTTTTAAATTCCCCAAAAGTCTTTGCAAATAATAAAATGCACTCTGACATGCAATCTAAAAATTAGTCAAGTTAAATTAATATAATTGAAACCTAATTAAATTAAATTAAAAAAATAAGCAAAAGCAAACAAAAGCAAAACAAAATAAAGTGAAGCAATTCGAAGAGTGTTCTGTGATGTATAGGTAAAGTTATAGTTAAAGATTATTACCTAAAACTAAAAAGGAAAAATTAGTTTCCTAAACAGAAGAAATACATAAGAATTACAAAATATAGAATATGAAAATTGAAGAAAATTCATAAAAGTTGTGGTGATGAGGTGAAATAATTGATGAATGATTTAAACCTAAAGTGTTATCGAAATGAAAATTCCCCCTTATCAAAAATAACCCCCCAGTATCACCCGACGACTGGCCAGCGGAAGGAGTACAAAATGTAAGTTTCTTTTATAAATTCTATATTATTATTTTATTTTCCCACCACCTGATTTTTATGATTAATGAAATTTAAATTTTAAGTTAAAGTGAAAGAAAATGGTTAATATTAAAGTTTAACAAAAAAATGATTAAAGTAAAATTTAAATTTAAAATAAAACAAATATAAAAAAAAATTATGCTATTGAAATTGAATTGTGCAATCCAATTGAGTTATTTTCCGTAAACTATTACAGAATATATCGAGAGTTCGAAATTATTAAATTAAATTGGCTATAACTCAACCTAATATGAATTGAAAGTGCACACACAGTTTCACCTATAGAATTGCATTCACGACACTTTAAGTATTGGTAACTAACGTAATTAGCTCACCAATGCTCATCTCGTTCGATTTAATTCTGTTATTTTAACATAATATTTCGATCGCTCTCGCGTATAACAAATATATTTGTATCATTACATGTTTTGTTAACATGATCATTATTTTGCTTTTGTTTGTGCGATAAAATATAACAAGATGCTTTAGAACATTAAATCCGGCTGTTAAGAAATATCATGATATAGTCATGATGTAAAGTAGTTAACATTGTGTTTTTTTCTACTGTTACGATTTATTTATATTTATGCGAAATGTTATCAACTCTTTTTAGTACATAGCTAACATTTAATTGTTCTCTATTCTTATCAATACGCTTTTGTAAACTGATGCTATCTTAACATCATGAGTATCATTTTTCTGTGCCATGGAAAATGAATTCCGAATAAAAAACAATAAAGTAAATATTTTGTAATTCAATATGAATCCTTAAAATTTATTGATAGATCTAGTAACCGTTCCCAATTGTTATAGGGTATTCTCGCATATGGACACTTAGGGTTTTGAGAATACATGGTTGGGTGGGCATAAGGGATCGTAACATCTGATCCAAGGGCGAACTATTCTGTTGTTGTTGTAGCTGTAGGTTCAGCTTACATTCTATAAGGGGTTTAATTTCACATATATTTGGTTTGGTTTTTTTTGAGTTCATTTTGCAGAGCACGTAGATTTTTTTGTTAACGATGTTTGGTAGTGGAGTAGCAAAAACTCACCCCCAATGCCGGCGAGCTAGACCCATACCAGTACGTGCGAAAGGCTACCACCCACTATTGAGTTTAAAACATCCTGTCGTTACAAATGGCGCCCAACGTGGGGCTATACCTAATGGTTATAGACGCATTAGCTATTTTCATCTTTGCTAATAGTTCCCACAAATTTATATTTTTTTTCTTGTAATTTTGGTCTGATTTTTATGCGAGCTTTTTGGAATTGCTAGAGTAATTTTACAGACATATTACCTAGACCGATCGTTAGTATGGATTTCAGCTAACTTTATTACAACTTCATGCGGTTTTTGCTTAATTTTCTATTGAGTATTTCGAGGGTCGTGGGTCGATGCGAATATATTAAATTTTTCCTAGAATTACGATTTGTGATCTATTCTGTTGTTCTTCGTCCGATTTATTAAGTTATTTTTGCGATTACGTACCAACAGAAATAAAATACGATTTATCGAATACTCAACCCATTTCATTTTCTACAACAACAACAAAGAATAAAACCCATTATTATTGCATATGTGTTCGGTTACACATTAGATCTGATATTATACCAAATCTTTTAAATTTTTCTTCTTATTTTTTTTTTCCTCAATTTTGTATGATTTTTATCAATGGCGGTGAGACATAGTAGTGACAATTTACCATTATCAAATCAAATGGATTTTGGAATTTGTACGGTCTGTAGCCAACAAATTGAACAAACTTCAATTGTGGCTATTACGCGTTGTATGCACTATTATCATCGCAATTGCATTCTCGATTGGATTAAGACATCCGCAACTTGTCCTCAATGTCGTAAACGTTGTACGGTTAACAATTTAACTGACGTTATGACACAACCAAATTCAAATACTGAAAGATCACAAGGTGCGATTCCAAGACGTATTACTAGAGCTAATACAAGAACTCAAAATCCCCTTGATTGGTCCATGGCTGGTCCTAATTTGAATTCTTCTTCTAGAAACTTATCATTACCCTTAGGTGCTAATGAAATTAGGCAACCTCCAATATCATCTGCTCCCATACGCGATGATGTTAATCTCAATAATAGAATTTTGAATTTAGAAACGAAGTTTAACTCTGATCTATCGGCTTTACAAAGTACCATCCTTAATCTTTCGCAGCAAATTAGTCAGTTGTCTGTGCGTCGTACAGTAGAACCTGATTGGCCGCGGGAAGCATTCCCACCAATAAATAATAGCACTTCGAATTTAGCTTCAAGCCAAAATCGTCCTTCTGTAGGAAATAATACTTCCGCACCACACTTGACTTCCGCTCCAAATTTACATTTTGCTCCAAATGTTGCATCTGGGGAACCGCACTCGGATACTTTCCATACGAATGTTTTCCGTACTCAGAGTTTTCATCCTAATTATCCACCTCCAAATAGTTTTCCGGTTCACAATAATACTCAAAGACTTTCTTCAGCATCCACGGTTGTGCATACTAGCGGTAGAATTGCTCAACTTATACAAAGTTGGAATATCACGTTTAATGGTAGTTTGGCTAAAATGCCAGTAGAAAAATTCATTTATATGATAAATTCGTTGACTAACGACAGTTTAGGTGGCGACTTTACTACCTTGAGTGAGCACTCTCATATTCTCTTTAAAGAGAAAGGCCTTGACTGGTATTGGAGATATCGTAAGTCCGTTGAAAGGGTTAACTGGGAAAATCTTTGCACATCCTTGCGTGCTCATTTCGTAGATCATCTGTCGGATAGCGATGTTAGAGAATTAATTCATGATAGGAAACAAAAAGAAAACGAAAGCTTCGACGAGTATTACAATGCCATTCTTTTCCTTTGTGATCGATTGCATTATGTTATGCAGGATCCCGAACTATTAGAAATTTTGCGTAGGAATTTGCGTCCTAAAATTAGGAATGAGTTATTTTATCAAAATATTACTTCTGTGGCTCAACTAAGATTCTTAATTCTTACACGAGAAACTTTATTAGAGGACGTTGAAAAGCCCAATATTCGTCCTAGTCGTCGACAAGTTAGCGAAATAGAAACTGACACTAGTGACTTAAATTGCGAAGATATTTGTGAATTAGGAAAACTGACATGTTGGAATTGTCGTAAAGAAGGACACCGTTTCGTAGATTGTCTTGAAGAAAGAACTATATTCTGCTATGGCTGTGGTGCAGAAAATACTCTGAAACCAAATTGTGCTAAATGCCAGAATCCGGAAAACTCGATGTCGAGCGTAAACAACAACAACCGTCTGCGCTCCAAGAAAAATTAAATGATGATCCTTGTAAAAACAAAATAAATACCTCTGTGAGTACACAGACACTTTCAATTTATCAAAATACTAATTCAATCCCTTCTTTAAATTCAAATTATGCTCCTATTTTACATCCAATTATCCCTTAAAAGATTACAAAATTATGAATCTGTCCGTTGTCGTCTGTTTTGCGAAAACATAAGTTTTAAAACAAAATTAAAAAATAATAAAAAGTCTGTCCGTTCAAATTATCGAATTCGTTCCTTTTGGAAAAATGTCCGTAGAAATCGGAAAAATTGTTTCAAATTTTTGTCTGCTTTTGAAGTACCTAAAAATGATTCTCGGCCGTACATCAAAGTAAATTTATTTAATATGGAATTATTTGCACTGTTAGATTCAGGTGCGTCCATATCGTGTATAAGTGGCAATGCTGCCAAACAATTTCTTGCAGACCATATTCCTTTTAAGTCGCTCTGCGAGTTTGTTGAAACGGCAGGTGGGCGTAAATATAAAATTATAGGAAGCGTGAAAGCTCAAATAACTTTCAAAAATAACACCAAAACTTTAGACATTTTTATTATTCCTGATTTGCGTCAAGATTTATACTTAGGCGCTGATTTTTTTCATAAATTTGGCCTAATAAATAAACTTTTAGAATCCCTTTCTTGTGAGTCGGAAATCACTCATACGCCTCCAGGTATGCATGAATTAGATCCCGGTGAGCAATCCCGGTTGCACAGCGTAATATCTTTATTTCCGTCATTTGAAAATGAAGGTTTGGGGAAAACAACTCTCCTTAAACATACCATTGAAATTGTTAAAGACTCGAAACCGATTAAGCAGCGTTATTTTTCAGTATCGCCTGCGGTCGAAAAGAAAATTCATTATGAAATAGATCGTATGTTGGAACTTGGTGTCATTGAACCAGCTCCACAAAATTGTCCATGGAGTAGTCCGGTTGCGATAGTAGAAAGAGAAGGTAAAGTTCGGTTATGTCTCGATTCGCGCAAATTAAATAGCGTTACGGTTAAGGATGCGTTTCCTTTGCCGAAAATAAATGGATTTTTAGTCGTTTGCCCAAAGCTAGGTACATTACGTCCCTAGATTTTAAACACGCTTTCTGGCAAATTGAACTTGACGAAAATTCGCGTGACATGACAGCCTTTACAGTTCCAAACCGTCCTCTTTATCGTTCCCGTGTTATGCCATTCGGCTTATGTAATGCGCCGATGACCATGAGTCGCCTTATGGATTTTATTATACCAGCTCATTTAAAAGACAGAGTTTTCGTGTACGTAGATGATCTACTGTTGCTCTCTGAAAATTTAGCTAGCCATCTTAAATTACTAATTGAAGTAGCTCAACTGTTGCGAGAAGCAGGGTTGACGGTGAATATTGCTAAGTGTAAATTTTGTATGCGTGAAGTTCGTTATTTGGGGTATGTTATTGGTGATGGAGTGATGAAGCCAGATCCAGGCAAAGTTTCAGCCATTTTAGATTTACTACCACCTCGAAGTGTGCGTGAATTGCGTCGCTTTTTAGGATTAACGGGTTGGTATCGCCGCTTTATTGGCAATTATGCTGCATTAACTTCCCCATTGACTGACTTAACATAAAATCCCGATCCTATGAATGGAATGCAGACGCTCAAGCGGCCTTTGATGTGCTCAAAGAAAAGTTGACCTCTGCACCACTTTTAATAACTCCTGATTTTAGTCGTCCGTTTGTTATTCAGTGTGATGCTTCTATTTCTGGTGTTGGAGGAGTTCTTGCGCAAGAAGATGAAGAAGGAGTCGAAAGACCAATTGCTTACTTCTCGCACAAGTTAAATCGCGCTCAAAAGAATTACTCCATCACTGAATTGGAGTGTCTAGCTGCGATATTAAGTATTCAGAAGTTCCGCGAATACGTAGAAGGACACAATTTCAAGGTCATTACTGGCCATGCAAGTTTGCAATGGTTGATGCGTCAAGCAGACTTGAACGGTCGTCTTGCTCGTTGGTCATTGAAACTTCAAGGGTTCGATTTTTCGATAGAACATCGAAAAGGTAGTTTGAATGTTGTACCAGATGCTTTGTCTCGACTCGAGGAAATTGACAAAATGGATTTTGAGCCGTTGCCAATAGTTGATCTACACTCCCTCCATCAGAGTAGAGGAGCATCTCAAATTACAACAAAATATAGAAGCAAATCAAGCTACATTGCCAGATTTGAAAATAATTGACAAATTTATATACAAAAGAACAAATTTCGCAGATGGAGATCCCATTTCTGAAGCGTCTATGTGGAAGTTATGGATTCCTACCGCGCTCACTACCGATGTGATCACAAGCGCTCACTGTCCGCCAACAGCTGGACATTGTGGCATTACAAAAACTTTAGAGAAAATTCGCAGGAATTTTTACTGGCCGAAAATGGCATCTGAAGTTCATCAATTTATTTCGCATTGTGATCTTTGCAAGCAATCGAAAGCTCCTAATGCGGTTCTTCGCCCTCCAATGGGTTCTCAGGCAAAATCTTCTCGTCCTTTTCAAAAAATTTATATGGACATGCTAGGACCTTACCCTCGTTCGAAGAATGGCAATACATCGATTTTTATTGTGCTCGACCATATGTCAAAATTCCCAATTCTGAAAGCATTAAGAAAATCTACTTCGTCGAAAATTTGTGAATTCCTAGAGAATGACGTGTTTATGCTGTTTGGTGTTCCTGAAGTTATTATAACAGACAATGGTTCCCAGTTCAAGTCAAACATTTTTGAATCATTTTTGTCGAAGTATGGAATTTCACATGTTTGTACTGCTATTTACTCCCCTCAATCGAATGCATCCGAAAGAGTCAATCGGTCGGTTATAGCTTCAATTCGTTCATATATTGGTGACGATCAGCGTAACTGGGACAAAAATTTAAGTAAAATTTGTGCCGCACTACGTTGTTCGGTTCACAGTTCTCTGGGCTATTCGCCATATTTTGTGTTGTTCGGTCAACAAATGATAACTCATGGTGAAACCTATGAATTGTTGAGAAGTCTTGATAGTTTGGAAGTCGGTGAGGATATCGATCGTCAGGATAAGTTGCAGTTGGTCAGATCGAACGTGCAAGGTAATTTGCGTAAAGCATATGAATGCAATCGGAAGATTTACAATTTGCGCTCTACTCCTCTAAATTTATTGCCAGGACAAGAAGTTTATAGACGTAATTTTGTCCAAAGCAACAAAGCAAAGCATTTTAACGCTCCGAAATTTTTAAAATCTCGAGTTGTAAAAAAGGTAGGAAATTGCTACTACGAATTACAGGATTTGCGAGGGCGAAGTGTGGGTACTTTCCATGGGAAAGATATACTGCGCTTAGTACCCCACAAATCTTGACCTGAAGTGCAAATCCACCTTTTTCAGCTGCTTTTAGATCCGTCAAAATCACCTGCTTTGTAATGGTTGATTTAAAATCAAAATTAAGTGTCCCAAAAAAAAAAATAAAAATAAAAACTCTGAAAAATATTGTCTTAAAACAAGATTAGAAAACCCTATTGTGAATGGACTGCGTTTGTATATTTTCATAGTGTTGGTTGGTTATTAGTCCTCATGCATTTATGCACTTCTTTGGTAGTGTGAGTTGCTTTCAGTAAAAGGCAATGCAGTATTGGTAATGCGTTTTTGGATATCTCGGTTTGATGTTGGGTGAATGGTGAAGTAGTGAGAAAAAGTTTATATTCCCTTATATTTTGGTGTTGTAAAAATAGCTCGAAAACAATTTCTTTACACTTTTTACACGAGGTTTAAACCATTGTCAAATTTTAGAGGTCGTATCCTAGATTCCCTTGTAGTCGCTCTGCCATTTCATTTGAGCAGCCATCGAAGCCAAACGTTTTCTCCAAGAGTTCCCCCCAATTAATCAAGATAGTATCAGACTTGGACTATTTTGTTATTGAGAAAGTCTTTATTGAGCCACCAAGACTCAAATTAAGCTGTTCTTCAGCTTTTCCTGCAAAAGGTAACAAATTTTGAATCAAATTCCCAATCATTTCATTAATAAACAAATTTTGCAGAAATTCGAAACAATTCGTCCTTTAAGGACAGGAAGGCGATAGCCTATAAAAAGGGCTACAACCTAATTTCATTCGTCCCAATGATTTAATTTTGTAATTGGATTCACAAATTCTGTGATTTAGCAAAAATGTACCTACAGGTCGGCATCAAGGTCACTTATCACATTAGTTCTTCAATTGTGCTGGATGCTTGGCGAAATTTATTGAGAAGCGAACTAGAAAAGGTATAATATAATAAAGCAAAATTGTTGTAAACTCCCCTCCCCTAAGACGCGCATATTTTCCTCCACTCTATTAGATCATTTAAATGAAGAACGCGCTGACAATCTCTCGCTTTGATGATCATCTCGTGTTTTTACGTTGCTACCAGTTCTCTCTCCATTAGTCATCTCTTTTTGGTCAGTCCGCATTATTTCTATGCGTGGGACTAGTTTCTACCTGCAGTGGTACAGATCGTTGTCAAGCGCTAGCTTAATTGCTAACTTAACCACGAAGCGAACGATTAATCTACGCGTGAATAGTGTTTTAAATTCCCCAAAAGTCTTTGCAAATAATAAAATGCACTCTGACATGCAATCTAAAAATTAGTCAAGTTAAATTAATATAATTGAAACCTAATTAAATTAAATTAAAAAAATAAGCAAAAGCAAACAAAAGCAAAACAAAATAAAGTGAAGCAATTCGAAGAGTGTTCTGTGATGTATAGGTAAAGTTATAGTTAAAGATTATTACCTAAAACTAAAAAGGAAAAATTAGTTTCCTAAACAGAAGAAATACATAAGAATTACAAAATATAGAATATGAAAATTAAATAAAATTCATAAAAGTTGTGGTGATGAGGTGAAATAATTGATGAATGATTTAAACCTAAAGTGTTATCGAAATGAAAATTCCCCCTTATCAAAAATAACCCCCCTGTATCACCCGACGACTGGCCAGCGGAAGGAGTACAAAATGTAAGTTTCTTTTATAAATTCTTTATTATTATTTTATTTTCCCACCACCTGATTTTTTGATTAATGAAATTTAAATTTTAAGTTAAAGTGAAAGAAAATGGTTAATATTAAAGTTTAACAAAAAAATGATTAAAGTAAAATTTAAATTTAAAATAAAACAAATATAAAAAAAAATTATGCTATTGAAATTGAATTGTGCAATCCAATTGAGTTATTTTCCGTAAACTATTACAGAATATATCGAGAGTTCGAAATTATTAAATTAAATTGGCTATAACTCAACCTAATATGAATTGAAAGTGCACACACAGTTTCACCTATAGAATTGCATTCACGACACTTTAAGTATTGGTAACTAACGTAATTAGCTCACCAATGCTCATCTCGTTCGATTTAATTCTGTTATTTTAACATAATATTTCGATCGCTCTCGCGTATAACAAATATATTTGTATCATTACATGTTTTGTTAACATGATCATTATTTTGCTTTTGTTTGTGCGATAAAATATAACAAGATGCTTTAGAACATTAAATCCGGCTGTTAAGAAATATCATGATATAGTCATGATGTAAAACATTGTGTTTTTTTTCTACTGTTACGATTTATTTACATTTATGCGAAATGTTATCAACTCTTTTTAGTCATAGCTAACATTTAATTGTTCTCTATTCTTATCAATACGCTTTTGTAAACTGATGCTATCTTAACATCATGAGTATCATTTTTCTGTGCCATGGAAAATGAATTCCGAATTAAAAACAATAAAGTAAATATTTTGTAATTCAATATGAATCCTTAAAATTTATTGATAGATCTAGTAACCGTTCCCAGTTGTTATAGGGTATTCTCGCATATGGACACTTAGGGTTTTGAGAATACATGGTTGGGTGGGCATAAGGGATCGTAACATCTGATCCAAGGGTGAACTATTCTGTTGTTGTTGTAGCTGTAGGTTCAGCTTACATTATATAAGGGGTTTCATTTCACATATATTTGGTTTGGTTTTTTTTGAGTTCATTTTGCAGAGCACGTAGATTTTTTTGTTAACGATGTTTGGTAGTGGAGTAGCAAAAACTCACCCCCAATGCCGGCGAGCTAGACCCATACCAGTACGTGCGAAAGGCTACCACCCACTATTGAGTTTAAAACATCCTGTCGTTACAAATTTTCCAATTTTAAGTTTTAATTGAAATTTTTTTTATTTTAGATTAGATTTATTTTACTTTTCTTCAATTTTTGCTTTACTTTTTATCTTTATTCATTTGTACAAGTGCGTGCTAAGAAAGCATAAAACTGTGGAATCAATTAAAATATAGAGCGCTGCCCTCAACAAATACCCCCCCCCCCTTGTTCCCCTGTAATTTTATTTCTGTTTGCAGCTTTTAGGGATCTTTGTATGCAGGCGCCACCATCAGAGAACCAGCAAAGCAGTGAGTGCAGTTTCTTATTTTTATTTTTGCATATTTTCGCCCCCACTAAATTCGCACAAACGCAAACGAACTTGGTTTGTTTAGAGCAGTCAATTTTATTTAATTGCAATATTGGTCTCTCCGACACTCTAATTTTGAGTTGTTGGTTTTTTATTATTACGCACTTCTTTATCGACAGTTCTATTTTTAGATCTAAGTTTTCTTCACTTTCAGCCATAAGCTCATTTCTAACTTCTTTCATATGTATTATTTTAGGGTATAAGTTCCAAGAATGGCACATAATTAATTTTATCTAATTTTGTTTTGTTTTCTTTTATTTTCCTAAATTTATTTCAATAGATTTTTGTTAGAATTATTATTTTTTTTTAATTTAATAAATGAATTTTATGAATTTACAATTTAAACTTATTTTTCATTTAAATTTAGAACTTGAATTGAAGAGCGGACTAAATTTTGCTTTTGGTTCTATTAACTCTAGTATGAAGTGCTAGAAATTTTAGTGTTGGTGTGGGTGTCGTACCCAACAATGGAGTTGACTGTGTGACCATGTAGGCTGAACAGAATGACATGACGGATTCAGCACAAGGTAACTCCATCTTCCCGATGGAGTTCATAGGCTGCGAATCGGACAGGTGCACAGGTGGGGTGGGCATGGCTTCCGCTGAAGGACTGTGACTTTTCTTTTGTGTTGTTTTGTATGAATGAGAGTATGTGGGTGTACGACTTAGTGTATTGAGTGATTTAGATTTGACTGGGATTTCAGTATGAGTTTCGGAATGACTGTGGACTAGAGTGTTTGAAGATTTTTGAGGGCTTGGTTATGTTTGATAGCGCGCTTGAACGGCGAATGTGGGTACACTAGGGATTACACCGTGGATGATTGGTTTACTTTTGTTCTCTTTAATTTATCTTAAAAATTCTTCTGAACTATTCCTATCTCTATCATAAATCTATCCTTTGGCACGACTTCTTATGTTTGTACCAGTAGTGTGTTTCTGGTAGTAGCAAAAATAATCCCCCCAACAGCCGGCGAGCATACCGGGCTTGCCACCGTGCCAAAACGATACAATGGAAAGCACCCCAACTAGGATCATTACAATGGCGCCCAACGGTTTGGCCAAGATGGCTAACAACAACCATAGCTTTTTATTTTATTTTTCCAACTTTTTATTCTTTTAAATCGAAATACGAAAGTTATTCCAAATACTAAATGCCGTGAGGTTAAGCGCAGAAACATTTTTGGAAAAGTTTTTTTATTTATCTGAGGCGGCCAGGTGGGGCAACCAGATTCGCTTTGCTTAGGCATGCAATCCTGTTGTGCTTCGCTACGCCGCTTCTAATTCTTGTTGACCACTTTATGTTAGGACTGCTGTAATGTTTAGACAGACGGACAAAAAGCCCCATGATAAACACAGTCTTCCCATGGGACGGCACCATATCACACCAACCAAACTTTTAAACTTCATACCATTTTTTTTTGTTTTAAAATATTTGAACGTTTTTTTCTAGATCTTTAGTTATTTAATTTTTTTTTTTTACATGCATTAATATATTTGTTTTTTTGCTCTTCAATTCATTTCAATCTTATATTTTCTTCTTATTAGATTTCATTTTTGAATTATTAATATTATTTTATATATTTTTTTTTGTTGTATTTTTGAAATTTGGCTCGCTATTTTTATTTTTTAGTTTTTTCTCTTTGAGTTTTTACGGAAGTAGGTGAAGGTTTTTTATTTCTATTTTTTTTTCTCGATTATTAATACTAATTATATTTTTATTATATTTTTTTTTATTATTCAGTTTATTTTCCAATTTTTCTTTTTATTATGAATTTCTATTACATCGTAATTTTTAATTTTTTTTATATACATATATATAAGGTTATATTTTAATATATTTTTGGTAAGCACCTGAGTTTTTTTGAATTTGCCTCAGTTTGTTACCAACGTTTTCTTGTTCTCAGGTTTTTCCTTAATTTTTTTCTGCTTTTAATTGAATTTTAGAAAAATTAGGTTAAGGGTTTTTTTTTTCTTTATTTTTAGGATTTATAGATTTTCTTGTTTTGGAATTATAATTTAATTTTTTGATGTTTTCCATTTTTTGCTTTATATAGTTTTTTATTTTATTTTTGGATTTTTATAATTTTGTGAACAGCTGATTTTTTTGAATTGGCACCGATTTACGTTGCAAAATTTAAGGAATTATTTAAGTATTTTTACTCAGTTTTTTTGAAATAATATTTTTTTTTTTAGTTTATTTCTCACTAGTTTCCCGGAATTCTTTCAGCTCACAGCTTTTTACCGTCAGAAGACCTGACCAATTTTTTGGTTTTTGCAAATTATTCAAACAACAGTTTTTATTGTTGCGGAAGTATCAGTTGGTCTGAGGGCGATTGCGAGAGGGTGTGAGGGTGAGAGTGTGTGAGTGAAGGGGTGAATGGATTTTGGCAGTGTAAAGCCAGCAGATTCAGGGGAAGATTTTCGTCGAATAATGAATAGTGCAGCCAGAGAGTTACTGGCGAGGGTGGGTGCAACAGCAGTAGAGCTCACTGATATCGGTGATACCGCCTCCATCGTTAGTGGTATCCCCTTCGGACGTTGGGAACGGCTACCGCAATATAACAGGTGGGAATTTTTACATAAAGCTTGACGCCCTTTGCGATACGGTTTGGGATATGTCAGAGAACGAAGTAATCAGTGGGACAGGAGGTGTTGCGGAAGGAGGCACATCTCCAGATGAGGCGAGTGCGGCAGCGCAATCCGCGAAGATGGATAGATTGTTTGGCATGATTTAAATTGCATGGAAGAGATGAAAAAAGAGGTAAAGGACTTGAAGGATAGGTCGATGAAAAAAGGTGATACTTTGTCCACGCCCGCTGGAACATCAACGCCGAACAAGGACACCAGTGGAACCGGAAATGGGGCTGCACAGGTGCATGTAACACTGAAGAAGGTCCGAAAAAGCATGCTGCTGGGATAGGTAGCGAAGGTGCGGATGGGGTTAGATATTAGAAAATGGAATCTGAAGTTTGATGGTTCCGGCAAGGACTTGTCGGTAGAACGTTTTTTGTTTCGGGTTGAATGGATGAGAGAAAGGTATGGAACGTCGAGGCATCAGCTTTTTACTGATTTTCATGGCCTATTGGGTGGTAATGCACTGAAGTGGTACTGGCAGGTAGTGGGGGACCATTTTGGTGATACCAGCTATGGCTATGATGACTTTTTAAACGATTTTGTGGGTCATTTTAGGTCATCTGAGGCTGATCACGAAATAATGAGGGATATGATTGACCGGAAGCAGATGCCAAATGAGCATTTTGATGACTTTTATGCGGATGTGCATGATTTGTCGTTTAGATTAGGGAAGAGGTTAGAGGAACAGAAGCTAGTGGACATAATTCGAGGGAATTTAAAGAGCAGCTTGGCAGTTTTACTATTTAAGTTGGACATTACAGCGCTAGCCGATTCAAAAGATACCTGTAAAAAGGCTCAGAAATTGTTAAGGGACAATAAAGCCAAGCAAAAACATGTGCACGAAATGAACGTTTGGAAATTCGAAGAAGGCGACAGATGTGCGAAAAAGCCACTTGAGGTTGAGGCAATAGAGTCCAGTGGTGCACGAAATAGTTATCGCTCCAATAATGTTCAAAGTGGAGGGAGTGGCAAGCCATCCCAATATTCCAATGCTAATGGCGGTAGGCCAAATAATTTTCAAGGGCATTCACGCATAGTCACTAATGTAGCACCAATACCAAATTCATGTAGTCAAGGTTTTTGTCCAGCACAATTTCATGTGATGTTGTGTTTTACGTGCGGGATGCCAGGAGATTTTTATCGAAAAAATTCTGTCCAAATAAGTCCCGATAAAATGTGTAAGTCCTTGTTCCATGACTTAAAATGTTTTACGTGTAATAGTGACATGTCATTTTGTGTTTTACCACAGGAAGTTTTAAACCGGAAACTGGCAGAGATTTCCGGGGGCTTTGCCAGAAGCAGGACCCGGTGAATTAGGCCAAATTACAATTTTGAAAAGAAGTAGAGAAGAGCAGGCAACAATAAATTTGAAGGAAACCCCAGTGAAGAGTCTGCATCAGCGTAAGAGGGACTATGAAATTGCCAGGAAAAGAATTTTTGTGAACGCTAAAAGGCGATAACCGCTTCTTCGCTAAAACAAAAATTTATGGAGAAGAAGTCGTAGCATTGCTAGATTCAGGGGCGGGCGCTAGTTTCCTTGGCAGAGATGCCATGGAGTTTTTGAAAAAAAAGGAAAAATTGATTTTACCCGTGCGTGGCCAAAATGTAAGAACTGCCAATGGTGGCGAAACGCCAGTAATATGTGCTTTTTCCCTACTAGTTTTGTGGGATGGGGTAACGAAAATAATGCAATTTTTGATCGTAGCTGCTCTTCAGCAGCAGGTTTATTTTGGTATAGATTTCTGGCGTACTTTTGGCATGGAAGTAATTAGCAAGGTGCGAGAATGCGAGTTAAAGGAAAATTTGGGTGAAGTATCAGAATTTATTCCTGCACCCAATGATATGATGTTTGACACTGATCAGCATGTGTTGACAAGAGCTGATAATTCACGTTTAGAAGGAGTTAAATCGCTGTTTCCTTCGTTCGCTAAACATGGTTTAGGGCGAACAAATGTTGAGGAGCACGTAATTGAGGTTGTAGATGAGGGTCTGCCTGTCAAGCAGAGGCATCCAATCTCTCCTGCGATCCAAAAATTAGTGTTTGCTGAACTTGATCGCGTGATTAGTATGGGTGTGATCGAAGTCAGCAACAGCAGCTGGAGTTCGCCAGTTTCGCTTGTCAGAAAGGAAACTAAAAATCGTCTTTGTCTTGATGCGCGAAAAGTAAACGAGCAAACTGTTAAGGATGCGTATCCTTTGTCTCATATTGATGGGTTACTTAGTAGGCTGCAAGATACATGTTTCATTTCCCCGATTGATCTGAAGGACGCATTTTGGCAGATTCCTTTAGAGAAGAAGTCCCGAGATAAAACAGCCTTCACAGTCCCTGGGCGGCATTGTACCAATTTACGGTTATGCCGTTTGGTTTGTGCAACGCTGCTCAGAGAATGTGTCGGCTGATGGATAAGGTAATCCCTGCTGGAATGCGTGAAAATGTGTCTGTCTATTTAGATGATTTGTTGGTATGTTCGGCTAATTGTGAAGATCATTTGAGGTTGCTTGCGAAAGTGGGAAAATGTCTATCTGATGCCAACTTGACGATAAATGTTGAAAAAAGCAAGTTTTGTTTTCGTGAAGTGCGGTATCTTGGTTATGTAGTAGGTGACGGCTGTATCCGCACTGATTTAAAAAAAGTGTCTGCAGTAGATGAGTTTCCTGAGCCGAGAACTCCAAAGCAGCTCAGGCGGTTCCTAGGCATGTCAGGGTGGTACAGACGTTTTATAAAGGATTACGCGACCATTGCAGCACCACTGCACGACTGCCTGACTAAGGACCGATTAAGAAAATTTGAAATGACGGACACTGCTAGGCTGGCCTTTGACAAACTAAAGCACAGTTTGGTCACTGCGCCAGTCCTTACCAACGCCGACTTTACGAGACATTTTTATATTCAATGTGACGCTTCGACTGAGGGTGTAGGGGGGTGCTCTTCCAAATGGATGATGAGGGGAGTGAACGTCCGATTGCCTACATGTCAGCGAAGTTAAATAAAGCTCAGAAAAATTATAGTGTAACTGAGTTGGAGTGCTACGCTGCTATATTAAGCGTACAAAGATTTCGTCCTTATGTGGAGGGGCTTTCCTTCACCATAATCACGGATCACGCAAGC
Organism: Heteromyza rotundicornis; assembly: GCA_951394025.1. Classification (NCBI taxonomy): domain Eukaryota; kingdom Metazoa; phylum Arthropoda; class Insecta; order Diptera; family Heleomyzidae; genus Heteromyza; species Heteromyza rotundicornis. The sequence goes on from OX596013.1 coordinate 24,499,727, forward strand.
TTGAAGTGGCTCATGGGTCAAAAGGACTTATCTGGAAGGTTAGCCAGATGGAGTTTAAAACTTCAAGCTTACAATTTTAATATTGAACACCGAAAAGGTGCACAAAATGTGGTACCGGATACTCTCTCTCGCATCTATATGGAAGAGATCGGACCGGTGGGCAGGAATCTTGACGTGGACCTCAACTCCTCATATTTTTCATCAGAAGAATATAAGGAGTTGAAGAAAACCGTGACGGAGAAAAAGTACGAACTACCAGACATTTGTTTATCCGACGGTTTTGTATACAAACGAACTCTTTTTAGGACAGGGGACTGTATACAGGAGGACCGCGCCTGGAAGCTGTGGGTGCCGTCTGAGCTGCGAAAGGAGTTGTTGGTGGCAGCTCAATACTCTCCTTCAGCAGGACATGGTGGGATCCATAAAACCATAGCAAAATTAAGGGAAAAATATTATTGGCCTGGCATGGTTGCGGATGGACAGGCAATAGTAATTGTGATGTGTGCAAAGGCACGAAAAATCTAAATCTAGTTCGGCGTCCTCCAATGGGGGAGCAGCAAGTAACCGAAAGGCCATTCCAACGCCTGTACATAGATTTTATGGGTTCTTATCCGAGGACTAAAGATGGTAATACATGCATTTTTATTTGTTTAGATCATTTTTCGAAATTTGTTTTTCTCAAACCAATGCGTTCGGCAACAGCAGTGAATGTAGTTAAGTTCTTGGAAAGAGAAATTTTCCACATTTTTGATGTCCCGGAATTTTTACATTCCGACAACGGAAAACAGTTCGTGTCCGAAATGTTTAAAGTATTTTTAGATAAATATGGGATACACCACATCAAAACTGCTTTCTACTCGCCACAAGCGAACGCCTCGGAGCGAGTAAATCGCTCTGTGCTTCAAATGAACAGGGCATATGTAGGAGAAAATCAAAAAAATTAGATTTGCATGTGAGCGATGCCGCTTTCTCGTTAAGAAGTGTGGTGCATAGTTCGATCGGTATTGAACCATACTATGCCGTATTTGGAACTAGCATGATGCAGCATGCCAATTCCTACGAAATCGCTCGCAAATTAAATGCTTTAAAAGATACGGATGTAGTAGTTACAAACATTTCTGACAGGCAGCAGCTGCTCCGAGCTAAGGTATTCAACGAGCTGAAAATTGCACACGATAAGACTGGGAAGGTATATAATACGAGAAGTAAAAATTTCCGTTTTAAGGCTGGCCAAGTGGTATTCCGGAAAAACTTTAAGCAAAGCAACAAAGCTGAAAATTATTACGCAAAGTTGGCTCCCATGCATATTCAATGCGTGGTATTAAAGCAAATCGGAAATTCTTTATACGAATTAGGCAATATGGCCTGGAAAAAGTTAGGAGTATACCACGCAAAAGACATTTTTGTAGCATAATACTAGTCAAGTGCAATATTTTAAATTAGGTTTCTGTTATTTATGTATTTGTTTTTTTTTTCTCTTCAGGGTTTTCTTTTTTGTAATATTTGCTTCAAATTTGTTATTTGGATGTTATTTTTGGGTTTGTGCATTTATTTTTTTTTTTTTTTTGACAATGTTTTTTTTGTTAAATATTAGTTTACTGTTTAATGTAATGTTAGTTTTACCATTCGGACAATTTCGATTAATTTAAAAATCTTTTTCCTGTGATACAATTTAAGTTCTTGATTTTTTTTGCAATTTTGTTTCTTTTGTTAAGTAGGTTTAGGATTGTTATTATTTCAGTTTTATTTATACAATTTGTTATTTTGTTTTAGGGTCAAGTGATATTAGGATTAGATATTTATGTGCAATATTAGGTAGGTCAAATATAGGATATTGATGCCCGGTAGCTCAAGTCAGAGAGCATGAGTCGTGGGTCGATGCCACACGTGGGTTTTTGTGCAATAGCAGGCTACGTATAATTTTTTTGACGATCTCGTTCCATATAGCAGGCCACATCGACGGTTTCGAGCCTGTTACGTGAGCCTGGGATGTATCTTTTCATCTGCAACCTCAATTGCGTGCATCAATGCTGGTTGTCACTGCTGTTAGCAGATCAGTCTTCGATTGTTTTTGATTGCAAGAGAGCTAGTATGTGTGGGTGAGTGAATGTTAAGCAAACGAATACATGCTGCGATAAGAGAGAGTGCAGTGAGAATGTTGGGTGTGTTGCGTGATACAAGATAATGTTGTATGTTGGTTCAGACCAATTGGTGCTTTGGCAACATTAGATACAATTAGGAAATTCTTAGAGGAGCTTTATTTTGTTAATAATAGGTTTCCTTTTAGGATTTGTGAATGATAAAGAACCATTCGAGGAAAGTTTAGTCGTGTCGATCATTTTTTTATTTAAAATTAGGGAAATCTTTTTAAATCTAAGAAAAAAAAACTAAGTGTCGGAGAAATAATTAAAGTTTAAGTTTTAAGGAAATGTGAAGAAAAAAGTTTTAAAAGAAAAATGGTGAAAAAATCAGTTTTTTTATAAAAAAAAAAGGAAATAAAGTTTTCAGTTGCTAATATGCAAAAGTGGACATAACAAGAGAAACAAATGAGAAAAAAAAGGTTTCTGAATAAAGAGTTAAGACATAAGACAAAAAAAAAAGAAAGAAAAAAACAAAATAATGCAATTTTAAAAAGAGAAAAAAAAGATGATTTATTTTTATAGCCTTTAATATGTTCTTTGACGTGATTGTTTTAATTTCTAGAATACTTTGAAAAGGTAAATCCAAATAAACCATTCAAATAAAAATTCGGTGGTAATCGGGCTAGGTTAGGTTAGGTTAGGTTAGGTTAGGTTAGGTTAGGTTATAAGGGTGTGTGGTACAAAGAGTACCATTTCCACTCGGAGGTCATCTGTGGCCCATTGTGAATCCCTTTTAATTTTTAACATTTTGTGTGCGTACATGTGAGACCCTTTCTCAAATTCCCTCCTAGCTCCTATATTGTCAGCGCACGTTTGGTCCATCAAGGATCCATTTTGTGCTTCGAATGAACTTTAGAAGGTCCGATACTGTATGCTCTGACAGCTCTGTTGTGCTCTCAAAGAACCGGGAGCCCAATGCCCGTTGGCGCTTTGTTTGTAGAGCGGGACAGTGGCAGAGGAAATGTTGTATGGTTTCTAGTTCATACTCATCTCCGCAGCTCCTACATATATCTGTGGTTACTATGTGCCATTTCCCCAGCATGGATCCTATGGCACAGTGTCCGGTGATAACCCCCGTCAGTATGCTAAGAGATTTTCTATCCAGGGATAGCAGTTCCTCTGTTCTTTTTTGGTTCAATTTAGGCCATAGAAGTCGAGACGTCTTGCAGGGTTGTCTGTGGGCCCATTTATCGTTTATTTCCCTATTTACCATACTGTCAATTATTCCGTATTGACTGCGTATCGGTTGCAGAATTGAGTTGTCAGCCGCACTGATCTCCATAGCAGAGCCTCCCCTGGCCATCTCGTCTGCCTTGTCATTCCCTTCTATATCGCTATGTCCGGGAACCCAGCAGAGAGTAACCTGATGGTGGATCTGCACGATTCGCAGTGCTTCCCTACACCTCTTTACTGCTTTCGAGTTGACTGTGTACGACGTGATTGCTTGTATGGCCGCCCTATTGTCTATGCAGATTTTTACATTTTGTGTGCGTATGTTTTGATCAGCTAAGGCTCTAGCGGCTTTCTCTATCGCGTAGATTTCAGCTTGGAAAACGCTGCTAGCGGCCGGCAGTCTGAAGGACTTTTGGAGGCCAAGCGCTTTACAGTAAAAACCCGCACCTGTTCCTATATCCATTTTGGATCCATCCGTAAAAACGACAGTGTCGTCAACGTTCGTCACCGTTCTGTTACCCCATTCTTCCCTTTCCGGCAATAATTTTTGGAACCTATCAAAAGCATAACTAGGGCAGATGTAGTCTGTCGGTGCCCTTAGGCTTTCAGATTCGTGTCTTGTTCCTAGCTTACAGATTTCGTTAATTATCGAGGCATGACCATACGATGCTTGTCTCCACATGCCGGCCTCCCTCAGTCGGAGGGCGCCTTTTGCGGCGCAGCTTTGTATGTACAGGTCTACCGATGGCAGGCCTAGCATTATATCTATTCCCGCCCTAGGTGTGCTTCTTGCGGCTCCCGCAATCGAACTACCGGCTAGGGATTGCACTTTCGTGAGGAGTCCGAGGCGACTACCAACATTAGTAGTGGTCCACCACACCAACGACCCATAGGTGAGGATAGGGCGTATTATTGCAGCATACATCCAGTGAAGGATTCGTGGTTGCAACCCCCATCTTTTCCCAAAGGTCTTTTTACAAATGTAGAACGCGTTGAGTCCTTTTCTCATTCTCTCCTCTGTGTTTCTTTTCCACATAAGTTTGTGGTCCAGAATGACGCCGAGGTATTTAGCTTCATTAGACATTTTAAGTTCAATTCCCTCTAGTTGTGGTAACCTGAAGTAGGGAATTTTCGTCGTTCTCGTGAACAGTACTAATTCTGTATTAGAGGGGTTAACTCCAAGTCCGTTTAGTTTCGTCCAGTCTGAAATCTCTTTTAAGGCCGATTGCATGAGTTCTGATATTGTGGGCAAAAATTTGTCCGAAATCAGTATGCACACGTCATCAGCGTAAGCAGTTATTCTAATACCCTTTGAGTTAAATGATTTTAGGATTTCATTTACTACAAGAACCCACAGGATAGGAGAAATTACTCCTCCCTGTGGGGTCCCTCTAGTTACGGATTTTCTGGCGGTGCCCGTACCCCACATTGAGTTGATAACTCTAGTCTCTAGCATGTAGTGAACCCAATCTTGGATAGGACGTGGCACAGATACGTCATCCAGACCATTTAAAATGGCCTCTGTTGTTACGTTGTTAAAAGCACCTTCGATATCTAAGAATGCGGCTAACGTGTACTCTTTTATGTGTAGTATACGTTCCACATGACCGACAACTTCATGGAGAGCGGTCTCAACAGATTTACCTTTCTGGTATGCATGTTGTGATTTGCTTAGAAGTTGTGGGTTTATGGAACCTCTCAGGTAAAGATCAATCAGTCTCTCCATCGTTTTTAATAGGAACGATGAGAGGCTGATCGGTCAGAAATCTTTCGCAGCGGTGTCTGTTCCCCGCTTTGGGAAAGAAAGCTACCCTAACCTCCCTCCATAATATCGGTACGTACCTTACTTGCAGACATTCCGTGAAAATATCTAATAGAAGTGGTACTATATGCTCTAAAGAGTATTGTAGCATGGCTGGGAAAATACCATCGGGCCCCGCAGATTTGTAAGGCCTGAAGGATTTTACTGCCCAGGCTATTTTCTCTTCCGTTATTACTGATGGTAACTCGTCTCCGAGCACGTTGCTTATCTGTGACCTGTTCAGATTGTGAAGTCAGGGAAGTGAGTTTCCATAAGCAGATCCAGTGACTCCTGACTAGATTCAGTCCATGAGCCGCCCGACCTCTTTAGGTACCCCGGGACATTAGGGTCTTTGGATAGTACTTTGCGAAATCTAGCTGTCTCATTGACATCTTCAAAGGAGCTACAAAAGAGTTGCCATGATTCCCTCTTGGCTGTTCTTATTTGTCTCTTAAATTCATTAAAACTGTCTTTATACGTTTGCCAGTCGGCCTCACTTCTACTCAATTTGGCTTTATTGAATAGTTTCCTTGTTATGCCCCTTAGTTGTCGTAGGTCTGTGCTCCACCAGGAGTTACCTGGCTTTGAACTGGGACGACTGATGGGACATGACGACTTGTAAGCTTTTTCCAGAATGGTCGTCAGATTTCCGACTTTGCTGTCAACACCAGTCACTGTGGATTGTAAGGAGGCTTGAAGCTTTGAAAATCCGTTCGCGACTAGTGTTGAGAACAAGTTCCAGTCGGTCCTCCGAGGGTTTCTGTAGGGCTTAGGTTTCTCTTTGGAAAAATTAATATCGAAGAGAATCCGATTATGATCAGAGAAAAAGCATTTGTCGGACACTCTCCAGTTATCTACCTCAATATTATTGTTTTCTGTTAATAGTGTTATGTCTATTACCTCTTCTCTAACCCTATTTTGAAACGTTGGCGTGTCGCCCTTGTTGCAAATTATTAGGTTAGTATTCAATATGAATTCAAAAATTGACTCACCTCTTGTATTAATGTCAGTACTTCCCCATTGTCTGTGATGCCCATTGGCATCGCAGCCCATTACCATTGCCAATCCGTGTGACCCGGCATACCTGACAAGTTGTCGGATGGCTGTCGATGGTGGTTCCGTCTCCTCGTATGGCATATAGGCAGATGTCAGGATGATTTTTTTCCCGGCCGGTTGCTCGCATATTACCACCGTCAGATCGTCATTACTATACTGTGAGAGAAGAAAAATGTTATTAAAATTCTTTCTTGAGACAATGCAGGTTCTGAGTTTACCTTCACTATGTGAACAGTACGTTTTGTACCTTGTCGACCTTAATCCTTGAATCTGGTTCTTGACGATCCAGGGTTCTTGGATTAGGGCCACATCCACCTCCTCATCCTCCAGGAAAAGCATCAGATCGTTGGAAGCTACTTTACAGTAGTGCAAATTAATTTGCAGTACTTGTAGCCGCCTGTGGTTCAGCGCTTTGATGGAGCCTTACCTTCTGCGTCCCCAGACCGAATTTGATGCTTCCTGAGCTCTTCTGCAGCTGGGCGAAGGATTGGGGATCAACAGTGATCTGGTAGTCCTTGCCCGGCCCGTTTTTGCTCGTGGCTGAGGAGATAATTCTCCAGCTTTGGGCACTCAGGTCGCGATTCTGTCTGGAGATGAGCTTCAGTGGCAGCACCGCTCTGCTCACGATCTCCAATTGGGCTTCTGGCCAAATGGCGCCCAGGCCGTTGACTACGCGAGACAGAAGTTCTAGTGACTTTCTGTTTCCGCAGTCAACTACCTTTACGCCTTTTGACCAGCCATCCCCATTGAAGTCGAGCTCGTCATCGTCTCCATCACCCGCAATCATGGCCTGCAGTATTTTCGCTTCAACAATCAACCAGTTAGCCTGGGAAATCTTCCCGTCCAGGTCTGATCGATCGATGATTGCAATCTGCAACTCCACTGGCGTCGTTTTTGTGGCGGGTTTCGCTTTTTTCGACGTGCGCGGTGCCTCTTCGCCAGATCTAGCCCTCTTCGTCTTGGCCTCGCTAGATCCTAGCTGCCGGTTAGAACAGCTTGGCTCATCTACCTTACTGTCCCCCCTTTTTAACAGCTGTGATAGGGGGCGCTTGTGGTCGTCTTTTCTGACGGCAGTAGCGGGATTAGAGCGGACGGCAGGCGTGGTCGAGGCATCTTCGGATTTGGAGCGTGTTTGTTCGTATTTTTTCACGCTCTTCCTATGCTTCTCGACCAGCTTCTTGTCCCTAATGGACAGCGTTGACTGGTCTTTCTTGCCCATTGACTTCAGGTATTGTAGGGAGCGCCTATAACCCCCTTGGGCCTTCTGTTCGGCTGTTTTTGCCTTCGATGCGGATGTCTCCGCCTCAAGGTGTGCGTCTACCGTCCGAGGAACCTCCTGCAACAATTGGGCCTCTGTGTCGGAGTCGATTGCACTGCTGTGGCTTGCCTGAGAGAGAACCATATGTTCCTCACTGGTAGCGTTGTCAATGCAAAGGCCCTGAAGTCGAGAACCAATGCTACAGGAGGCCGCTTCAGAGTCACTTGCCGATTGTCGACTAAGTGGAGCTCTAGTGGCGTGCCCCGCGGTTTTCGCAGTATCAGTCACTTTAGTAGATATTACAGCCTGATGTCCCACCGTACCACCTGAACAGTCGCTGGATGACGACGCCAAGTGACCTGTTCGCTCGTCACTTACCGCCGGTACTGGGGATCCGACCACCTGCACCGTAAACGTTTCTTCTTTTCTGGACTCCATAGAAAAACAACACACGTTGGCTTTTTTGAGGAGGTGATCCATCCCCCAGATGATTTCTTTTATGTCGGGTCCATCATCCGAAAAGACTACCATAGTTTCGACCGCCCTAACTAAGGGAACAGACGTCGTTGTACGCCGCCCGTAACATGGGGTAAACAGACGCGCACGGAGTGCAGCCGCATCTACTGATGAAAACAGACGCTGCAGAGGATATGGGACAAGGGAAGGGATTTAGGAAGTGGTAGGTGGGGTACGCCGCTCCTAACATGGAAAAAACAGACGCGCACAGGGATGTCTGGGTTATCCCGCCCAGAACTGTCGCCAGAGCCTCGTCTGTCATAACAGGGCATACCAACGTGAAGGTGAGGTTGACATTTGATTAGGATAGGCTTTATATATATATTCGCGTCACAAACCCTTAAACCCCGGGCTAAATCAATTTTAATTAAAAAACTAGAGAGTGGACTATCTGCGGCTATACCGAAGCTGAAATACCCCCACACAGTAGGAAGAAGTACCTTGAACATAAAAAATTGTGGTCTCAAGACCCTATTTTGAGCCAATTATAGGTGGTTTTGGAGCCCGGACCATGTCCAAAATCCATTTCTAAAAATTTCCAATTAAATCCACAAAAAAAAAATAAAATTGGTCTCAAGACCCCATTTAGACCTTTATATATGTGGCTGCGGAACCTCGGACCATGTCAAAAATACGTTTCTAAACATTTCCAATCGAATACAACATTAAAAAATTTTTACCTTTTTTTTGGGTGTATGGGAGACACGCCCACTTTTTGTCCGATTTGGCTGATTCTCGAACTTGATCTCAGTATTCACGAGAAAAACATGTACCCAAAGTTTCAAGTCGATATCTCCAAAACTGCGACCGCTATCGTGCGGACGGACAGACGGACAGACGGACAGACGGACAGACGGACAGACGGACAGACGGACGGACAGACAGACGGACATCGCTAAATCGACTCAGGAGGTGATACTGATCAAGAATATATATACTTTTCCATACCGGACACGCCTCCTTATGGGCGTTACAAACGTTGTGACAAAGTTAGTATACCCTGCCACAGTGAGTGTGGGGGTATAAAAATAACATTTTTCGTTAGAGGTAAGTTAAGTCTTTTCTGCCTGTTCGGCCCAAAAATATATATTCGGGCCGAACACTTGGCCCAGTGAAAGACGTTTATTTCGGTTTCTGTCTTACGTTTATTCTTCGGTGTCTAAATTAGCACTAAACAATATTCCCCAATTGGGGGTACTTATAATCTAACAATTGTAATAGTCATCAAGTTTGATAAATTCAGCGGTCAGCATATCCCACGATGCGAGCGGCAATGGTCCCACGATGTTATTTGAAACCCATGCAGCGTATGCACATTTGCAGTGCACCCGCATCCGGCCTGGAGTGTTTGTTGTTGGTTGAATGCTTTGGCGGTGGTGATAACTCCTCCCCCATTAAAGATCAGCGTCCCGCAGATTCAATGTAGCTTGTATTTTACTCTCCTCGTTCGAGATGATGGTTCTTATGGATGGGATGTCGGTTTTCTTGGTTAGCATTCGCCAAATCCACCAGGTGGTCAGTATAGCGCCCATTATGGCCATAGCTTCTAGAATTAGGAAGCAGGTTGTTTTGAGTTTTAACGCATTAATGTACCTTATGTTTTTTAAGCTCAGTTCGTGAATGCTGTCTATGTTGACCCGAAGCCCTTTGCTGGTTACATTTGACACGACGGCAGGGAGCGCTTGAAAAGTAGTGGTCGCTTAGCTGTAAAAAGTGAGGTTGCCCAACTTTACCATCTCGTTGTCCAGTTGCAAGATGTAGGTTCCGTTCAGGTGGGTTGAGCTATTTCCACTTGTGATGAAACCATCGAAGTTTGTAATGAAAATTGTGTCGCTTGTTAAGGATTCGATGATTTCGTAGGATTTCCACAGCAGTGGTGGCAATTAGCGTTGCCGTCTTTGAGTAGCCGTGGTACGCAGTCTTCTTCCGAATGTTGTTCGACGGCATCTGTCTCACATATAGTTAGGTTTGAAATTTTTAGGCAGCTTCCAATAAGTCCAAACGTCTCCTTCTGGTTTAGCAGCATCTTCTTATATGGCAAGTCTACTTGGAGTCCGTCTTGGATTGATGCTCTGGTGAATACCAAGTGGTACTCCTCCTTCTTTACCTTTGGCATTGATAGTATATAGAGTAGGAATGAGCCGTTAGTATATATTGCGTATTATATAGTGCGTATTCAATAGCTTCGATGACGTTTTGATAGGGCAGCGTTTCAATCTCGGTGATTATGCTATTTGTTTCTTCCTTGTCGAGTAGGTTGCTATTAACGATACCTTTTTTCGCCATTTGACATGCGCGGATGATTTCAGCTACTTCATTCTTCAGCAATAGAAGTCTGTCAAGAGAGTCACGACGACCTATGTCTATATCTGCATTTGTAAGAATAGAATTAGATTGATTGATAGCTAAATTCATTTTTTGAACCACGTCATGAGCCAGGCCAAAGATTTGTTGGTTGATTTTATATTGGTCATTGTTATTGTCGATAATGGTCTGCTGACTCTGGAGTATATTATTCCAGTCTGCTGAATCTGGATTACCCGCGATCCACTTCCAAGCTGAACCTATCCAATCGATTGGACGACTCTGGCGTACTTTGGTAGGTCGCAATTCATTGAGACGGTCTCGTACTTAAGTAACGTAAAAATCGAAGATCGTATCGCCGTGGTTGTCTTCTGGATTGGCATCACGTGTTGCTACCACCTGCGAGATTGCTTCATCTTTTTGTGTTTTTTTTTTTTTAAATAAGTATTTAATAAATTTGGCCATTGAAGCCTAAGTTTTTAATTAATAAAAGGTTAAATTTCGTGATGATAAGTGGAATGAAGTTGGCTCTTGGTCCTAACTTTTACTTAAATTAAATACACGGTACACTTCCGTTTTTTTCTTACGATCTAATCATGTGTTTTAAACATGTTTCCTTAAGAGTTAATAAATTGTGGCAAGTGTGTGTGTGTGAGCAACTTTTTCCTTTTTTTTTTTTATAGTTAATTGATTTTTTAGTTTTGTGCCCTTTGAGAGCTTAAATTCTTAATGTTAGTTTTGTGAATTCTACCACCACTGACCGTTGTGATTGTGACCCTGTTGTCTCTTTCTACTACCTCTTTTTGATATAATGGTTTGTTTTTACCCTTTATTCCCTTGTTTGCGCCAAAAATTATTTCCCCTTTTTTGTAGGCCTTTATTGCAGAGCGGTAACGGTTTCTCCTTGTATTTTGGAGGCTCAAATTTTTTGTGAATAAGGCCCCTCACATCCGTATCAATTTTTTCCCGAAAATCAATTAAATTTTGATAATTTATTCTTTCGGACCTATTAAAAAAAATGTCGCTTGGATTCTTTTTTGTCACCGAGTGCACCGTGTTATTATACCTATCCACAGAGATGTGCACCAGTTCCTTAGTATTAAGGTTTGGATACTCCTTTCTTAGGCATCTATAAATTTCCAGAACCGTGGAATGGAGTCTCTCGACTTGTCCGTTAACTTCGCTACGGTGAGTCGGGGTTAAATAAAGTTCGATCCTAACGTTTCGATAAAATTTAGAATTATTGGGCTTACAAAACTTCTTTCATTATCGGTGACCAGAATTTTCGGTACAGTAAAGTAGTGTAAGATTTTTAATAGATTCTCCCTCACATGTAGAACTAATTTGTCATTTATATAAAAAAATTTTCCAAATTTCGAAAATTTATATAGACATGAGATAAATTTTTCATTTTGAATTTCCATGATGTCCATGTGCAGAATCTCGCAAGGATACTTCGGGAGAGGAGTGGGTTGGAATTCAGGTCGAATTGGATGTCTGTCATATTTACTAGAGTTACAAATTTCGCAAGTAGCCACGTATTTTTTAATTTGGCTATACATACTGGGAAAATAGTATTTTTCCAAGATTTGCTCTTTGTTTTCTCTTGCATTGCGATGAGCCCGTTTGTGTTCACCTTCTATTATGTGGAATCTTCGTTCCTCATTGACGACGTCTTCTACCACCCTTTGTGTTACGCGAATTTTGTATTTTAAGAAGGTGCAATTCTTGTAATAAGGCAAGGTATTCCTCGGGAATTCTTATACCATTTATCACATTTGGATTTAGTTTTTCACGCAGTATTCTGCCTAGCGCTTCCTTGTTTAAAGCAGTTATTGAGACATAGTGGCGTGAGTACCCGATATTCGGTACCTCATGTGCGTCAAGCTCGTTGCCCACGCGAATTATGATTTGATTGCGGAATACGTTTATTGGCGTTTCTACATGTGGAATGAGCCCGGTCGCATCCTGTTCTGCGCTTTGAACAGTAGCGCCATCCGATGCGCCTTCTTCTTCCTGCCCCAAACCCTCACTTACCTCGTCTGTTTCTGAACCTTTGCCTTCGCTGGCTATATCTGTTTCTGAATATTTACCTTCGCTGGCTATATCTGTTTCTGAACATTTACATTCGCTAGCTTTATCTGTTTCTGAACTTTTACCCTCGCTTGCTGTATCAGTGACAGAATCATTTGAGTTGGTCAAATGGTGCAAGTCAGTTTCTAATCTGGAAAGAGCGTCGGCCACAAAGATTGATTTACCTGGTTTGTAAATCAACTCGTGATTGTATTTTTCTATTCTCGCCTTAAATGCTTTTAAGGCATCCTCGTCCAATCCAACCGGCACTCGCCTGGATTGATTTGCTTTGTCGCAATGCTGATTTGAGCATTGTCGCCTCTAGTGATATTTGTCAAAGGCTTAGCAATGTTGGCGTAATCTTTTATAAATCTTCTATAGTATGAAGCCATACCTAAGAAACTTTTCAGATCCTTGAGGTTTGTGGGCGGCAAAATTTCCTGAATAGCCGAAACTTTTTTACATCCTGCTTGATGCCCTCGTAACAGACGACGAAACCCAAAAACTCAACCTCTGTTTGCATAAAATGGGTTTTTTCAATATTGACTTTTAGATTTGCTTCAGCAAGGCAGGAGACCGAGTCAATGTTTTTCAGGTGATCGTCTTCACTTGTACCAAAAACTATAATGTCGTCAATGTAAACGTAGCATATTTCCCCTATGTATTCTTTTAGAACATCATCTATCATTCTTTGGAAGATTGCAGGGGCATTTTTTAGTCCAAAAGGGAGTCTCAAAAATTCAAATTTACCATTCATTGTAGAAAATGCTGTTTTAGATATGTTCGAATGTTTCATGGGTACCTGATGGAATCCAGATGTCAAATCAATTGTGGTAAAGTATTTGGCTTTACCAAGACTGGCAAGACTGGATGAAATGTCAGGTATAGGGTATGCGTCGGGAGTGGTGACTGAATTCAATCGTTTGAAATCGATCACCATTCTGTTTTGTTTTTCTCCAGACGGCTTTGGTTTCTTTGGCACAATCCAGATTGGAGAATTGTAGGGGCTTTTGGATGGACGAATTATATTATCTTTCAATAGTTCATTTACCTGTCTATCTACTTCAGTTCTCATGCAAGCGGGGTATGGGTACATTTTAGTGTAAATGGGATCGTTTGTGGTAGTACGTATTTCTGCCCTGACTGATGTTTTTGCTAACTCGTTCCCATTTATGGGACCGAATAATGATTTGTATTTTAACGTGAGTTTATTGATTTTAATCTTTGCACTTTCCGATAATCCTTCTTTGTTTATAGCGTTAAACTCCGATGATAATTAGCCCTTGAGTGGAATTTGAATTTCGGGGCTAATTTTTAGTATATGATTTTTCCTGTCAATCCTAGCTTCAACTTCTTTCAAAGTGTCGTCGCCTATAATTCCATCGAAAGAGACTAGTCCTGGTAGGATATAAAACGTTACGTCCGTGTCATTGTCATACTTTTGGAAAAATTTACCCACAAACTTCCTTGTAATCTTCAGACTTCCAGCAGCTGAATTTACTGAGAAAGGTGTTGGAAGTTTTATACTGCAGCATGTGTAAGTCGGATTAGTAACGACTGGCCTCGGAGGTAAATTGTGCTGCAATGGCCTGATATTGGCATTGTAGCCATTGGGGTTTGAAAAGAAGTTGTTCGTCGGTGCATAGTTATTATGGAAAGGTGGAGGTGATAGTCTTGGTCCCATTTGGTTCATTGGGACCGTTATCCTATTGGGAGCATTTATGTGAATGGGGTCACTTCTTATGCTTAGATTCTGTATTTTTTAGCATGCGGAATATGCTTCTGGTAATGTTTTCGGCTTTTGAATAACTAGCATTTTAGACAGGTCGCCATTAAGGCCGCGAATGAAAACGTCCAGTGCTCTATTTCGGTATGTTTCCACTAGTGTATTGACGGTTTCCACTGAGTAGGTTTCCGTTTTGATTTTGTTTATGATTAGCAAAAATTGATAGTTCACTTTGGCATAGAACTCATCTAGCCTTGACCCCCTCTGAGCCAACTGATTAAGTTGGTGCTCCAACGTTTGAATGTCTCTTTTGTCAGCGTAGATGAGGGATAAAATTCTCTTGATATTATCCCAATTGTCGTCAAAGACATTGTATGACACTAACGCTGTATCTGCTGATCCCCTAATTTTCTGTCGGATATGTTGGACAATTGCGCGATACAAAGGCTTCTCTTTCACTATTTCGAAATCCCTAAGCGTAGTCTCAACGCTATGTATCCAAGATACATACTGCGTCGGCTTTTAACTTAACCTACTTTTTTTTTTTTTTTTTAATGTTGTAAACTACTTTTTTTGCAATCACACACACTTTTTTACTTCAACACTATTTGGCCTTATTGGACTTTTTTGCTTCAACACCTTTTCAAGTGGATTTTCAGAATTTTTTCCTGGCCCTTTTTTTGGACTTTTTGTGCTCTTTTTTTTATTTTAACCAAACTTGTGCACTACTTTATTAACAAAATTCAAGGGGTATAATGGGTTAGTGACGCGAATACATATATAAAGCCTATCCTAATCAAATGTCAACCTCACCTTCACGTTGGTATGCCCTGTTATGACAGACGAGGCTCTGGCGACCGGTTCTGGGCGGGATAACCCCTGACATCCCTGTGCGCATCTGTTTTCTCCATGTTAGGAGCGGCGCACCCTACCTACCACTTCCTAAATCCCTTCCCTTGTCCCATATCCTCTGCAGCGTCTGTTTTCATCAGTAGATGCGGCTGCACTCCGTGCGCGTCTGTTTACCCCATGTTACGGGCGGCGTACAACGACGTCTGTTCCCGTTAGGGCGGTCGAAACTATGGAAGTCTTTTCGGATGATGGACCAGACAAAAAAGAAATCATCTGGGGGATGGATCACCTCCTCAAAAAAGCCAATGTGTGTTGTTTTTCTATGGAGTCCAGAAAAGAAGAAACGTTTACGGTGCAGGTGGTCGGATCCCCAGTACCGGCGGTAAGTGACGAGCGAACAGGTCACTTGGCGTCGTCATCCAGCGACTGTTCAGGTGGTACGGTGGGACATCAGGCTGTACTATCTACTAAAGTGACTGATACTGCGAAAACCGCGGGGCACGCCACTAGAGCTCCACTTAGTCGACAATCGGCAAGTGACTCTGAAGCGGCCTCCTGTAGCATTGGTTCTCGACTTCAGGGCCTTTGCATTGACAACGCTACCAGTGAGGAACATATGGTTCTCTCTCAGGCAAGCCACAGCAGTGCAATCGACTCCGACACAGAGGCCCAATTGTTGCAGGAGGTTCCTCGGACGGTAGACGCACACCTTGAGGCGGAGACATCCGCATCGAAGGCAAATACAGCCGAACAGAAGGCCCAAGGGGGGTTATAGGCGCTCCCTACAATACCTGAAGTCAATGGGCAAGAAAGACCAGTCAACGCTGTCCATTAGGGACAAGAAGCTGGTCGAGAAGCATAGGAAGAGCGTGAAAAAATACGAGCAAACACGCTCCAAATCCGAAGATGCCTCGACCACGCCTGCCGTCCGCTCTAATCCCGCTACTGCCGTCAGAAAAGACGACCACAAGCGCCCCTATCAGAGCTGTTAAAAAGGGGGGACAGTAAGGTTGATGAGCCAAGCTGTTCTAACCGGCAGCTAGGATCTAGCGAGGCCAAGACGAAGAGGGCTAGATAGATGGCGAAGAGGCACCGCGCACGTCGAAAAAAGCGAAACCCGCCACAAAAACGACGCCAGTGGAGTTGCAGATCGCAATCATCGATCGATCAGACCGATCAGAGCGGTGCTGCCACTGAGGAAACTCGTTTCCATATGGGTTCCCCCACCAGTGCCGGATAGTGACGATTCGATCCTGAAGCTCATCTCCAGACAGAATCGCGACCTGAGTGCCCAGTGCCCTTTCTAAAAATCAATTAGAAATCGACGCTCTCATTTTTCCTAAACCCACTTCAACGCTACCAACTCAATCGGTTGATTTCTCTTCTTCTACCTGGACACAAATTCTCAATCTGCAGCTAGCAGATCCTTCGTTCGGTGTCCCAGGTCCGATTGACGTCATAGTTGGTTCCGACCAGCTTTGGAATATTTAGACTGGTGAATATTTACGTTTTGGTGAATTTAAGCCAATCGCTATAAATAGCATATTTGGATGGGTAATATCTGGCTCACATTCGTCATACGATTACAATACGTCTGTTGTCGCTAATCATGCACTTCTTGACATTGACACGCTTGTTAGATATTTTATGGAAATGGATAGTATTCACACGCTTGCGGAGAGGATTACTCAGGCTGATCCCGCAGAAGCACATTTCGCCGCAACTCACACAAGAGATGAATATGGAACCTATGTTGTACAATATCCATTCAAAGACAACATTCCACCGATTGAGAACACTTTGTCACAGACACTCACACGACTTAATGGATGAATATTTAGCATTAGGACACATGGAACTAATTTCTTCTTCTGAGATTGCAATTGATAATACTCAATGTTTCTACTTAGCTCACCATGCAGTTCTCCGACCTGACAGCTCGACTACAAAATGTCGCGTTGTCTTTGATGGCCTATGGACTAGCAGCATCACCATTCTTGGCTGTGCGCGTTCTCAAACAACTTGATGATGATTACAAAACCCAGTATCCCCTTGCCTCTCGCGCATTGTTGAACGACGCGTATGTTGATGATATACCGACCGGGTGTAACTCTGTTGAAGAGCCTATCGCGCTAAAAAATTAATTAATAGAACTATTGTCGAAAGCTAATTTTAAATTACGCAAATGGAGCTCTAATTGTTGGCCGTTGTTAGAAACTCACCCAAAAGAAATTTGTGAATTTAAACCGGTCGCTATTGATAACGTTGACAATGACGAAGCGTCTATTGAAATACTCGGGTTGCAGTGGAATCCGTGCAGCGATGAACTTTTTTTGAAAATTAAACCAACGACGTGCACACAAAAGCCAACAAAGCGCATTGTGTTATCGCCACATACGCTCGGAAGAGAACCCCGCCGATTGTGCATCGCGCGGACTTACTATCCAAATTAATCGAACATAAATTAGGGTGGTCAGGCCCAGAGTGGTTAATGACGCCGGAATCGTCGTGGCCGAAATCAAAACATTTTCAATTGTCGTCATCTGATAGTACTGTAGTCGCGGAAGAAAAACCTACACCTAAAATCGGTTTGTGTTGCAATGAAACCGATAATATACTCGAAAATTTGATAAACAAAATCTCGTCTTGGTTAAGCCTTACACGAATCGTAGCATTTTGCATTCGGCTTATTCGAAAATGTCTTCGTCGATATCGGCATATAGCGAATGACCACAGTTCGTCTACACTCACTGTTGCTGAATTGAAGAGAGCGACAAACCTCATCATTCAGCATGTTCAAAATCAGTCTTTTCAACGAGATATTATACAGCTCAAACACTGCAGCCACTACAATTAAAATCACAGCTGATTCGATATACGCCATTCATAGATGAGAACAATTTGCTCCGAGTTGGAGGCCGCATAAAACATGCAAATATTAACTACAATATGAAATTTCCTATATTGTTACCTGCAAATTCAAATATTTCCTTACTTCTAGTTAGACACACGAGTCTCATCTCCATACAGGTGTTGACGCAACATTTGTTATCACAGTATTGGATACTCGGTTGTTGAAATCTAGTTCGCAAGGTGGTGGAAATGCTTCATGCAGAGACGTGTAGCCAGCGTCCAACTCATGGGAGATTTGCCATCACCTCGTGTGCAACCTAGTCGCTGCTTTCTCCACTGCGGCTTAGACTGTGCTGGTCCGGTGTCAATTAAGATGTCAAAGGGACGAAATCCCAAAATTGGAAAAGCATGGTTTGCCATTTTCATATGTTTGTCAACAAAAGCTTTACACATCGAGTTGGTCAGTGATTTAACGACAGACGCTTTTCTTGCTGCTTTTCGAAGACTAATAGCACGCAGAGGGAAGCCAACCGATTTGTATTCGGATAACGGAACGACGTTCCATGGAAGCAAACGAGTCCTAGACGAAGTTCAAAGATTCGCTGTCTCGCGAGCACATCTGGACGAGTTGTCTCAATCCTTGGCAAATGATGGCATCCGGTGGCACTTCATCCCGCCGTCCGCCCCACACTTTGGCGGATTGTGGGAGGCAGGCGTTCGATCGATCAAGTTACATCTACGACGAGTCTTGGGTAGCAGTCTCCTCACATTTGAGGAATACTACGCTGTTTTGACGCAAATAGAAGGAATTTTAAATTCGGGACTCTGTGTCCTATTTCCGACAACGATCTCAATCCCCTCACCCCAGCCCATTTTTTAATCGGTGAGCCATACACTTGTTTGCCAGAGCCCACACTTCTGGATATGAACATCAACCGACTACAACATTGGCGACATCTGCAGGCTATGGTGCAAGGTTTCTGGAAGCGTTGGCACGTAGAATACCTCACATCACTACAACAACGAAACAAATGGCAACAACTTACAACTAACATCGACGTCGGCACCATTGTCGTGCTGAAAGAGCCCCATCTTCCTCCATCAAAGTGGATTATGGGAAAAGTTATAGCTGTCGCGAAAGGGACAGATGATCTTGTTCGAGTGGTCACTATCAAAACCGCTTGCGGCGAATATCGACGACCAATTACAAAAGTTGCCGTTCTCCCCACTTTCTGAACCTTGTTCAGGGGGGCCGGTATGTTTTGAAACCTATCAACACTCATTTGCATTTTCTTAAATTTCATAACTTTGTATTATTTTCTATGTTTAGCAACACTTCTTTATATCCTAAAATTTTCGATTTCTTCGATTTTTCTCATGTTTTCTTCCTATTTTCATTCATTATCTATTTGTTCTTCACTATGAGCTATTTTGTCATTTTACTACTCAATCTAAAAAAGCAAGTCGGCTTACAACCTCTCGAGGGTGCGCATTGGTAAAATTAGAACGTGTAATAAACAATTTCTATAAATAAAATATTATAACGTTGTTAGAGAAAAAAGCAATTTTCATTTCGTTAGTTACAGTCGCTTTGTTTTTTAACAATCCCATTTAAGTCCATGTTTATTGTTAGTTAACCAGTCATTTTGTTTTTGATATCCATTGCTCAACTGAAAGAAATTGAACGGTGGTTTAATTCAAAATTTAGCACAATGAGTAATATTGTAGCAAATTGCCTCCTTTAATATAAATGTGTTGTTAAAGTTTTTGAAACCTTGGATATCAATAACAGCAACGTCCACACATCTGTTCATATTGGGGCTTTTTGATAAACTAATTTTACGTTCTCTATATCTCATAAGTGTAGTTCTTTGATATGAGGTTCTAGGCATGTTTTCTTATTTCACCAGTTTTTTTTTCATCTAAGTTTTTCCAGCTGTTTCTAGGAAATTTAATTACCTTTTCAAAAATATTAATCCCAAAGCTATCAAATGAACGGCTTTTTGGTCGAATTTAATCAGTAGGTACTTTTTTTAATTTGTTTTAATTTTTCGGTACAACCTTGAAAAATATTGAAAAAAAAAATTATTTGTGTAAAGGCTTTTCTACTTATACAGTTAGTTTGGCACTCCAAAAAAAATGACTTTCTGCGTTTACAGAATATTTATATCACATCGATTTTTTTAATGCATTTTTTTATTATAGACTAAAATTTTCAATTTTTAAAAAATTAAATGTTTTCCAAATTATTTGGTCAATTTTCAAAACTTTATACATTTTGGACTTGGAGCAGATTTCATCTTCAAGCAATACCAAACATCTTAAAATCGGATCAAAAATAGATAAGCTACGTTCAAAAGTAAGTCAATAATTAAAAAATTCATTACAAAGAAAAATCGATGTGATATAAATATTCTGTAAACGCAGAAAGTCGTTATTTTGGAGTGCCAAACTAACTGCATAAGTAGAAAAGCCTGTACACAAATAATTTTTATTTTTTTAAATATTTTTCAACGTTGTACTGAAAAATCTAAACAAATTAAAAAAAGTATCCACTGATTAAATTCGACCAGAAATCAGCCGTTCATTTGATAGTTTTGGGATTAGTATTTTTGAAAAGATAATTAAATTTCCTACAAACAACTGGAAAAACCTAGATTAGTAATGTTTAGTAAATATTTTTCCTAAGTGATAAAATATTAAAAATTTAAAAAATATTTAATTTTCACATCATATTTTTTTAAATAACTTGGTAAATTTTTAGCTGTTTTTCAAAACTTTTTACATTAGGGACTTGGGATAGATATCGCCTTTCAAACATTACCAAACTCTTGAAAATCGGAAAAAAAGATAAGCTACGATCATCAGAGTGGCCAAAAGTAGCCAATTTTATAGTCTCCTCTTCGAAATTCATTTAAAAAAAAAGTTGATGTGATAGAAACCTTCTGTAAACGCAGAAAGTCATTAATTTAAGGTTCCAATCCAACTGTATAGATGGGAACGTCAAAAAACATTTTTTGTAGCACTGTCTTTTTCATAAATTCATAAATTCAACTTAATTTAAAAAAACAAATAAAAATTCATCTTAAATTATGTTGTGAGATGTATAAATTGTCCTATATCCATTGATTTAGGCAATGTGGAGTTAGCGTATCTAATATATGAGATATATTTTAGAGTCGTTTAAGACGTGAGGGATTCAGTGTTCTCAGTAAATTTCTAGCTAGAATGTTAGGATGAAACATAAGCTTCTGCTTGCACTTCGAGGTAAGTTTCGGAATTTCGTCTTTTACTGCAGGAATATTCAAATCATTGTGGATGTTTGCATTTCTTATAAACCAAGGCGCTCTGCCAACTTGTCTCAGGATTTTTGATTGAACACTCTGGAGTTTTTCCACGTTCGAGGGAGAGGCAGTGCCCCAGAGCTCAATTCCATATGTCCATATGGGTTTTATTATACTTTTGTATATTTGGACTTTGTATGTGAGATTTAGCTTAGATGCCCTTGAGATTAGCCAATTTAGTTCCAATTGTTTTAGTTTAATCTGGGTGATTTTGGATTGAATATGTTTATGCCATGTGAGTCGGCGATCGAGGTGCATTCCAAGATACTTCGTTTCGGAACTTTCAGGGACAACTTGACCGATTATCTTCAGTGCTGGGCACGTACCCCTTCTTAGGGTGAAGGTTAAGTGGCAGTTTTTGGATTCGTTGACTTTGATTTTCCATCGTGATAGCCAATTATTTAGAGTGTCCAAATGTTTTTGCACTTGAAGAGTTGCCATGTCTGGGTTCGAGTGAGAGCACAGGATAGCAGTGTCGTCAGCAAAAGTCGATATGAGAGTTTTATCACTTTCGGGCATATCTGCAGTATATAGAATATATAGCAGGGGCGCAAGGACACTTCCTTGTGGTACTCCGGCCAGTATTTCGTATTTTCGGGAGGTAAAGCTTTTATATTTTACCACAAATTTTCTATTCGTGAGATAGTTTTTGAGAAGGCAGTGCATATTAGCGGGGAGAATATGCTGTAATTTGTAAATAAGTCCTTCGTGCCAGACTTTATCGAAGGCCTGGGAGATATCGAGAAAAACAGCGGAACAGTACTGCCAAATTGGTGATCGGGAATGACATTTCTTTCTGTAATTTTGGGTAAAATCAGTTTCATTAGAAGTTTTTCGAAGAGTTTCGATAACACAGAGAGCAAACTTATAGGCAGGTATGAAGTCACATTATTGGGATTTTTTCCAGGTTTGGGAATCATTGTAACTTGAGAAAGTTTCCAGTCATCTGGGTAGTGACATGATCTAATTATTGCGTTAAATATGTGCAATAATTGAGTTATTGCAACTGATGGCATTTCTTTTATCATTGTGGGCGTTATCAAGTCCGGTCCTGGTGCTTTTTTTGGATCCAAGCATTTATTTATTGCCTCCATAAGTTCATTTTTTTTAATCGCGAATGTACAAGAGTTATTGAGTGGGATTAATGTTGGTAATGGGATATCACCAGTTGTCACGTTCGGGGTGAACACGGTTTTTAGGTGGTTGGCAAAAGCTGCACCTTTTTCTGCATCGCTTCTGGCCCAGTTTCCATTTGGCAGCCGTATGGGAGGTTCTGCCAGTACCGGTTTTTTCATATTTTTAGCAGCTCGCCAGAGAGAGTAGTTTGTTGATTTTGTGGGTGCGAGATGTTCACCGAGTTGTTGAAAGTCTCTTTCGGATTTCCACTTAAGCTGTTTTTGTAGATTTTGGGTGATATCTTTTAACTGTTTTTTCATAGTGGGCGATCTGTGATTTTGCCATTCACGACGTATTTTTCTTTTATTTTTTAGAAGCTACTCTATATGTTTTGGAGTACATTTCGTATAGCTGCGAGTTGAGCTATTTTGGATTTGGGCGGGAGTGGCCGCTGCAGCTGCTTGGGAAAGCAAAAGTGTGAATTTACTAACAGCTGTGTTTATTTCGTTTTTCGTTTTTAGTGACACATCAGGGTTAATGTGAGAGCTTATATACTTTCGATATTTGAGCCAGTTTAAGAGTTTACTAGTCAATTTATCTGGTGGGTTGACCTCAGAGCTTGGGATGTACTTTATT
Source organism: Heteromyza rotundicornis (assembly GCA_951394025.1). Taxonomy (NCBI): domain Eukaryota; kingdom Metazoa; phylum Arthropoda; class Insecta; order Diptera; family Heleomyzidae; genus Heteromyza; species Heteromyza rotundicornis. The sequence goes on from OX596013.1 coordinate 24,522,576, forward strand.
GTGATAATAGTAGGCATATGGTCTGATGAGAAGATTCTATAGTCAATTGGCTCCTTTTTACAGTTTTAAATACTGCAAAGTCAATGACGTCGGGAGTTTTTCGACTGTCAGTTGGCCAATAAGTTGGAATGCCAGAGGAGACAACGTCAAGGCCGAGTCTGTTGACAGAGTTCAACAGGAGCCTTTGGTGATATCGAAAGATTCGATAATTTTTCTATAATTCGCCTCGCTATAGATTTGAATTTTAGTTTCATGAATTCTTCCCTTGAGAATAGGGATTACATGAAATGTGTGGTCACCAATGATTTGGGAAATTATTTTTATTAGGGGATTTGAGTTTTTTTTTCAAGTAAGTAAATTGGTGGTGGTTTTGGACTTTCGGAATCGGATCTGAAGTCGTTGTTTCTGCATGAATGGCAAATCGGTTTTGCCCTAACTCCATAGACTTTTTGGGATTAGTCTTTTGTATTATTGAAGAATTCATATTTCCGGTAGGAGAACCTCTCCGTTTGAAGTAGGCGTCAATGCCTGTCTGCGTTGCCGTTGCCTTTATATTTTGCTCTCTATAGATAGAGCTACTTTGAAGTTTTGTTGTTTTTAACTTATCGACAAATTTTGTTTGCTCATTTAAGTTCTGAGCGGGAGTAACGCAAAGGGGAATTTGCATATTGTGCTGGAATTTCGAGAACAAAAGGCGAAACAGAGTTACCTGTGTGTGTGTGTTGGGAGTTGCACCTTCTTAACTCCATGAGAGAACAGGTGTGAGAGATCCACCGTGTTTAAGTTGTTGGACGGGAGTAGTTGGCAACACTAATGATAAAGTGTGCATTGAGAGCGTTGCATTTTGAGATGATGGACGAGGGGAGTCATCGCTATTGGGTGCAAGCGGGGACACGTATTCTTTCGCGGCTCTCGCACTTTCTTGTTGTTGCAACATTTTCGCACTTTCTTCATCTGTTTCGCTTTCGTGAGAGCGGGAAGCAGAATTTGGTGTCAGGGACGCGTTCGATTTTTTTGGGGAATGTTTTATTCCCATTTTTTGCGATATTTTTTTCACGTTTATTGTTTTTTTAGTGTTTTGCAGCGGCTCCGACTATGCCGACTGCATGCAAAATAGGGATGATCACTTTTTCGTTTTTTTCGTTTTTTATAAAATTTGTTATCATATTTTTAAAGTAAATTAGCATTTAGAAGGCTGAATCCAATCGAAAAAAGTGTCTGTGAGTGCAAGCATTCAATTGAATGTAATTAAAATGTTTTGTTTATGTTTTTTGTAAAAAAAAAATTTTTGTTTTGTTTTCTATAGAAAATTTATCTATTTAATTTAACTTTTAACGAAGTTAAATTTTCAACGAAAATAACTTTATAATTTAACGAAGTTAAATTTTTCATTAACTATTACTGGGTTAACGAAGTTAAATTCTCGATTAACTATGCCCAGCTTTGCATGTATGTATTCACTACACCCTTACCCTTAAGATTGTGAGGAGTAAAGTCTTGCCATCGTTTTCCACCCACATCCGACGGCAGCACCAGCTATTTTTCTTTTCTTATCTTTATAATTGATACTTTTCTTTTTACTTTTGAATTTTTGTTATTATACTTTTATTTTTTTTATTATTATTCCGAACTCTCCATTTATTCTGGCTTCTGAATTCCCGGCCAACAGAATAAATTAAACTTACGATCACAAAACGATAGTATTAAGTAAAATGTCCGTGTGGCACATACACGGTAGGTTTAGATTTCCCGAGTACTGGCAACACCGGTCACACTAAGTGTGGTGAGTGGTCAAAGTACAAGTTTCGAACGGCGCAGGAGTTTGCGCTGAGGTTAGTTAGAAATTCAGAAATCAGAAAAGTTCAGTTCTTCGCCAGCGGTCAAACCGAATAGTCGCACCTCGACTAGACCAAGAAAACGGCACACCGAGATTCGGTGATAATTCGACAGCGGCATTGGGTGAGTGTTTCCGATATTTAGTAGGCAAGCCTGAGTAGAAATAGCGTAGAATTGTGAATTGTCCCTCTCTCACCAGCGCATTTATCGCTCGTGATGCATAGCTCCCGCATAGTAGACCTAGTTTAGTTCTCTCATAGCGTAGAATTGCCTCTCTCTCACCAGCGCATTTATCGCTCGTGATGCATAGCTCCCGCATAGTAGACCTAGTTTAGTTCTCTCATAGCGTAGAATTGCCTCTCTCTCACCAGCGCATTTATCGCTCGTGATGCATAGCTCCCGCATAGTAGACCTAGTTTAGTTTTCTCATAGCGTAGAATTGCCCCTCTCTCACCAGCGCATTTATCGCTCGTGATGCATAGCTTCCGTATAGTAGATTTAGTTTAGTTTTCTCTTGTCAGCGCGCACTTATTGCTCGTGGCACATAGCTCTCCGTAGAGGACATAGCATAGGATTGTCCCCCTCTCACCAGCGCATTTATCGCTCGTGATGCATAGCTCCCGCATAGTAGACCTAGTTTAGTTGTATCATAGCGTAGAATTGCCCCTCTCTCACCAGCGCATTTATCGCTCGTGATGCATAGCTCCCGCATAGTAGACCTAGTTTAGTTTTCTCTTGTCAGCGCACTTATTGCTCGTGGCACATAGCTCTCCGTAGAGGACATATCATAGGATTTTCCCCTCTCACCAGCGCATTTATCGCTCGTGAGGTATAGCTCCCGCATAGTAGACCCAGTTTAATTTCTCTTGTCAGCGCACTTATTGCTCGTGGCACATAGCTCTCCGTAGAGGACATAGCATAGGATTTTCCCCTCTGACCAGCGCATTTATCGCTCGTGATGTATAGCTCCCGCATAGTAGACCTAGCTTAGTTTTCTCTTGCCAGCGCACTTATTGCCCGTGGCGTACAGCTTTCTTGTAGTGGGAACGCCATACCAACGATCCGTCCCATTTATCGACCCTCTCCCCTCATTATCCCTTTCCCCTGTAAAACTTCTGTTAGCTCTTCTCCTGCGCACGAACGCATGGTTGCAACCCCCCCCCCCCCCCTTTCTCCTCTGACTGGTGAAACGGACCCCCAACAGTCGCACCGCGGCCAGTACTCTGGGTAGGCAGGCGATTTTGAACTTGAAGGGAGCAGAAGAATTATAATAGATAATATACTCAAGAAAATATAATTAATTAATATAAAGAATTAGATGTACATTAATTAAAAAATTAAATTAAAATTAAGTGAATTTCCAATGAATTAAAAAATTAAATTAAATAAAGTGAATTTCGAAGTTAAATCCTGTTTACAATCAATCTGACGGAATTTTGGCCATCGCGCGGTCCCAAAACATACAAATTTTTGCAACGAACCTTGGACGCCGACGGCTTCACCCCGGCTCCAAAATTACCTCGTTACAAGATGAAAACTATTTGAAAAATAATAATTTTTTAAAAAAAATAAATTTTTTTTTTTTTTAGTGTAAAAATATTTTTATGAAAAAAACAAGTATGATTTATAATAAAATATATGTAAAAAGTTTTTAAATTTAATAGTTATTTTCTTATTGCTATATTGCAGCCTTATAAGGCATAAGCTGATTGTTATGAATAATTTTTGGTATTCCATTATATTTTATTTTTGTATTGACTCCTAATTTATCTAGTACTATAAATGGTCCCTTATATGGTTTTTCATATTTCTTTCTGTTTTCTACTTTTAATAACACTAGGTCCCCTATTTCTATATTAAGTTTTTGTATATTATTTAAATTTTTGTCAGTTCTTTTCTCTTTAGCCCTAATTAACATTTCTTTGGCTCTATTTAATGAAACATTTAGTCTCGTACGCATCTAACTTCGATAGCTGTCGAGATCATAAGTTTTGGTTTCATTTTCAAAAATTTGGTTGGGTAAACATGGTAATTTTCAGTATACAAGTTCAAAGGGTGTGTAATCAGTGTCAACGTGTGGAGTCGTGTTGTAAGCGAAAGTAAAGTACGGTATCCACTTGTCCCATTCATGGTCATTTGTTGATGTTAATAGAAATTCATTAAGAACCCTGTGGTTCCTTTCAAGTGACCCTATCGTTCGATGATGGTATGGAGTAGGAAATGTTTGTTTTATTTTTAATAGTTCACATATGCTATGCATTAACTCATTTTTGAATTCCGTACCATTATCAGATTTTAGTACTTGAAAATGGCCATACTTTAAAATTACTTGTTCTACAAGTGTTCTTGCGACAGTGTCGGCGTCTTTTGTTGACATAGGGTATGATATTACAAATTTTGTGAGATCACATTGCATTGTTAGTATGTACCGAAATCCATTGGATATACGTAATGGTCCTACGGTGTCGATTGACAATGTTAGGAAACTATTGCTAGGCGTGTCTGTTATCGTTAGTTGTTCAATAGTGTGGCGTGTTTCTTTACTTTTCGGGCATATGTCGCATTGCGATACAAATTTCTTTACCATTTTGTACATGTTTTTCCACACGTACCTTTGTTTTAGTTTTATCATTGCTCTTCTAACTCCTAAGTGTCCTGTGTGGTATTCATCAATGAGTTTAAATTTTGTAATGTCATCCTGTATTCTTTTTGGTGGGTCATGAATTAAAATTTTGAGTTGAGGACTTTTTCTATTTTGAGGGCTTTGTTGTATGTTTATAAATATGTTTTTGAATTCTTCTTTTGAGATTCTTTGGAATATTTTATCATTGTTGGCTAGCGCTAGCTCTTCTATATTCTCATTTTTCATTTTGGATATCAGTTTCCTCATAATCGAATATAGATTCGTTGAATTATCACTATATCTCGCATGCGTATTTAAATTATTTTGTTGGGTAGTTAGCTTCTTCGAATACGAAACTGGTTTCGTTGAATTATCGCTAAATCCCACGTGCACAATATTATTTTCAATAAATATTTTATTTTCTTTGGCCATATAAAATTTTAAATTTTTCATCTTCCTGACGTCACTAACGGATGTGCAATCCCATATTGGAAGTTGATCAGACTTCTGGGTTTTGTCACTATCCACAATGATTTCTTCATCATTGTTTGCCTCTTTATTTTTAATGGCTTCTTTATTTGCCATGCCTCTTGTAATTATAAGTGTTTTCTTCGCATTTTTATCATCTTCTTGCGGTATCATATTTTTTTAAATTTCAGAATCAATTTGGATTCGGGATAATGCATCGGCATTTGTATTCATGCTTCCTTTTTTGTAAACTATGTCATAGTCGTAATCGCTCAAATCCAGACGAATTCTAGTCATTTTCGATGAAGGATTTTTGTGCGAAAATAATGAGACTAGTGGTCTGTGGTCAGTTACCACTGTAAATTTTCTACCGAATAGGTATGGCTTGAAGAAATTGATCCCCCAGTGAATGGCTAGAAGTTCCTTTTCAATTACTGGTTTATTCAAATCATGCTTTTGCTGCGATTTGCTTGCATATGATATAGGTAAATCATTTCACCTTGCGATAGCACTGCGCCTAAAGCATAATTTGAAGCATCAGTCGTTAAAATTAAAGGTTTTGCTACGATCTGGATATTGTAAGAAAGGAGGAGTTATTAATTTTTCTTTTAGTGCATCGAAAGCTTGTTGTCTTTCTTCAGTCCAAACAAATTTACAAGCTTTTTTTGATAGCGCGTTAAGACTTTTGGCAATGTCCGCAAAATTTGGAATGAATTTTCTGTAATAGTTTCAAAATGCAACAAATCTTCTAACCTCGTCCGCATTTTTCGGAATATGGTAATTTTTTATAGTGTCATATTTGGTCAGTTTTGACACCATCACCACACTGAAAGATAAAACATGTTTTAAAATTAAACATTTTTTTTTCAATTTGCATTTTAAAACATCGTTTTTTCTGCAGTACATTTATGTTTTTTTTTTAAAACAAATGCTTTCAATTTCAATCGTCTTGCTCTTTCGTTAGTCATTTGAAATTGATAATACTGTTGTTCTTTTCTATTTCAAAAAATCAAAGCATAGTTTTAGGGTGTTTTTTAAAAAAATTCGAAGTATAGTTACAAATTCGAAGTATACTACAAAAAATGTATATATGATACATTTAGACTCTGTTATATAATGGTAACAGTAAACCAACCTGTTGAGCGTTTAGCGCGCCATTCAAACTCCGTAGGCGTGGGTTCGAATCCCGGTCTATAATTAGAGAAAATAAAAAGTTAACTAAATATAAATAAACAAAATAATTGCAAATAAAAAAAAAAACAAACCAAAATTTTTTTTCTTAAAAAAAAATTTTTTTATTTTGAAAAAAATGTTTAAAAATTGAACATTTGCGTTTTAAAATTTGTTTTTTGCACACGTGTTTTAAAATTGAACAAATCTGTACAAAGCTCTATTTTAAAAACGAAATCGTTCAATTTTAAAACATTTTCCTCTCAGTGCAGTAATCAGGTGTCCTAAGTATACTACTTCTGGACGCAGAAAGCAACATTTCGCTGCATTCAATTTTAAATTATAACGTTGCAGCCTGTCTAAGACTTTGATCAAATTTTCGTTGTGGTGATTTATGCTACAACCATGGATGATTATGTCATCCACGTAAAGGAATGCATTTGAGTCTGTTTAAGCGACTTTAGCCAGCAGCTGTGGTGCTCAGCCACCGCGCATCAAACCGAACATTAGGACGAATTATTTCAATCAACTATTATTATACTTACCCTATTATGCTTAACTTATTGTACTTACCCTATTATACATACCTTGTTATACTTACCTTAAATACTTACCTATTATTTGTTACTTTCGGCAACCCTGAGTGGAGACTTTGCTTCTACTAATATGTAAAGGGTCCGTCTTTTGTCTTTTGTGGTTTTGTCATTTACTCTTATTCTAATTTGCAATCAAAGCACATCTCTCCGTGCAATTCGTCATCTCTCGTGTACCTTTCTGTTCTTACACAGTTTTTCTCTATTTTCGCCCTTCCGCGCGATCGTATTTTTGTATTTACTCTTTTGTACAATAAAGGCTAATTTTTATAACGTTTAAGTAAACGCGTTTACGTCAATATAAATTCAAATAAGCCACCTTACAACTGGCTTAATTATGGTCATTCGAGCCTCTTTTAAAAACAACGAACCTCTTTAACAAACTAAAAAATAAATTTTTTTGTACGAAAAAAATGAAAACATAAACTAATGCAACAAAATTATACACAAACTCTACAAACATTGAAAGAATTTTAATTTTTAAACAAAAACAAATTAAAATTAAAAAGTGAGAAAAGTACGAAAACAGATGCTAAGCAACGGCTCTACAACAAAAACAACATGCATTGCAACGAAGAAAGCGAAACTACAACAAGAACAACAGTAACCAATGCATTCCAACAGGAGTTCAACGGCTACACAAACGCCAAACAACAACAACAACAGTGAGAAGACCATACCCAGTAAACAAAATAGGTAGGTAAAAATGCAAACGGACAAAATAGTAAGTAATTTTGGAAATCTCTTTTTAAAATTAATATGCTTAGCACTTTCCCGCGAAAGGTTAAATACATATGCATAAAAAGTGTATCCAAAATTCGCTCCCTAAAATTTTGGCGCCATATACGCCATATATATAAAGTCCGTTGTCGCAATATACATAATTCCCTTTATATATATTGCGGTCCGAATTCTTCCCGTTTTGAATTTGATTTTTCTAATATTTTGTATATATGAACATTCTCATGGCATATATGGTTTTTCTCGTTCGCTTAATTTCGCTCTTGGTGTCTTCCATCAAATTACATCCAAACAAAAAAAAAAAAATTTTCCATTTCCTTTTATTTAAAATTTATTAACATTTTGCGTTGGGGTACACACATATCTCTATGTAATTTCACACCCTTTGGAAAGTGGTAACCTTACATTTTTAATGCTATGTGGCTTTTAATGCATTTAATACATACATATATGCACATTCTCTTGGCCATATATGGCTTTTCCCGTTAGCTTCACTTCGCTAATCAGTAACTTCCACTATGTTACACAAAAATAAAAAAATTCCGAACAATTTTTTATTTAAAATTTACTAACATCACACTCTCAAAATATAAGTACACAAATTTTAAATGGTTTTTAAATGCGTTCCATACATGAATATATGCACATCCTCTTTGATACAGGTATTAATCGTTCGCGGATCGCGGATATAAATAAACTAATTTTCATTAATTTAGTAAAATTTTTCCCGTTTTTTTTTCAGCAATCAGCATAATTTCTCTATTGTGTACACTCAAAAAAAAAATACCTATTTTTAATTTTCTCAAAATTTTTCCCCGCATTTTTGAAACAATGAAATGGTTTACGGTTGAGTACATTCATTTCATTGTTATTATATTGCACCCTCTCGTGGGAAAAAAGTTCACATTTCCGTGGCAATTGGATAATCACACTATTCTCTGGTTCCTGAATATCTCATTTCAGAGCCTGATTTGCAGTACATTCCCGTGACTGCAAATCATTCAGTGTAAGACTTACAACCTCCTGGTAGTGGTAGAAAGCACTGTTCGATACAATCCCGTATTTGGTCCTAACAGTCGAACCCAATCCTGTTAGACCCTGCAGGATGACTTTCACCAACCATGGTTCGAGTCAAGTTGCTCCGTCAAGGACATTGGTTCGAAGACACTGAATGTGATTACTGTGACAAATCCAGTTCTCTTTGTAAATGTCTCTTTCACACTTAAAGAAATCCAAACTCGAGGATTTCTAATATTTGTACTCCCAAATTTAATCACCATTCTCACTTAACTTTCTCCTCTCTCGCAGGAAACTAATTATTTTTTAGTTCTCACTCTAGGTTATTTCAACAAGGTGCTACGCTCTTGCAGTACAACCAAAACGATTTCCTACATCGCAATGGAGTGATGTCATCGTCAATAAACGCAACAACAAAATGCGCCCTGCCGATCTCTGGATGTTTTTAAATACCCGATAGCAAAATTGTACTCTAAGTTAACCTTAGAACATCAATGCTGCACAACTGCAACCGTGTTCTCAGCCTAACCCTATCCAAGCGCACCTATACCGAACTGAGCTTTTCATTATGCACTACTAGTGCATGGCGCCCAGGATGTTTAAGCGACTTTAGCCAGCAGCTGTGGTGCTCAGCCACCGCGCTTCAAACCGAACATTAGGACGAATTATTTCAATCAACTATTATTATACTTACCCTATTATGCTTAACTTATTGTACTTACCCTATTATACATACCTTGTTATACTTACCTTAAATACTTACCTATTATTTGTTACTTTCGGCAACCCTGAGTGGAGACTTTGCTTCTACTAATATGTAAAGGGTCCGTCTTTTGTCTTTTGTGGTTTTGTCATTTACTCTTATTCTAATTTGCAATCAAAGCACATCTCTTCGTGCAATTCGTCATCTCTCGTGTACCTTTCTGTTCTTACACAGTTTTTCTCTATTTTCGCCCTTCCGCGCGATCGTATTTTTGTATTTACTCTTTTGTACAATAAAGGCTAATTTTTATAACGTTTAAGTAAACGCGTTTTTCATTTATTTATATGAATGTATACGTCAATATAAATTCAATTAAGCCACCTTACAACTGGCTTAATTAGAGTCTAAACCTGCAAGTGCAAGTGTTAGCATACGTTGGAAACTGTTTGATGAGATTTTTAGTACGAAAGGTAATCGTTTGAAGTGATAATGTCCGTTCGGTATGGAAAAAGCTGTCAAATTTCGAGAATTTTTTTCAAGTTTGATTTGATGAAATGAAAGTCATATCAAGTGTTGAGAACCATTTTGCTCTTCCTAACTTCTCTAGAATGTCTACCAGTCGAGTTAGAGGAAATTTATCATTAACAATTGCACGAACTGATGTTCGCGTCGTTTAAGTATTTGTAAGGTACTGATTTTATATTAATAAAACACCTAAATATATAGGCACAAAAAATCACTTAAACTAGACAGAATTTGAATATTATCAGCAGAGGCACGATAAGCGACCCCCCGCACAGGCTATAAACTATTTATTACTTGTGTGTGTACTTTTCTAAATAGCAACAATAATAGAATACATTAGAATTGTAAAGGGCCACACAGCCTCAACTCAAACTGAGTGTTACTAAACATAGATTATGATGTGTGAGAAACATCTTCTGTTTGACATTTTTTATTACTAGCGATAATTATAGATGTGTGAGAAACATCTTCTGTTTGACATTTTGTATTACTAGCGACAATTATAGATGTGTGAGAAACATCTTCTGTTTGACATTTTTTATTACTAGCGATAATTATAGATAATATTAGAAAAGTAAATTACCAAATGTACAAGTGTCATATTTGGACATTCTGCCGGGGGGCTTTAAAGGTGATATTTCGCAGGAATTGTCGTTAGCCTCAATCCATGCCCAGCTGTTTTCGCAGACGAGATGTTGGTCCGAAAATTTGTTACATTGATTGATAGTGACTTCCGACATTAAATGATATGAGTCTATTTCAAAATTGTAGATTATGAATTCAGCTCGTATAGCAGAGATCATTCAATCACCAACTCTCTCAATCGGCATTGGAATAATTTTGTATAGTTGCGACGAATAACTGTTAAGCAGCGGTATCGTAACTCTGATTACCAATCTATCTCCTATTAGCGCCCCTCTTGCTTTCAACAATTTATAGATAGCTTGAAGCTCGTTCGATTGTCTTGCAGGTAATTTCAGTTTTTCTGGAAGATGTTCTCTTATTTTTTGGATCTCCGATTTCAGCTGCGGAGATGTGATCAAGTCTGGGTTTAGTTTTCCGTTTTGCTAGCAGCAGCATCAGAAGCCATATTATATTTATCAGTTTTAACTTTTTCGGCTCTTTGGCATAACTGAGCATAGTTAAATAGCTTTTGCTTCGTACCACTGGAGTTTTCGTATCTTCTTCTTTTCTTTCCAATGGACAAACTTTATGAATTGATCGTTTTAAGATTCCATCCTGTATCTTCATTGTGACTACTCGCACCTTCCCGTCAGATCCTGGATGAGTTTCTATAATTCGACCAAGGGGCCATCTTGCCGGATGCGTATCTTCATTTTTGATAATGACAATTTGGCCTTCAGCCAGATTTAGCTGCGGTTTCTGCCATTTATACCGCTGTTGCAAAGTTGAAAGATATTCCTCCTTCCATCTTTTCCAAAAGTCTTTCTTCATTTTTTGTATTAATTTTCAACGATCCAAAAATCCAATTGAACGGTCATCTATCGCCTCTGTTGTTCCAATAATCGACTGGCCAATCAGAAAATGTCCTGGTGTTATCGTGTCAACTTCGTCTGTATTATTGCCAATCGCGTGAAGTGGCCTTGAATTGAGACTACTCAGTTCCTCGTATGTTAGTTTAGTTTCTCCAATCACCCTTTTTAGATGGTGCTTCATCGACTTGACGCTAGCCTCCCAAATCCCTCCAAAGTGAGGGCCTGCCGGGGGAATAAAATGCCATTGAACTTTATCTGCTTCCAAAACAGCAACCACTTCCGAATTATTTTTAATTGCTTGCTTAAAATCGGCATCCAACTGTCTCGCTGCTCCTACGAAGTTTGTTCCATTATTTATTTATTTATTTATTTAAGATTCAATTTAGGATCTACAGGCTAGATTTACAAAAAATAGTACTTATATATTAAAATTTAAAAATATATGTACATAAAACTAATGGTAATTATTATTTACACGCTCTTTAAACATGAGTTTTGGCAAAGAAAAATCTATTTCAATACTTAAAGCTACTTCATTAAATTCAATAAGCGACCTCAAATGCGGTTGATTCGCAGCATAATTTGTTTTATAACACTTAATAGCAAAAATCTTATTCTGACGAGTAGTTCTGATTGGAACAAAAAAATTGATTAGACTTAGCAACAATGAGCAATCGATATTGCCACAAATGATATCGTAGACAAACATCAAAGAATTGATAATGCGTCTACTCTCTAACGATTTCAGATTAATGAGTAAACAACGCGACTTATAAGAAGGAATCGGTTCTTGAAAATTTAATGAAAAAAGGGCAAATTTTAAAAATTTCTTCTGTACCCTTTCAAGGCGATTTGTATGAATAGCATAAAACGGATTCCAGATAATTGCAGCGTATTCCAGCCTTGATCGTACAAATACAGTGAAAAGAAGCATATACGTGTAAGGGTCCCGAAATTCGGAACTATTACGACGTACAAATGCTAACATTGCATATGCTTTCGGTATTATGTAATTCAGATGATTAACAAATGTTAACTTAGAGTCAAGCAAAACACCCAGATCCAACATTTCATTTAAAAACTTTAAACGAGAAGTCCCAATAAAAAACGACGATATAATATTGCTGTTTAATTTAGAGAAAGTGACGTGAAAACAATTTTTAACATTTAGAGCTAAACAATTTGTAAGGCACCACGCATTTAACCTATTTAAATCATCTTGTATTAAAAAAGCATCGGTTACGCAGTTAGCTTTTAAAAATATTTTGAGATCATCCGCATATAAAAGATAATTACATTTATGAAAGCATGAACCAATATCATTGATAAAAAGAAGGAAAAATAGCGGCCCAAGAATACTTCCTTGGGGAACACCCGAAGAGGCAACAAAAGATTTAGTACCCTCCACAATAACATGGCAAAGCCTATCGCGCAAGTATGATTCTATCCATTTCAAAAAAGCAGAGTGAAATCCTAGTTTTTTCAATTTTAACACCAGAATTTTATGCGACACTTTATCAAAAGCTTTTGAAAAGTCAGTGTAAACAGTGTCAACTTGGCACCGCTCTTCAAAGGCTGAAAAGCAATACGATGTGAAAGCCATCAGATTTGTAACAGTCGATCGCCCAGCAACAAATCCATGCTGCTGGGGAGAAATAATTCTGGCAAGAGGAAAAACCAGACTTTCCTTCACAATAACTTCAAACAGTTTCGATATAGTTGAAAGTTTTGAAATGGGGCGATAATTCGAAATAAAATTTTTACTACCACTTTTGAATACAGGGGTAATGTGCGCAATCTTCCATCTATCTTTAAAGACACCAGCAGACAAAGACCTATTAAAAACATGGCACAATGGATTACAAATTGAAGAAGCACAATTTTTTAAAAACAAAGGAGAGAAACCATCACAATCAGCCTTAGCACACATTTTTAGATTTTGTATGCCTCTCATTACGTCCCTTTCACTAATGTTCAAAGAGCCAAAATCAATAGAAGAACAAATATTATCAAATATAGAGCTATCAATTGAAACGGTATCAGATTCAAAGTTTGACATAAAAAAATTTGCAAAAAGGTTAGAAATACCAACAGCAGAATTAGAGGTATTTCCATTGAAAGTCATCATGGATGGAATATCTGAACGTGATTTTTTCGATTTGACAAACTGCCAAAACAATTTTGGATTACTTCTAATGCTATTCTCAAAATTCAAGATGTAGTTCTTATACACAAATTTTTCCAAGACAGTAAACTCCTTAATATAATGCAAATATTTGATTTTATCGTTTATATCATATACCTTATACTTATTGAAAAATTTGTTCCTTAAGTTTTTTAGCTTTTTAAGGCCTTTGGTATACCAAGGTAGCTTGTATACCTTTTGTTGAACCACTGGAACATATTTAATGCAAATGTCGTTAATTTCAGTACAAAACAAATCAAAACAATCAGCAGTATCACAGTCTTGAGTTATTAAAGTCGTCAACCTGGATTTGCCAAGAATTATAGGATGTTTTTGATAGTAAAGAATATGCGAATTTTCCACTCTTAAAATCCCTTTGCTATCAAGCAGTGGATTCAAATTCGCTATTTTACTTTTTTGATCCACAAGTTTGTTGTTCTTCAATAACCGTATTTCGCTTGAAAACTCTGCAAGTTGCTGATTTTTTATTAACATTGTTTCGGCTGCTCGCAGTTCGTCTGCCGTTAAATATGCCGGAAACTTTTCTCCTTTCAATACTCCTTTAAACCTCAGAATATAAGCTGCAACTCTTTCCATTTTTCTTAATGATGAGCACCTTTCTTGCAACTGAAGTAGTATATTTGGCTGCTCTCTCAGTGTTGTGGTCGCTACTAATACACTCTTTTCTGCAACTGTTGGCCAATCATATTCATCTTGCACCAACCATGTCGGACCTCTCCACCATAAAATATTTTGTTCTAGCTTAGATGGTGAAATTCCTCTTGATGCGATGTCAGCTGGGTTCTCCTTTGTACTGACATGATTCCATTTAGCTGTGGGAATCAAAGCGCTAATTTTCGTTGTCCTTGTTCTCACGAATTTATCCTTACCTCTTTTATTTCTAATCCTGTTTGTGACTTTGTTCAACAACCTTGCCAACAAATGAGCCGCACACAGTTCTAATTTTGGCAGCGTCTTTTTATTTTTTACTGGATTGACTTTACTTTTTGCTGCTACAATTTCTACCGAGGAACCTGCCTTCACATAAACCACCACTGCATATGCTTTCTCCGATGCGTCTGCAAATCCGTGTAGCTTCGTCAGAAACATCCATCGAGAATTTCTAATCGTTTTTATTGCTGGCAAATGTTGTATGAAGTTATTCCATTCCTTCGTCAATACGTCGTCTAACTTGTCATCCCACTCTGTTTTAATTTTCCACAAGTTTTGTATAAACAACTTGGCAACGATTGTTTTAGGTGCCAACCAGTCCAATGGATCAAATATTCGAGCAAGATATGACAATGCTTGCCGTTTTGTCACTGTTCTTCCTTCGGTAGTAGCTATGCTAAACATAAACTCGTCGGTTTTTGGACTCCATTGTAAACCCAGAGTTTTTATCGTCTCGTCCTCTTGAATCTGCAGAACTTCATTTTCACTGGTATTAGGAATGTCAGCGATAATGTCTTCGGTATTAGAACTCCATTTTCTCAAATGGAATCCAAATTTATCCAATTGATGTGATATTTTACCACGAATTCGCCTGCACTCTTCGATGGTATCTGCTCCAGTCATCAGATCGTCCATATAAAAATCTTCCTTGATGATTTTAGCTATGTCTGCATCGTCGCATTGATTTGTTAATGTTCTAATGGCAAGGAATGGTGCTGAAGTTGTTCCATATGTGACAGTTGTTAGTTCACACTGTTTTATCTTTTCCGCCTTATTCTCTCTCCAAAGTATGTATTGGTAACTCTGGTCTTCTTTCGCGACTTTTACCTGACGGTACATTTTCTCTACGTCTGCCATCATTATATTTTTCCAAACTCGCCACTTCACTATGATATCAAATATATCTTTCTGTAGTCTTGGCCCCACATGTAACACATCGTTGAGGCTTTTGCCATTTGATGTTTTCGCCGAGGCATCAAAAACAACTCTAACCTTAGTCGTAATACTGCTCTCACGAACCACCGCTTGATGAGGAAGATAATATTTTCCACGCAGATTGTCGTTGACTTCTTCCATATGACCGAGGTGTTGGTACTCCCGCATGAATTTAACATATTCCGTTTTTAATGCATTATTTGCTTGTAACTTTTTCTCTAAATTCAGGAATCTCGGCATTGCTTGCTTTCGAGAATCTCCGAGGGCGTTATCTTCTTTAAACGTCAAGTTAACAATGAATCTGCCATCTCTATCTGGTTTCGTTGTAGCTTTGTATTGCCGTAGACATAAATCATCATCATCTGAAGGAATAACCGAATCATTTATCTCCTCCAACTCCCAAAATCGCTCCAACCCAGTTGTTACGGCTGCTGTTAATTGTTTACTCCTACTTTCTACGTTGAGTACTCCGGATAATATCCACCCAAGCTTTATAGATAGACCCAGGATTTTATCCGATTTCAATATGCCTTCCTCTAAGATCTCTGAATACAAGTCGCCGATAACTATATCAATTCGGTCTGATTTGTTAAAATTAGGATCGGCCAACGAATGATTTTTCAACTGATTGATATCATACTTAAATGATGTGTCTGGATGCGCCTTGGCCAGCTTTGGCAATACTAATGCCTCAATTACGAACAATTCGTCTCTCATAAACCTTGGTCGGATTTCCAAATTTACTTTCGACTTTGCCACTCCAGCCACCGTGCTTCCAAGACCAACTAGTTCCAAATTCACCTTCTTCTTTGGTAAATTAAATATTTGCGCAGCTTCTTCTGACAATGCGGTTTTTTGTGACCCTTGGTCAATTAGTGCTCTCAAGGTCAGAAATTCTCCATGCGCTGTTTTATCTGTGCCGTTGCCAAAAGTACAGCCGGTGATGCATTATCCTTTGTCATCATTGAAGTCGCTGACTCCTGCCTTGGTTCATTTTTTGTTTTATTTAAACCATACGTTGTTTCCCAATGCAGCAGAATGTGATGATTTTTACCACACTTTTTGCATTTGGAAGCTCCATTGCTGCATTTCTTGTCCATCTTATGGTATAGACATACATAACAAGCGTTGCTTTTCTTTGTCCAGCTGTGTCGATCTGCCACTGATAGCGCAAGGAATTTCCTGCAATTGTTCACATTATGTCCTACTGTGTTACAATATGCGCAGCTTAGTTGTCCCGTATAAAATGAATTTGTAGATTGCTGATTGCTTCGTTGCCTACTGCTTCCACTATTTCCAATCAGCTTCTTTCCTTTTACAGCTTCTAACTCTTGATATTGCAGCTCCAAAAACTGCATCACATCGCTCAGAGTTTGTATCTCCCTAGTTTTCTTCACGTTCTGCTCATATAACCGCAGCCCGTCTCTGTCCAGCTTTCTTATGATGATACGAGCAATTAGTGGCTCCGCATCATCCAATTTGATATTCATCCCTTTCAGAGCATGAACACATTCATTTGTTGTATCGAGAAGCTGCTTTATACTCGATGCTGCCTCGCTGTTGACTTCAGGCTGGTCCAACATTTTGTCCACCAACTTTGTAAACAGCAACCGCCGGTTAGCGTACCGATGTGTTAACATTTCCCACGCTGCATCATAACTTGCATCAACAACATTGAAATGTTGAATTAGCCTTCCAGCTTCTCCCTTTACTAATGACTTCAATCGGTACATTTTCTCAACATTTGAATAATGGCTGACCTCATGTACCAATTTTTTGAATATATCGTAAAAAGAGGACCATTCGTTTATATCACCAAAAAATGTTGGGATTTTGATATCCCCCAGTTTAAGAGTTGCTGGCCTTTTCACTATCTCCAGTGACTGCATCTTCTTTGCTAAGTCCATGGAAGCATCGTTATACGACCTGTCCACATCGTCATCGTCCTCTCCCTCTATAAATTGCATTTGTGAGTTGCATTTTCTGCTCCCAACAAGATTTTCTGCATTCCAATTCCGCTCTGCCGGCAATTCCGCTCTATGCCTTCATCCAACAATAATTTCATGTTGTTCACTTGACGGAAAAATTTTCTTATCAGAATGTCTGCCGGCTTGACTTCCAGATGTTTCCTCTTGTGCCCTTCTTGCCGCTGTCCTTCACTAGACCCAGCTGCCTCAGTTGCCTGCTTCGGCATAGTAAGGTCGACATCTGCATTTTATATGTGTGTACGAATTCCGTACACTATTTTTTCAATCTCTTCGAAATATCTGCTCTCAAAATAACTTTCATCTGTTATTCCCATCGACAGCAGTTTCAAGTTGATCCTCTGGAACTCATCCCAGATTTTTTCCAAGTGGGAAGTTGTCTCATCCAACGTAGTTTGACGCCGAAAAAAAAGGTAAACATTTTTCAAGACTTTTTTATTGTTGTATTCGATTGGAAATGTTTAGAAACGTATTTTTGACATGGTCCGAAATTCCGAAGTTCCAAAGCCACATATATAAGGGTCTAAATGGGGTCTTGAGACCATTTTTTTTTGGTGGATTTGATTGAAAATTTTTAGAAATGGATTTTGGACATGGTCCGGGCTCCAAAACCACCTATACTTGGCTCAAAATAGGGTCTTCAGACCACATTTTGTGTTCGAGGTACTTCTTCCTACTGTGTGGGGGTATTTCAGGTTCGGTAAAAATCTGCTCTCATAAAATCAATTTTTTATATCGGAAATTCTACTCTAAAAATATTGAAACAGCCCCGAGGCTTCGTGCGATAGTACAGTGACGCGTTTGCATAGGGCTCGCGATCACTTGCTTGGACACTTTTGTGAAATTAAAAACCAAACCAAAAATTTTTTTCGTGCGATAGTACAGTGACGCGTTTGCATAGGGCTCGCGATCACTTGCTTGGACACTTTTGTGAAATTAAAAACAAAACCAAAAATTTTTGCCAAATAAAATCACAATTCGAATTCGCTTCATCAACAAAAACTTTATCCCGCGCAACATATCTGCTAAAACATTACACATTCTTTATAAACAAAATATAATCAGCTGATCCACTGACAGCTAAGTCAACACAGCGTTGACGTTAAAATTTCCCTCGGAAAAAAATATCCCAAAAAACAACCGCATCGCGTCATCTATGCGTCGCTTTTCTAATTAGGGTGACCAGAACCTTAAAAACGCGAAATTAGTACCAGTGTGACCGCTCGTCATGCAACGTACCCCTCCGTCATCAGTAGACAGTGGACGAAATGGTACAGCTCATCAGCAGCTGCAACTACGACAACAGCTTTTGCAACCCCTGCAGCAAAAGCTTCCACAGCAAGACGGTGCGCAGCAACAGCTTCCGCAACAACAACAACAACCTATTCAAATTCCCTCGCCAGATATACAGTAGAGTTCCCATAGCGATACTGCACACGCAAACACAGGTAACTCTGTATCGTCAACTTCTTTGGTTGATACCCCGAGCAAATATATTGAAATCCCCGTAGGCCTTATTGACTCAAGTGAGACGAATAGCGGATTTTCTGAAATCGCTAATCGCATAACAAAGGTCGATACTCGCTCCATTAATACAGGTCAAAAGAGCAAAATGCCGACAGTGCAGACAGGAATCAACATTTACTTCGCAAAGCGAGTACTATCGTCCCCCCCTAATGGGAATAGGCATTCGGCAAAAATTCAAAAGACGAATCCCGTTAAACCATCTCTCGAGCTTGGGCAAAATCGATATGCGATTCTTGCTGAAGAAAATGATTCGGATCCCAAGCCGAAATCGCAAATCAATCTCTTTGATAAACTCAAAAAGAGCTACTACACCTACCAGCTCAAAAGTTCCAAAGGCCTCTCAGTCGTACTGAAAGGTATCGAGCCTTTCGTAGAATGCGACGAAATCAAAACTGCACTAAGCGATGAAGGCTTCCAAATAAAGTCCGTATTCAATATCCAGAATCAAAAAAAAATCCCACAACCCCTTTTTCGTGTGGAACTAGAGTTCGACTCAAAATTGCTCAAAAAAGGTGAACCCCACCCGATATACTCGCTCAGATATCTGCTACATCGCAAAATCACAATTGAAGTGCCTCACAAGCGCAGTGGACCGATTCAGTGTCATAACTGCCAAGAATACGGCCACACAAAGTCTTACTGCACTCTTCCCAGCGTGGGCGTAATTTGTGGAGACCTGCACGAAACAGGTTCGTGCACAAAAACAAAAGAGGATTCCACTATTAAAAAATGTAGTAATTGCGGTGGCAATCACACTGCTAACTATAGAGGCTGTGCAGTCTATCAAAGCTTCATAAAAAAGACGGAAAATGTGACGCAAAAACATGAAACATGGAAAACCCAAAAATTTCCTCCGCTATCCGCTGCACAATCCTTCGCAAACCCACTTACTTTCCTACGCCAGTGCCTTAAAAAGCGGTCACTCTGCCACTGTGCACGCGCAACCTGCTCCTCCTATTAGTAGCCTTGAACAAACTCTTCAAATATTCATGCAAAATATGTCTCAATTTATGTCTGGTATGCAAAATATGATGCAAGAAATGATAAAGAATCAAAGTCTTTTACTACAACATCTCATGTCTAAGCCATGAATGGTTTAAAAATATCATTCTGGAATGCAAACGGCCTGTGTCATCACAAACTAGAACTTCTCGAGTTCTTGAAAGAGTCCAGCATAGACGTTATGCTAATTTCTGAAACACACTTCACTGAAAAACACTTTTTCAATTTACCAGGATACAGACTCTATGACACAAAGCATCCAAGCGGAAACGCTAGAGGTGGAACCGCCATTCTCATTAAAAGTCGTATAAAACATTACGCTCTCCAGAATTATTGCACAGAATATATTCAAGCGACAAGTATTTCTCTCGATGAACACTTAAAAGGCCTAACATTAACAGCTATATACTGCCCGCCCAGACACAAAATATCTGAGCAACAATTCCAGACTTTTTTCCATTCTCTTGGACAAAAGTATCTCGTTGCCGGCGATTTCAACGCCAAACATACATATTTGGGCTCTCGCCTTATATCGCCAAAGGGCAGGCTCCTGTTGAACACTGTCAACAGACTCGGTCTTGACGTGATCTCTTCTGGCCAACTGACAGTCGCAAAACCCCCGATGTCATTGACTTTGCAGTCTTCAAAACTGTAAAAAGGAGCCAATTGTTTATTGAATCCTCTCTAGATCTCTCATCAGACCATACGCCTACTATTATCACAATAAAGTATGCGCCAAGTTCTGAGGCCAATCCACCAGATAAACTGACCAGCAAACTCACAAACTGGCTCAAATATCGAAAGTATATAAGCTCCCACATTATCCCTAATGTGTCACTAAAAACGAAAGTTGAAATACACACAGCTGTTAGTAATTTCACACTCTTGCTTTCCCAAGCAGCTGCAGCGGCCACTCCCGCCCAAATCCCAAAAAGCTCAACTCGCAGCTATGCAAAGTGTACTCCAAAGGACATAGAGCAGTTAATTAAAAATAAAAGGAAAATACGTCGCGATTGGCAAAACAACAGATCCCCAAATCTGAAAAAACAGCTTAATGATGTCTCTCGAATTCTAAAAAAGCAGCTTGAGAGGAAATCCGAAAGAGAATTCCAGCTTTTTGTTGAACATCTCGCACCCACAAAATCAACAAACTACTCGCTCTGGCGAGCTGCAAAAAATATGAAAAAACCAATACTGACAGAACCCCCTCTAAGGCTGCCAAATGGAAACTGGGCCAGAAGCGATGCAGAAAAGGGTGCAGCTTTTGCCAACCACCTAAAAACCGTGTTCACCCCGAACACGACAGCTGGTGATATCCCAATACCAACATTAATCCCACATAATACCTCTTGTACAATCGCGATTAAAAAAAACGAACTTATGGAGGCAATAAACAAAAGCTTGGACCCGAAAAAAGCACCAGGACCGGACTTGATAACGCCAACAATGATAAAAGAACTGCCAACAGTTGCAATAACCCACTTATTGCACATATTTAACGTGATTCTCAGAACATGTCACTACCCAGATGATTGGAAACTATCTCAAGTTACAATGATTCCCAAACCTGGAAAAGATCCCAGTAATGTGACGTCATACCGGCCTATAAGTTTGCTCTCTGTAATATCGAAACTCTTCGAAAAACTTTTAATAAAATTGATTCTACCGAAAATTCTAGAAAAACAAGTGATTCCCGATCACCAGTTTGGCTTCCGCGAAAAGCATGGCACTATTGAGCAAGTGCACCGCATTGTTGACTCAATAAAAGGCACTTTCGAAAATAAACAGTATTGCTCCGCTGTTTTCCTCGATATCACCCAGGCCTTCGATAAAGTCTGGCACGAAGGACTTATTTACAAACTACAGCATATTCTTCCCGCTAATATGCACTGTCTACTCAAAAACTACCTCACGGATAGAAAATTTGTAGTAAAATACAAAAGCTTTGTCTCCCGAAAATACGAAATACTGGCCGGAGTACCACAAGGCAGTGTCGTCGCGCCCCTGCTATATATTCTCTATACTGCAGATATGCCCAAAAGTGATAGAACTCTCATATCGACTTTTGCTGATGACACTGCTATCATGTGCTCTCACTCAAACCCAGACATGGCATCTCTATACGTGCAAAAACACTTGGACACTCTAAGTAATTGGCTACATCGATGGAAAATCAAGGTCAATGAATCCAAAAGCTGTCACTTAACCTTCACTCTAAGAAGGGGCTCGTGTCCTGCTCTAAAGATAAACGGCCAAGTCGTCCCTGAAAGTTCCGAAACCAAGTATCTTGGAATGCATCTCGATCGCCGACTCACATGGCATAAACATATTGAATCTAAAATCACTCAGATCAAATTAAAGCAATTGGAACTAAATTGGCTAATCTCAAGGACATCAAAGCTAAATCTCACATACAAAGTCCAAATATACAAAAGTATAATAAAACCCATATGGACATATGGAAGTGAACTCTGGGGCACTGCCTCTTTTTCGAACGTGGAAAAACTCCAGAGAGTCCAATCTAAAATCCTGAGACAAATTGCCAGAGCCCCTTGGTATATAAAAAATACTAACATCCACAGAGACCTGAATATACCTGCAGTAAAAGACGAAATTCCGAAATTTACCTCGAAGTACAAGCAGAAGCTCATGTTTCACCCAAACATTCTAGCTAGAAATTTACTGAGACCTCTGAATCCCTCACGTCTCAAACGAAACTAATATATTCCCCATATATTAGTTACGATAACTCTACATTGCCTAAATCAATGGATATAGGGCAAATAGTTTTAATCTGAATATTATAAAAAAAAGCTGAATTTCTGAATTTTTGAAAAATCATTGTTAGACCTAAGTTATTATTAGGTGATTCAATTAAATAAAATTACTAAAAAAAAAAAAAAAAAAAAAAAAAAAATATGATAGAAAATTTGTCAGTTTTATTTTTATCTTATGTATTTACTTGTATATTATTACAAAAAATTATTCAAATATTCAACCAAACAAAAAATAAATAATTCGGAATTCACAAAAACTTCATATTTTTCGCAGCAAAAGTCTTGGTACCTTTTTAAAATATTTTGCAAAGTTGGCAATCCTATATTATGCTAAGCATCTTTTGTCAGCTATAACGGGATATTACAAATTCAAATCTAACTAGTGACAACTATCAACAGAAAAGCAGTGTTTTGTTGGAAAAAGTGATTTATCGAAATGCATCGAAAAGAATTATCAATTGAGGAGAGAAAAATAATAGTTAATAACCACAAAATGGGGAAATCTTACTCCAAAATTGCTGATATAGTAGAAAAAAGCAAATCGACCATACAAAAAGTTATAAATCGCTTTAAAGAAGAAAAAAGGATTGAAAATAAACCACGAAGTGGACGTCCAAAAAAGTTAAGTAATAGAGAAGAAATTGAAGCAATTATTAAGAAGGATCCATTTACAAGTGCACCTAAGATAGCTACCGAGCTGAAAGAATCTTTTGACAATATTGTTTCTGCAGACACAGTACGTAGGTCGATAAAAAGGGCCGGGTACAACGCTCGTACAGCACGAGAAGCCATTCGTTAACGAAATAAATAGAAAGAAGCGTATAAAATTCGCCAATGAGTATAGAACCAAAACAATGGACTTTTGGGATAAAGTGATTTTCTCGGACGAATCGAAATATAACATTTTTGGATCGGACGGACGCGCTTTGGTATGGAGAAAAAAGTGTGAA
Source organism: Heteromyza rotundicornis (assembly GCA_951394025.1). NCBI lineage: Eukaryota > Metazoa > Arthropoda > Insecta > Diptera > Heleomyzidae > Heteromyza > Heteromyza rotundicornis. Next base: position 24,546,061 of record OX596013.1, read on the forward strand.
GAACTTAATCCCAAGAATACGCGGAAAACGGTCAAGCATGGAGGTGGTGGTGTCATGGTATGGGGCTGTATGTCAGCAGCAGGTGTTGGTAATTTGGTTATTATTGAAGAAATTATTAACAAAATAGTATATGTGAATATTCTGAAGAATAATCTTAACGAAAGTGCTGAAAAATTGAACATTCGTGATGATTATTACTTACAACAGGACAATGATCCTAAGCACACTGCTACAGACGTCAAGATGTGGATTGCGTACAATACTCCCCATATGCTTGCAACCCCTCCGCAAATTCCCGATATGAACCCCATCGAGCACTTGTAGGATCATTTAGAGAAACGATTGCGAAATCATAAAATTTCTAATAAAACACAACTCAAAGAGTTGCTTTTGACTGAATGGCAGAAAATAACTCCAGATTACACAAAAAAACTTGTACACTCAATGCCAAATCGTTTAAATGAAGTTCTACGACTTAAAGGATATCCTACTAAGTATTAGGTAAAACTTTGTAATACAAAATCTAATCATATATTCTTGTTTTTTCTCAAGGGTACCAAGACTTTTGCTGCGTAAAAATATGAAGTTGTTGTGAATTCCGAATTATTTATTTTTTGTTTTGTTGAATACTTGAATAATTTTTTGTTCTGTTATAATACACAAGTAAATACATAAGATAAAAATAAAACTGATTAATTTCCTATCATATTTTTGGAAAAATTTTGAGAAAGGTTTTTTTTCAACTGGGGTACCTTGACTTTTGCTGCTCACTGTATATATATATATCCTCAAATCTGCGGCGAGCTTTTTCATACACTTCCACATGAGCTAGAGAGCTGAAATTTGGAGCACTGATAGAACAATACATTCTATTAAATTTTGGGGTCCATCAGAAGCGTAGGGGGCCGTGTTGGACTCAAACCCCTTTTTTTAAACATGGCGTTACTTCCAATTCCTTCAAGCTACAAAGATGATTTTGTAGGTGGGTTCTTATTGACAAAATGAAATTTTATATCCTTTGGAAAGGGGGGAAAGGGGTGCGGGATGGAGCCAATTTAAAGTTCTAACTGTCGTATTTTTCAAGCTACAGGGCTGAATTTTTTTACTTAGGTTCGCATTCGGGAAAAAGAGTAAAAAAGGGGCAAAAAGGGGGGAGAAAAAATAGAAAATAAATTTCCTTTAAATTTATTTCAGCAATTTCTGCAATGATATTCGGAGGAAAGTACCCAAAAACCCTTAATTTTAAATCGAAATTGCTGAACTTAATTTAAAGGAAATTTATTTTCTGCTTTTTAGTCGGTTAAAGGGTTATATTTTACTTCTTATACCCCCACACTCACTGTGGCAGGGTATACTAACTTTGTCACAACGTTTGTAACGCCCATAAGGAGGCGTGTCCGGTATGGAAAAGTATATATATTCTTGATCAGTATCACCTCCTGAGTCGATTTAGCGATGTCCGTCTGTCTGTCCGTCCGTCTGTCCGTCTGTCCGTCTGTCCGTCCGCACGATAGCGGTCGCAGTTTTGGAGTTATGGACTTGAAACTTTGGGTACATGTTTTTCTCGTGAATACTGAGATCAAGTTCGAGAATCAGCCAAATCGGACAAAAACTGGGCGTGGCTCCCATACACCGAAAAAAAAGGTAAAAATTTTTCAAGTCTTTTTTATTGTTGTATTCTATTGGAAATGTTTAGAAACGTATTTTTGACATGGTCCGAGGTTCCGAAGCCACATATATAAGGGTCTAAATGGGGTCCTGAGACCAATTTTTTATTTTTTTTGGATTTGATTGGAAATTTTTAGAAATGGATTTTGGACATGGTCAGGGCTCCATCGAGGTACTTCTTCCTACTGTGTGGGGGTATTTCAACTTCGGTATAGCCGAAGATAGTCCACTCTCTAGTTTTTTACTTTTTTTTATTTTAGCTACTGATATTCAATATTTAAATAAAATATTACATTTGCCGAAAAAGTTACTGTCAAGGTTGCAGATTTCAAGACAGGGGAACAGATTAGGCTTTCTGCGTAGAGTAGTAGAGATTCTACAATAGTAGTAGAAATTTCTGTCATGGTAGTAGATTTGTATAAAGAGTAGTAGTTTTGCATTGTATGAAACTCACATAATATTTTGAGATTTCTTACAATAGAGGAGTAGAAATTTAAAAATCATCGCGAGAATAAAATATCTTCTCCGATAGGAGAAGAGTGAGAACGCTGTGAAGGGGTAAATGGATGAAGGCTGTATGTAACATAAAAATTTTTTCAAGAAAATAAGTTTTTTATTTTTCTTTTTTCAATACAAATTGGGGACTTGTCTTCTTTGTCGTTTCTGATTTTTCGAAACTATGATCAATACTTAAATTTGTGTTACATACCGCTTTTATCCACTTGGTTGTTTGTTATTTATTTTGCCACGCCAAATCCAAAAATAATAATGAAAATGGCACAAAAATTGAATTTTTGGTGCGAACTGTAAAAATTTATTATTATTTTCAGCGTGCCAAAATACATAAGAATTTGTCTATCAAGTATGTTTAACACACAAAATGTTCAGTTTTGTTGGTCAGTGTAATCTTTGTTATTTATTTGTTACATTTTTCGTATCAAACCGAAATTTTCGGCGGAAATATCGAAATTTCGGCCGAAAACGATATTTGGTCGAAAACGATATTTTATTTTTCGGCCGAATCCGAAACACGACCGAAACAGCTTTTTTTGGCCGAAAAGCCGAAAAACTGAAACCGAATTTCGGTCGGTCTCTAATTAAGACTAATTTGATTTACATTGAAAAATGTAATTATTACATATATCTAGTCAATGTATTGTACATTCTAATAAAAACCATTACATTAATCTGAAACTTCTCTACATTAACTTTATTATTGCATTAAACACTTCACAAATGACATGCTGAGAGGAAAAGAGCGATGAAATGTACTGACGCTCTACAAATTTCATCGCTTTTTTATTCTGAGAGTGTCAAATAAGAAATACAAATTCAATTACAATTCAGTCGAGTCGAGTTTTCTCCGAGTTCAGACGTGTTTTTCTTAATCTCAAAATGAATTTCGTTTGTGGTGAATGTAAAGCGGTAATTACGGCCGATTTGAATCCGTTCAACTTCAAAACTTATGACTATATTTCATGTGCTTCGATTTGTGGCCGTGTTTTTCACTGTGATTGCACAGATTTATCAAAAAACAATATAAATCTTTTAATTAATTCGCCTAATTTGCTATGGCAGTGCAACTCGTGTGTTGTCGTTACGGGCGGCGCACTCAATAAAATTGAGCGCATCTCTACTCAAATTGAAGAGATGCAACGAAAGTTCATCGAATACGACAAGAAGTTGGCCGAAGTAACTCAACAGTGCAACAGGTCAACGAACCGTATAGGATTTCCGAAGTATTGCACTGAAATTCCACCACCTCTCGCTGCTCCCTCTTCCACAGTACAGTCGGAAGAGACTGCACAATTTCAAGATGCCATCAACGATGTTGCTGTTCCAATAAAGGTTCCTGAAGAGAATTGGATTACCATTAGAAAGAAGCCGAAAAGCAAACCGCGCTCTAAAAATAACAAGAACAAGCGCTTGGTTGGTGAGGCTCCGACGTGTAATAACTTCAATGTTATACACAGCTTCAAGTACATTCATCTCTCCAAATTCGATGTCAATACGGAACCAAGTGCGGTTCTGGAGTATGCTGCTGAACATTTGAAAGTGGCCCCCGAGACGCTGACCTGCACGAAACTTAACAAAAAAGATGCTGATGTTACCAAGCTGCATTTTATTAATTTTAAACTAGGTGTGCCTGCACCTCTTTTCGAAAAGGCTTTCGACAAGTCGATGTGGCCACTTTCGCTTAAGTTGACCCGCTTTATCACCAAACCAAAAAACTTGGAAAGCGGTCTTACAACTATACCGCCCTCAACGCAAACTTCATCGGCACCGAATATAATGCCGACTACATTGGAGCCGGTACAGGAATTGGTTACTCCCCCAAACCCTCCAATTTCAAAGCCAACACCATAAGCGCTACTGTTCTTAATTCGCACCTGTATCCTACAAGTACGTCACCTCTCGAATCCCTCTTGGCTGCGCGCTCGTTTTCACGAATTTCGTCACCTTCTTCACTGGCTCTCTTCCCGATCGGAATGCCTCTGCCTCTGACAATTGTTGTAGTCTCCATCGGAGGATTTTTCTTCATTGCGCTTCTCGTTTTTGTCAACCTCGTCTCCGCATGCTGAATTGCATTCGCCGTCGTCGCTTTCGCTGCCTTCAAACTCGCACGCTGATACGGTAACGGAGCTCGCACAGCGAGCCCTACCGTCAGTCTTCTCTTGTTCTCGTACACAATCTTCGCCTGCCACAACTCCTGTGGTAATACCTACAAATCCGCGTTCTCAAGTGCGTAACTATGCACTGTACTATCACAATGCTGGTGGTCTTCGCACTAAAACAAACAATTTGCTCGCCGCTGCAGCTACGCATGACTATGACGTCATTGTAATAGCAAAGAATTGGCTGACGTCACACTTTTATTCAGCTGAGTTGTTTGATTCTCAATTTGAAGTTTATCGAAGAGATCGGTCGCTGTGCTCTGGTGTTATCTGGTGGCGGCGTTTTGATTGCAGTTTCATCAATTTATGCAAGAAAAGAAATTCAACTACCCAGGTGTTCAGATGACATAGAACAATTATGCGTAGTTGTTACATTCAACGAAGGTATTTCTAATAATGTAAATGAAATTGTTTATATTTTAAGTTATATCCCGCCTAACAGCAGCTTTAATGTTTTCAATGACCATATTGTCAATATTAATCATATTATTAATTTGCCAAATTCGCAGCAAACTATTTGCGTTCTAGGCGATTTCGATTTAGGAAACATTGAATGGAAATTTTGCAATGATGACAAAATTTTTATTCCTGTAAATTTAAAGAAAGATGTGGAGTCTTTGGTGTGTGACTCTTTATATTCCCATGATCTCTTTCAGATCAACAATATCAAAAATGATATTAACAGAATTTTGGATTTAATTTTTGTAAATAATGATCTGAAGTATTCTATCTCAAAATGTGATGTACCACTTACAAATGAGTCAGTTCATCATAAAGCTCTTGTAGTGAATTTCACCTTTTATGAATATGTTGCTGTTGAAACTTTTCCGGATGTGTCCTTTAATTTCAACAAAGCCAATTATGAAGCTCTGAACAATTATTTCGATTCTGTGAATTGGGAAATTGTTTTGGGATCTTTAGATGTGCCAAAAATGTACTTCAAATTTAAAGAAATTCTTCAAGAGGGCCTAGAATTATATGTGCCTGTTAAAAAAATTAACGTAAATTTAATCTGCCATGGTATAATCGTAGTTTAATGCGTCTCAAAAACTTGAGAAACAAAGCTCATAAGAAATTCAAGCAATCCAAGTTGGAAGTTGATAAGGCAGCTTTCATTCTGCGTAGGAAGGAATTTAATTTTTTGTCGAATTTCTTATACAAAAAATATTTAAGCTCTATTGAAGTAGAGCTTAAATATTCATGACGAGCGTGCCCTTATGGTAACGCTGATAGCGCTCTACGGTATGTGCAATTAAAAAAATATTTGAACGAATATCACTAATCCGTTTTGATGTTTATAAAGCATACTTTGATCTTTCTTTTGATATATAAGTCTAAGCAATCGCTCGTCAGTAGCGATCGTGGCGGATAATTGAAAAGTAGTGTTTTTAAAAAGTGGGCAAAAACAGCGAAAGGTCACGACCTTTCCAGTAAGAATATTTTTCATTGCCATAAAAAGTTATATATTTTGAATATTTTTGGCATTTGGGTAGAATATCAAAGTATTAGAAAACGTATAAAATAAAATTATTTATAACTTCTGTGTTACCTTTTTATCATTTTGAATTTCGCTGTTACCATATGGGCACGCTCGTCACAACCCTAGCAAATTTGAATTTTCTTACTGTAAATGTTTGTATGAGCTTTTTTTATGTAAAATGTAATATATTTTATTTGTATATTGATTTGAAAGTGTGTTTGTATACTTAATATAATTATTAAAAATTTTTTTTTTAATATTCAGATTTTAAATAATTTTTTGTACGTGTTTATATACATATTTGCGTACAAATTTGAGCATTTTTTTTTAAATTAAGTAAATTTTATCTATATATTGGTTTGAAATATATTTTTTTAGCTTCTTTCATATAAAGTTAAATATATTTTATCAATAAATTGTCTTTAAAGTGTGGTTATGTACTTGGTATGCTTATGAAAAATTAGCAGCACCTCTTAGGTTGATTTAGCCTTATCCGTATGTCTGTCCGTTATTTTGATTGGTATGGGCTATTGAAGGAGCTAAATGAAAGCTAGGCGGTCCAAACATTGAATTTATCCTTAGGAGGTCCTAGAAGGAGTTGGTAATGCAAATGGGCGAAATCGCTCAACTGCCACGACTACCTTCCATACAAGTGAAAGTCGAGTTTTGTAACAAATGTTACCCAATTTCACGGGAATTGTGGTAGGAAAATTCTCCGTAAGATATATTGTCCGCTTTGCGTCGATGGTGAGTGCCGCAAAAGCTATATGAGCAATACCCCGATCATGACATCATGACGCATACAAAATCCACGTCTAAGATGGCTAGGTCATGCCGGGCTGATGAACGTAAAAAAGTACTACTAAATGGAGCACATGTGAGTACCGTCGGTGGAATGAGCGGAAGATGGCGACCAGGTCTCAGATGGAAGGGTGTATGGTGTATACAGGCTTACTTCGACCGGCTAAAACTTACTCAATTGTTTTTTAAAAAATTTACATTACGATGAAGACAGGCGAGCATAATTTTATCCGGCTGGACAAGATTATTTGGAGGAAGATGAAGGAGGTACTTCCTAAGGTCTTCATCGTACACCTCTTTTACAGCCATGTAAATTATGTATGTCAAATGATGACGAGGACCTTTCCAATTTCAGTTCATATGGTGATATTTCTTATGTTATTGAAAACCTAAGCAGTATTTTGGTGTAGGTGGAGATACATATTATATACAGTGGCGGACAGATAATTAGGCCAGGCTTTTGTAGTAATTTTGAACGACTACCAAAATTTTAAGAATATCAACTTGATTACTATTGAAAAGGTATATTGGACCCCATTCTATGATGACTACCAGGACACTTATCAAGAAAATCCTAGTTGAAAACTGACCTACTTTTCTAACTTTTTTCCTGGGGGCCTATACAAATTTTTTTTTGATGCAAAAATGTGCGTTTTTTAAAAACAAATTACTTTGCTGAAGAAACTTTTGTGATCAGAAATGCTCCTGAATTTATAGAATTTTTTTTAACAACATTTTTTTTTAAATAACTTTTAGATTTAAAAAAATTGGTCGATAAAAATTTTTTTTACAAAATAAATCTTAAAACATTGCCAAACTTTCAAGAATTTAAAAAAAAGTAGTTATAAACAATAATATCTTAAATTAGGTAATTTTGCTAGGGTTGTGACGAGTGTTACCATATGGTAACGGCCAGGGCTGGGCAAACGGCAAGCGGTCCAAAAAAAAAAAGTTAGAAATTCGTTTCTTAGGCCATTTCTAGGTATTCCTGAAAAAATCTTGAAAAAATTCCGAAAATTTCGCTCTCGTCAACTTTGTAAAACTTTAAAATAAATGTCAAAGAATGGTGTCTGAGCGATGTTTTCAGTAATAACTTCTGTGTTTTTCGCCATATAAAAGTTATACACTGATTGAAGCGACTGCTTCTCTTCTCTTGAACAAGCTATAGCTTATGCATATCGACCTCACGCTTCCAAAGTTATCTTTAAAAATAGGGTAACACCGACAAAAATTGGTTTTTCTCTTCTAACTTCAGATTTTGGGGGTGTAATCAAAATTTCTGGTACGCAGATGTCATTTTCTTGGACATACCTACAACGTGTAATAGGTGGCGTCCCAAGTTCTGGGCGACTGTAACGCAGTGTAATTAGAAATATTAAAGAAAATATAACAAAATTTCCAGATTTGAAGATAATTAATTTGTACAGACGGACAGAGCACGCTTCCGGAGAGCAGTTGCAGGACGATCTTGTATGGAAACTTTGGATTCCAAAAGGTTTAGTGGAAGACATATTGAAAAAGGCTCATGACAGTCATCTTTCGTCGCGTGGCGGCATTAACAAAACTATAGAGTGAATTCGTAGATATTTTTTTTGGCCAGGAGTTGTTCCTGATGTAAAAGCGTACGTAAATGCATGTGAAGTGTGTAAAACCACCAAACATCCGAATAAAATTTTGCGCCCTACAATGGGAAGAACTTCAGGTACGGATAGATTTTTCCAAAAATTATATGTAGACTTTTTAGGTCCATTCCCTCGTTCTCGGTCTGGGAATATTGGAATTTTCATTGTATTGGACCATTTTTCAAAATATCCATTTTTAAATTTTCTTACTGAAAATGTTTGTATGAGCTTTTTTTATGTAAAATGTAATATATTTTATTTGTATATTGATTTGAAAGTGTGTTTGTATACTTACTATAATTATTAAAAAATTTTTTTTTAATATTCAGATTTAAAATAATTTTTTGTACGTGTTTATATACATATTTGCGTACAAATTTGAGCATTTTTTTTTAAATTAAGTAAATTTTATCTATATATTGGTTTGAAATATATTTTTTTTAGCTTCTTTCATATAAAGTTAAATATATTTTATCAATAAATTGTCTTTAAGTGTGGTTATGTACTTGGTATGCTTATGAAAAATTAGCAGCACCTCTTAGGTTGATTTAGCCATATCCGTATGTCTGTCCGTTATTTTGATTGGTACACACAGAGAAAAAAGTCGTAGTGCCGACAATTTTATACTTAATCTCAACAACTTCTGTTGGTCATTTCATGCCCAACAACTCAACATTGTTGTATCAAAAACATAAAAGTTGTTGTCTTTTCAAGTTATTCCACTCTTGATTCAACAGTTTTTCTATTTGGCGCCAATTGTGAAATTGTTAATTTAATAATCAATAAAAAGCAAAAAAAAATGTTTTCTTTTGTTTTTTTTTATTATTACATTTTATTTATTTATGTATTTGTATTTTATATTTTTTTACTCTTTTTGTTTATAACAATTTTTATTAACTTTTTATTTAATTAAAACTTCACAACTTACTTATTCGGAATTCGAATAATTTTTTGTACGTGTTTATATACATATTTGCGTACAAATTTGAGCATTTTTTTTTAAATTAAGTAAATTTTATCTATATATTGGTTTGAAATATATTTTTTTTAGCTTCTTTCATATAAAGTTAAATATATTTTATCAATAAATTGTCTTTAAAGTGTGGTTATGTACTTGGTATGCTTATGAAAAATTAGCAGCACCTCTTAGGAAAATTCTCCGTAAGATATATTGTCCGCTTTGCGTCGATGGTGAGTGCCGCAAAAGCTATATGAGCAATACCCCGATCATGACATCATGACGCATACAAAATCCACGTCTAAGATGGCTAGGTCATGCCGGGCTGATGAAACTGATGAAGCTGATAAAACTTACACAATTGTTTTTTAAAAAATTTACATTACGATGAAGACAGGCGAGCATAATTTTATCCGGCTGGACAAGATTATTTGGAGGAAGATGAAGGAGGTACTTCCTAAGGTCTTCATCGTACACCTCTTTTACAGCCATGTAAATTATGTATGTTAAAAAATTTACATTACGCTGAAGACAGGCGAGCATAATTTTATCCGGCTGGACAAGATTATTTGGAGGAAGATGAAGGAGGTACTTCCTAAGGTCTTCATCGTACACCTCTTTTACAGCCATGTAAATTATGTATGTCAAATGATGACGAGGACCTTTCCAATTTCAGTTCATATGGAGATATTTCTTATGTTATTGAAAACCTAAGCAGTATTTTGGTGTAGGTGGAGATACATATTATATACAGTGGCGGACAGATAATTAGGCCAGCCTTTTGTAGTAATTTTGAACGACTACCAAAATTTTAAGAATATCAACTTGATTACTATTGAAAAGGTATATTGGACCCCATTTTATGACGACTACCAGGACACTTATCAAGAAAATCCTAGTTGAAAACTGACCTACTTTTCTAACTTTTTTCCTGGGGACCTATACAAATTTTTTTTGATGCAAAAATGTACGTTTTTTAAAAACAAATTACTTTGCTGAAGAAACTTTTGTGATCAGAAATGCTCCTGAATTTATAGAATTTTTTTTAACAACATTTTTTTTTTAAATAACTTTTAGATTTAAAAAAATTGGTCGATAAAAATTTTTTTTACAAAATAAATCTTAAAACATTGCCAAACTTTCAAGAATTTAAAAAAAAGTAGTTATAAACAATAATATCTTAAATTAGGTAATTTTGCTAGGGTTGTGACGAGTGTTACCATATGGTAACGGCCAGGGCTGGGCAAACGGCAAGCGGTCCAAAAAAAAAGTTAGAAATTCGTTTCTTAGGCCATTTCTAGGTATTCCTGAAAAAATCTTGAAAAAATTCCGAAAATTTCGCTCTCGTCAACTTTGTAAAACTTTAAAATAAATGTCAAAGAATGGTGTCTGAGCGATGTTTTCAGTAATAACTTCTGTGTTTTTCGCCATATAAAAGTTATACACTGATTGAAGCGACTGCTTCTCTTCTCTTGAACAAGCTATAGCTTATGCATATCGACCTCACGCTTCCAAAGTTATCTTTAAAAATAGGGTAACACCGACAAAAATTGGTTTTTCTCTTCTAACTTCAGATTTTGGGGGTGTAATCAAAATTTCTGGTACGCAGATGTCATTTTCTTGGACATACCTACAACGTGTAATAGGTGGCGTCCCAAGTTCTGGGCGACTGTAACGCAGTGTAATTAGAAATATTAAAGAAAATATAACAAAATTTCCAGATTTGAAGATAATTAATTTGTACAGACGGACAGAGCACGCTTCCGGAGAGCAGTTGCAGGACGATCTTGTATGGAAACTTTGGATTCCAAAAGGTTTAGTGGAAGACATATTGAAAAAGGCTCATGACAGTCATCTTTCGTCGCGTGGCGGCATTAACAAAACTATAGAGTGAATTCGTAGATATTTTTTTTGGCCAGGAGTTGTTCCTGATGTAAAAGCGTACGTAAATGCATGTGAAGTGTGTAAAACCACCAAACATCCGAATAAAATTTTGCGCCCTACAATGGGAAGAACTTCAGGTACGGATAGATTTTTCCAAAAATTATATGTAGACTTTTTAGGTCCATTCCCTCGTTCTCGGTCTGGGAATATTGGAATTTTCATTGTATTGGACCATTTTTCAAAATATCCATTTTTAAATTTTCTTACTGAAAATGTTTGTATGAGCTTTTTTTATGTAAAATGTAATATATTTTATTTGTATATTGATTTGAAAGTGTGTTTGTATACTTACTATAATTATTAAAAATTTTTTTTTTAATATTTAGATTTAAAATAATTTTTTGTACGTGTTTATATACATATTTGCGTACAAATTTGAGCATTTTTTTTTAAATTAAGTAAATTTTATCTATATATTGGTTTGAAATATATTTTTTTTAGCTTCTTTCATATAAAGTTAAATATATTTTATCAATAAATTGTCTTTAAGTGTGGTTATGTACTTGGTATGCTTATGAAAAATTAGCAGCACCTCTTAGGTTGATTTAGCCATATCCGTATGTCTGTCCGTTATTTTGATTGGTACACACAGAGAAAAAAGTCGTAGTGCCGACAATTTTATACTTAATCTCAACAACTTCTGTTGGTCATTTCATGCCCAACAACTCAACATTGTTGTATCAAAAACATAAAAGTTGTTGTCTTTTCAAGTTATTCCACTCTTGATTCAACAGTTTTTCTATTTGGCGCCAATTGTGAAATTGTTAATTTAATAATCAATAAAAAGCAAAAAAAAATGTTTTCTTTTGTTTTTTTTTATTATTACATTTTATTTATTTATGTATTTGTATTTTATATTTTTTTACTCTTTTTGTTTATAACAATTTTTATTAACTTTTTATTTAATTAAAACTTCACAACTTACTTATTCGGAATTCGAATAATTTTTTGTACGTGTTTATATACATATTTGCGTACAAATTTGAGCATTTTTTTTTAAATTAAGTAAATTTTATCTATATATTGGTTTGAAATATATTTTTTTTAGCTTCTTTCATATAAAGTTAAATATATTTTATCAATAAATTGTCTTTAAAGTGTGGTTATGTACTTGGTATGCTTATGAAAAATTAGCAGCACCTCTTAGGAAAATTCTCCGTAAGATATATTGTCCGCTTTGCGTCGATGGTGAGTGCCGCAAAAGCTATATGAGCAATACCCCGATCATGACATCATGACGCATACAAAATCCACGTCTAAGATGGCTAGGTCATGCCGGGCTGATGAAACTGATGAAGCTGATAAAACTTACACAATTGTTTTTTAAAAAATTTACATTACGATGAAGACAGGCGAGCATAATTTTATCCGGCTGGACAAGATTATTTGGAGGAAGATGAAGGAGGTACTTCCTAAGGTCTTCATCGTACACCTCTTTTACAGCCATGTAAATTATGTATGTTAAAAAATTTACATTACGCTGAAGACAGGCGAGCATAATTTTATCCGGCTGGACAAGATTATTTGGAGGAAGATGAAGGAGGTACTTCCTAAGGTCTTCATCGTACACCTCTTTTACAGCCATGTAAATTATGTATGTCAAATGATGACGAGGACCTTTCCAATTTCAGTTCATATGGAGATATTTCTTATGTTATTGAAAACCTAAGCAGTATTTTGGTGTAGGTGGAGATACATATTATATACAGTGGCGGACAGATAATTAGGCCAGCCTTTTGTAGTAATTTTGAACGACTACCAAAATTTTAAGAATATCAACTTGATTACTATTGAAAAGGTATATTGGACCCCATTTTATGACGACTACCAGGACACTTATCAAGAAAATCCTAGTTGAAAACTGACCTACTTTTCTAACTTTTTTCCTGGGGACCTATACAAATTTTTTTTGATGCAAAAATGTACGTTTTTTAAAAACAAATTACTTTGCTGAAGAAACTTTTGTGATCAGAAATGCTCCTGAATTTATAGAATTTTTTTTAAAAACATTTTTTTTTTAAATAACTTTTAGATTTAAAAAAATTGGTCGATAAAAATTTTTTTTACAAAATAAATCTTAAAACATTGCCAAACTTTCAAGAATTTAAAAAAAAGTAGTTATAAACAATAATATCTTAAATTAGGTAATTTTGCTAGGGTTGTGACGAGTGTTACCATATGGTAACGGCCAGGGCTGGGCAAACGGCAAGCGGTCCAAAAAAAAAAAGTTAGAAATTCGTTTCTTAGGCCATTTCTAGGTATTCCTGAAAAAATCTTGAAAAAATTCCGAAAATTTCGCTCTCGTCAACTTTGTAAAACTTTAAAATAAATGTCAAAGAATGGTGTCTGAGCGATGTTTTCAGTAATAACTTCTGTGTTTTTCGCCATATAAAAGTTATACACTGATTGAAGCGACTGCTTCTCTTCTCTTGAACAAGCTATAGCTTATGCATATCGACCTCACGCTTCCAAAGTTATCTTTAAAAATAGGGTAACACCGACAAAAATTGGTTTTTCTCTTCTAACTTCAGATTTTGGGGGTGTAATCAAAATTTCTGGTACGCAGATGTCATTTTCTTGGACATACCTACAACGTGTAATAGGTGGCGTCCCAAGTTCTGGGCGACTGTAACGCAGTGTAATTTGAAATATTAAAGAAAATATAACAAAATTTCCAGATTTGAAGATAATTAATTTGTACAGACGGACAGAGCACGCTTTCGGAGAGCAGTTGCAGGACGATCTTGTATGGAAACTTTGGATTCCAAAAGGTTTAGTGGAAGACATATTGAAAAAGGCTCATGACAGTCATCTTTCGTCGCGTGGCGGCATTAACAAAACTATAGAGTGAATTCGTAGATATTTTTTTTGGCCAGGAGTTGTTCCTGATGTAAAAGCGTACGTAAATGCATGTGAAGTGTGTAAAACCACCAAACATCCGAATAAAATTTTGCGCCCTACAATGGGAAGAACTTCAGGTACGGATAGATTTTTCCAAAAATTATATGTAGACTTTTTAGGTCCATTCCCTCGTTCTCGGTCTGGGAATATTGGAATTTTCATTGTATTGGACCATTTTTCAAAATATCCATTTTTAAATTTTCTTACTGAAAATGTTTGTATGAGCTTTTTTTATGTAAAATGTAATATATTTTATTTGTATATTGATTTGAAAGTGTGTTTGTATACTTACTATAATTATTAAAAATTTTTTTTTTAATATTCAGATTTAAAATAATTTTTTGTACGTGTTTATATACATATTTGCGTACAAATTTGAGAATTTTTTTTTAAATTAAGTAAATTTTATCTATATATTGGTTTGAAATATATTTTTTTTAGCTTCTTTCATATAAAGTTAAATATATTTTATCAATAAATTGTCTTTAAAGTGTGGTTATGTACTTGGTATGCTTATGAAAAATTAGCAGTACCTCTTAGGTTGATTTAGCCATATCCGTATGTCTGTCCGTTATTTTGATTGGTATGGGCTATTGAAGGAGCTAAATGAAAGCTAGGCGGTCCAAACATTGAATTTATCCTTAGGAGGTCCTAGAAGGAGTTGGTAATGCAAATGGGCGAATGGGACGCTTTGCGTCGATGGTGAGTGCCGCAAAAGCTATATGAGCAATACCCCGATCATGATATGACATCATGACGCAGACAAAATCCACGTCTAAGATGGCTAGGTCATGCCGGGCTGATGAACGTAAAAAAGTACTACTAAATGGAGCACATGTGAGTACCGTCGGTGGAATGAGCGGAAGATGGCGACCAGGTCTCAGATGGAAGGGTGTATGGTATAAATAGGCTTACTTCGACCGGCTAAAACTTACTCAATAGTTTTTTAAAAAATTTACATTACGATGAAGACATTTAGGCGAGCATAATTTTATCCGGCTGGACAAGATTATTTGGAGGAAGATGAAGGAGGTACTTCCTAAGGTCTTCATCGTACACCTCTTTTACAGCCATGTAAATTATGTATATCAAATGATGACGAGGACCTTTCCAATTTCAGTTCATATGGAGATATTTCTTATGTTATTGAAAACCTAAGCAGTATTTTGGTGTAGGTGGAGATACATATTATATACAGTGGCGGACAGATAATTAGGTCAGCCTTTTGTAGTAATTTTGAACGACTACCAAAATTTTAAGAATATCAACTTGATTACTATTGAAAAGGTCTATTGGACCCCATTCTATGATGACTACCAGGACACTTATCAAGAAAATCCTAGTTGAAAACTGACCTACTTTTCTAACTTTTTTCCTGGGGACCTATACAAATTTTTTTTTGATGCATAAATGTGCGTTTTTTAAAAACAAATTACTTTGCTGAAGAAACTTTTGTGATCAGAAATGCTCCTGAATTTATAGAATTTTTTTTAACAACATTTTTTTTTTTAAAAACATTTAGATTTAAAAAAATTGGTCGATAAAAATTTTTTTTACAAAATAAATCGTAAAACATTGGCAAACTTTCAAGAATTAAAAAAAAAAGCAGTTATAAACAATAATATCTTAAATTAGGTAATTTTGCTAGGGTTGTGACGAGTGTTACCATATGGTAACGGCCAGGGCTGGGCAAACGGTAAGCGGTCCAAAAAAAAAAGTTAGAAATTCGTTTCTTAGGCCATTTCTAGGTATTCCTGAAAAAATCTTGAAAAAATTCCGAAAATTTCGCTCTCGTCATTAATGGGTTAAAGCCAATCCCAAATCATTTTGGGTATTTTTTAATTCGAAACGCAAAAACGCCGGCTTCCCTAAGTCAATGAAGTACAAGGAAACCGAAGCAAATAATACTCAAAATATTTGTGAATTGTTTGGTAAATTTTTTGGATCTGTTTTTAAAAATTCTGATAACACAAATAATTTAAACAATTTTTCGCATATCGAACAAATTTGTGACATTGGCCACTTACAAATTTCTGAAGAGGAAGTTTATGAAAATCTAATGGCACTTGATTCTAATAAAGGGGCTGGCTACGATCTGTTGCCACCATCATTTCTAAAAAGGTGTGCTCAATCGCTATACATAGCTTTAACCTTAATTTTCAACAAATCGCTTTCAGATGGAATTTTTCTTGATGAATGGAAAATTGCTTACATTTCTCCAATTTTTAAATCCGGTCAAAAATATTTAATTGACAATTACAGACCAATTGTTAAAATATCGATTGTACCAAAGGTTTTGGACAAAATCGTAAATAAGTATTTATTTAATGAAGTAAAAAATTATATTGCAATACAGCAACACGGCTTTGTTGCTGGAAGGTCTACTAGCACTAATCTGGCCATTTTTTCAAATTTTTGTATAAATGCTGTTGAAAGCAGTTCACAAGTCGATGTCTTATACACTGATTTTGTGAAAGCGTTCGATAGCTTAAATCACAAGTTTTTGATGGCTAAGCTTGAAAAATTAGGACTTCATTCTGATTTTTTGAGATGGATGAACTCTTACCTTTCAGGCAGGAAATTATTTGTTAGAATTGATGGTTCATTTTCAAAAGCAATAGATGTAAAATCTGGAGTTCCGCAAGGGAGTCATTTAGGCCCTCTTTTGTTTATTTTGTTTATTTTATTTATCAAAAATATTCACTTCATGTAAATTTTTGCTTTATGCAGATGATTTAAAAATGATCATGATTATATAAAATTTGTATGATTGTATAAAGTTTCAAAATGATATCAATTCACTTGTTGCCTGGTGCAACTTTAATGGAATGAGTTTAAACTTTTCTAAGTGTCATATTTTAACATATTCCCTTAAGCATTTGCCATTAATTCATAACTATTCTTATGATCTTGACAAAAATTTCACTCGTGTTGAATTGGTCAAAGATTTGGGCATCTACTTTGATGCGACATAAATCGCGTCGATTGTGACATAAATCGCGCCGAAAGAATACAAAAACGATTTTCGAGATTTGCTCTTCGACGACTATTCTCTTTTGCAAATATGCCTGCGTACAACGCTCGCTGCTAACTTCTTGGCTTGCAAAGTTTAGTTGTTCGCCGTAATATTCAGTGCGTTATGTTTGTAAAAGATATTATCGACAATAAAATTGATTGTCCTGATTTGCTTATTCTCATTCCATTTTACGCTCTAACGAGATCTCTTAGAGAAAGATGTTTGTTTAATATTTTTAGTCATAAAAATAATGAATGAACCAGTCTCTAAGTGTCTATCTCTATGTAATTTAGTATCTAAGTATGTAGACTTTAGTGCTAATAGAGCTGAATTAAAACAACTTGTTATTGATTATTTTAAGGATTAGGTTAAGTATATCTGTAAGGGCAATAGCCCAGTAGATAAATAAATAAATATACTTTTGTCACTTACAGAGGAAGATAGAGGTGCCTTATGACATTTTTATCTTTTTATAAAGATTTTGTGGGCTCTTGCTGATTCAAACCTTATTTTAATTTTAAACTTTTTCGGCAATATTTCTTTTGGAAAATCTATAAAATCTAATAAATCATTAATTTTTAAAAATTTCTTCACTAAATCTAGCTTATGTATATAAGCTGTTGTAAATATTGATGATGCGACCATTATATTTTACAAATCTGACTTTAAGTAACGAAAACAATATTGCGAGATATGGAAAACAAATTTTGTATTTAAATAAAGATACTTAATGATTGAAGGACATTCATAAAAAATCTGGTTTGTAGATTAAGAACTGATGAAAAGAATTATGGTAACACTGGGATAAAGCAAACTCAAAGCCTCCTTCGTTTAATGCAAGAAATATCGTAACAGTTTTTAAAATTTTTCTGGGATATGTGTGTAAAATTTTTTTCTAGCCGTTCTCCTAAATTGGATCAGGAAATGTTTTACCAAAATGATTATGATGCAAATATGCATGTATGATTACAGTGTACCTTGTTTTTGTAACATATATGTACTTTTTCCACACATGGAAGTGTGTGTAAGCTTGGGATCTGAAATTTTTTTCCCAGATGAGGCGAAGAGGCCGTGGGGGAGCTTAAACCTATTCTTCTTAATCATGCAATAACTTCCTACTCCGTCAAACTACAATTATGATATTGGGTAGGTGGGTTCTAGGGATGTCAATTTTCGAGACCTTTGCCACTCCCGGGATTTTCGGGATTCAAAAATGCAATCCCGGGATCCCGGGATTAGTCCCGGGATTTGGATTTTTTTCAATTCAGGCAAAATTCAGTATAAAAATGTTATATCGAATTGAATTGCTTTTAATATACCCATACTATAATATTTTTGAAATTGCGCAAATAATCAAACAATATTCAAGGTTTTTATTGGATTTTTTTTAAATTGAATTTATCACACCTATGATTTGGAATATTAGAAAAAAGTTCGAATAAATTTAAAATATGTAGAATAAAATACTAATTGGAATCGATTTGGTCTTTGGAATCTTGGGTTTCCGGTCAGAATAAGATCATTTTAAAAATGAGTCGTTTGATCCACATTTCTCGAACAACTCTTGACCTGAACATTTTGTCGAACATTTTAATATACGGAATTGGAATTTGCATTTCATGTCCCGAACGATGTTCGATGTATTTTTTGATCCGATTTCCATTTAAACAAAATGGATTCGAGTGCTTTATAGTCTACTAATTTGCAAAAAGTTTGGAACTATTTTTTGCTTAAATTTGTTGACGTAATGAAAATATGCCTAAATTGCCTTCACGCATTGATATAAGTTTCTGCAATGCGTATTGCATATTTTTTATGTATAACTCATATAGTTTATGTACGAGTATATCAATAAACCTTTCCCCAATTTTTTTAAATTTTTTTCTTTAAAACAAAATAAATAATTTTTCCAAACCAATAAAATCAAATGACATGAAATTTCCAAAAAATATCCGGCTTTTCGAAGTTTTTTCCTGAATGCTTATCAACATTTTTTGGATGAAAAACTGTGGTCCTTGCTAAAACTAAACCATTCAGAAAGAAATTATTCATGATAGAAAAAGTTCCTGAATTTTCGGGACTAACAAAGAAGCGGGATCCCGGGACCTAGTGGGTTCGCATTGGCAAAATTAAATTTGAGGTCCGTAGAGGGGAGTGTGGCGTCAAATGGGTGTGGCGTTTAGTCCAGAATGGAATAACTTCGGTATTCTGCAAACTACATGGCATACAATTTTGTGGTTAGGTTCGTGTTCGGGAAAAAGGGTAAAAAAGAGAAAAAAGAGGGAAAAAAATGGAAAAAAATTGGGAAAAAACTTGAATAAAAGAGAAAATAAAAATGAGTAAACAATTTTTTTTAATCAGATCTTCATGAAATCAATTTGAAATCTATATTTAAAAAAAAAAAATGGTTAAATAAAACGTATATTTTATAGATATATGTAGATGTGAAAATGTCCACATTACGATGTAAAAATGTTTGTTTAGCTTTATTTTGTTACCTTCTTTTAGGGTCCCATTAATTTTTGTAGATTTAAAGTCACGAAAGAAAATCGAAGAAATTCATTTCTGAATTGGTTTCTTTGCCATTTTGAAACAAATGTATTATACATTAGTTTCAAAATCGTACACTAATTTGTACATAGAATCGTTATAAAAACCGTTACAAGTGTATTTTGTTGGTGGATTTCAATCAAACTCGGTCAATGTATCGTAATACATTGACCGAATGCACCCATACATGCATTTTAAAAAATGTATTTTACATAAAAAATATACATTACTACAATGAAATTTTACATTGAATTCAATGTAAATTTTATGCTTCAGTTGGCCCGCTTCATCACCAAACCAAAAAACTTGGAAAGCGGTCTATACCACCCTCAACGCAGAACAGCCGGTACAGGAATAGGTTATTCCCCCAAACTATCCAATTGCAAAGCCAACACCATAAGCGCCACCGTTCTTAATTCGCGCCTGTATCCAAGTATCGTCACCTCTCGAAACCCTCTTGGCTGCGCGCTCCTTTTCACGAATTTCGTCACCCTATTCACTGGTTCAGCCGGCTCTCTCATCGATCGCAGGTCCTCTGCCATCCTCATCAAGACAATTGAGGGATTGTAAGTCTATTGGGCCTAAGTACCAACAAAATTATTCTGAGATATAACGAACAATTTTAATAATAAAATTTTTTTACGCCAACCCGGTTAATGTTAAGTTCGAAATTGTTAGTTTTAAGTTGAAATATAGGTGACGCTGAGCCCATTAGGATTTTGAGTACTTTTATCGAATTACGAGTGAACTTGGGTTCTATAGCAAACCATTTTCTTTTCCTTATTTTTCGATATGTGGAAATTTTCTGAAGCCGATTACCCCATTTTTGTAACTGATTTATTTGGACGAAATTCGGTCGGAATTTCGTTGGACATTTTTGGAGCGCAACATTTAATCCTTGCACCGGCTTTGGATTTTTTTGGAATTTTTTCTACTGGAAGTTTATTTGGATTTTCAGTCTATTTTTTGAACTTTTATTGGATACCAGGTGCGTCTTTTTATATTGGTTGGTGAAAAGTGCGCTCATTGTGGTTAAAGTTTTTAAAGATTCGCAGGAAAATTAATATTTTAATTTTCCTTTCGCTTTATTCTTTTTGGCTTTCGTTCAAATTCTCGTTGATTCGACCCCTATTTTGCTTACTTCGTCAAGAAGGTGGAAAATAAAAAAGGCTTTGTTTCTTTTTGTTACACATTTTCGTTGTGATACTAAGATTTGATGATTGGCAGCAAATCGGAAGAGAATAGCCTTTTTTTTCAACTTACATCTTTTTTTTCATTTTTTCAGAAAAGTGAAAAATATTAATATTTTTCGCGGTATTTTTTATATTCGAGTGACTTTTTCATAAAAAAGATATAATTTGGAATAACATATTTCATACAAAAAAAGTAGTACAAAAAAGAAAGTAGTAAAAAAAAGGTAATGATAGCCACCCTGGCTAACTTAAAGCTTTCGGTTATTTTTGATGTCTCGGTCACATTGTTTTTGTTTTCAATTTTTCTTTGCACACCGTGCCAATTTTATTAAAAGTAAATTAAATTAAAGATAAATTAAAGTAAAGTAAACTCAAGTAGAATCAGTGAAACAATAACAAAGGAAAACAACAGTGATATACATCAGAGGAAAACAACTACAAGGCAAAGCAACAAGTGAAAAACAACACAACATACAGCATTTGAAGGCACACCAATACATTGCGATTTCGGAAGTTGCGACGGAATTTACATTTGAAGAAGGTTGTTGCCACGGTGAGGTGTCTCCAATTTACTTTTTTTTATTAAGGGTATTCATTTAAAGTGGGAAACCCCTCGAAAACACGCAGTCGCTTAAAAGAACTGTCAAATTTCATATATTTTGACTGCTCATCTGCACAACTGAATCCTTTCCGAGGGGTTTCCCACTATAAATGAATCGCAATATTGTGCAGTTTCATTAATTTTGTGAATTAAGTGATTTTCGACTTTTTTGTTTCACGGCTGAGTTGTAAAGTACCAGCATATATTAACAAAATAAATTGTTGATTTTTTATAGAATTTTTTTTCTAAAAAGTTATTGTAATTTGCTGGTGACGACACCAAAATACAAACTTCACACAAATTTTCGAGATTTTTTGATACTGTTTGGGATTTTTTTTTCAACTTTGGTGCATTTTTAATTCGATCATTTATGGTTGCTGGGAATATTGGGAAAACGTTCGCGATATTTTACCCTACTCTATTTTTATTGTGTTTTAAAGTGATTTATGTTCAATAAATTTTCTGGAGAAAATTTTGTTCACATTGATTTGAATTTTTTTTGGAAATTTTGAAACTTTGGGTGGTCAATTTGCCGCCTTTGGTGCACTTATTTTATTTTAAATATTTTGGTTGCTGGGGATATTTTCAAAGGCTCTCTCTTTTTGAGGCTTTTCTCTAGAATTTTGAAATTTAGTAAATTCTTAACTCAAAGTTTTGTTTCGGTGGTTTTGGTCGAATCTGGGGCACTATTAAGAAACTACAGCGTGATATAAATAATTGTATAGCCGCTTTAAATACGTACAATGTCGATATGCATAACTAGCTTATACCCACAGCTTCGCTCGCAATAATTTTGTTATTTCTTGTTAACGTAGAAATGTTATATGTATTATTTAAGCAACTGAAATAAAAATAGATTTTGCAAGTCATCCCTCTGCCCATTCACCTCCCAGCACCAAATCCAAAATTTCAGCGAAATCCCTTGAATAGGACCCGAGTTACAGAGCTTTAAAAATTTTAGGGCGTTCAGTGGGCGGATCTTAAATTTCAATAGTCATCCCTCTGCCCATTCACCTCCCAGCACCAAATCCAAAATTTCAGCGAAATCCCTTGAATAGGACCCGAGTTACAGACCTTTAGAAATTTTAAGGCGTGGCAGTGGGCGGACTGCAAATTTTCGGAATCAACATATTACCAATTCATTACCCAAAACCACATATAAAATTTCAGCGAAATCGGTTAAACACTGCATAAATTATAGCCTTTTAGAATAATATTTGCCACGCCCAAATTTAATGAAATGGCATATAGCCTGTGATGAGATCAATGAAATTACCTACATTTTGGTATGTGTTTCATTAAAATCGGTCAAGTATTTCTTGAGTTATAAGGGAACAAACATACATACATACATACAAACCTACAAACTCACAAAGAATTTTATATAAGTAAGAGATTATATAAGTAAGAGATGTCGTCTTTGCTCTTCGCCTGAGCACAATTTTAAAACGTGTCCTCTATTTTTAGAAATGGATGCTTCTGAACGATTTCGTTTTGAGCTCGCCATTTTTTGATGCTTCAAACCATTTTTTTCCCCGTTATTTTTCGATATCTGGAAATTTTCTGAAGCCGACCACCCCATTTTTGAAGCTGATTTATTTGGACGAAATTCGGTCGGAATTTCGTTGGACATTTTTGGAAGTCCACCCCCAGCGCAACACAATTAGTGCAGAATTACATAAAAACGAAGAGTAGTACGAACTTTAAGGATTATATTCGGATTCAGCGTGAAAAAAGATGTAAAAAACAGCTTTAGTTTCTCATTTAACTAAATAAATGTCGATTAGAAATGTGTTTAAGTTCTCGTATCTTAAAAACTAAAAATGATGCAAAAAAACGATGTTCTACAAAGTTGTAGAGCTGAAAATATTCTAGAAAATTTTTTCAAAACTTTTAAAATTCGGTTGGCCATTTGAAAGGTTTAGTACTAAATCTACAAAAAGAGAATTTCTTTGCTTTTACGGCGAAATAGAGCGTGCTGGAAAAATGATTATATTCGGATTTAGCGTATCAAAATACATAAGAAATAACCATGTATTATCATTCAACAAAACTACTGTCGAACAGAGTTATTTTTTACTGGACTTAGACCCACTAGACCAACATTATTTTTTCCGTATTTTGTTTGGAAAGAGATAGGACAAATGGCTTTTCACGGTAGGATCGGACTAATTAAATGGAATAATACATAATAGCTAACTCGGTTTTTTTGTTGTCTCCACGGATGATTTTTCTTCATCGCATCACTGCACGTTGCGCTCTTCGATTTCGTCAACTTCATTCGCCGTCGTCTGCCTTCAAACTCGCATGTTGATACGGTAAAGGAAATCGCACAACGAGCCCTACCGCCAGTCTTCGCTTGTTCTCCCACACCACAGAGTATATAGAGGCGACACTCTATGTGAATTCACTACAATCCAATATCACGTGAATTCACTACGAATTATTTCGACTTTTCGCAGGGATGATTCGATTACGTATGAAAAGTAGTATGTAATTGTACGAAATAACATCCCAAGTAACACCACTTGTAGGTTACTAATTGTGATACTCGCTTGTTAACTATTTTCACAACTATATAAACATGAGTACCGTCCGCAAACAGTGATTAGACGTTAGTACACTCAAAGAATTTTTTCGTTCGTAAGAAACGAAAAATTAGACAAACACATTTCGTTTGTTGTTTCGTTTGCAACCAACGTTTAAGTAACGAAAAAAAAAAATGTTCAGCTAAGTCAGGATTCGAACGCGGGACGTAAGATTTATAAGTTACGAACATACACGCTGTGCCACTGAGCTGCTTTCGTTCTGGTCGATAAAAACAAAACTTATATCGAATTCGTTTAAACGTTTATTAGAAATTAGTTTTTAATTTGCAGCAAAATAAAAGTAAATTGCAATACTTTTATATGAAACGTTCTTAAATTGTTGCAAATTTATTTATTATTTGCGGGAAATCGACTTAATTTGGAGCAAATGATTTTTGATTGTTTTTTCGTTTAAGTTTGTATTCAAAAGTAGTATATTTGCAGCAAACGTTCTCCAAACATAATAATTCTTTGAGTGTATCAAAAGCTGCTACAACAATTTTGTGTTGCACTCCAAGAGTGAGCGAAGTTGTGAGATTTGTGCGGTACAAAAATTTATTTAAATTGAGTAAATGAAAAAAATATATAAATAATAAATATTATGAAAAGAATGTAAGAATAAGAAAACTAATGATTGAATCCATTTTAGAGATGTGATGTAAAATATGCAACTAGGAAAAATTTAATTACATAGACTTTGAACATAGTTTTTACCGCAAATAGATATGACAATTGATACTTTTATGGAAGCGCATTCCATAAAACGCAATATTTAATTATTTCATTTAGAAGCATAAAACACCTATTGTTGTTTGCAATTCATCATAGTTTGGTCATAATTAAGCTTTAAAAATATTTTGGGAAAATATTTTATATATAACCTAAAATTTTATCAGTGATATTCAGGTTTTTTCAAAATTCCCTAATCGGCCCTAAGAAATCAAGTATCGGCCTTAAGAAATCCCAACTTTTCCCTGTACATACAATAATATGTCTACAATGTTTTTTTGTTTAATGAGGAAACATAAAAGTATAAAATTAACATACATTTTTTTGGGCATGCGCGAAATGAAAACTGTTCGAAATGTTATTTTTACAGTCACCAAATTTTTATTAAAAAAAAAGTGCTACTATTATTTATTTAAATGATGCAAATTTTCTACAAAATCATTTCTTTCTTCCTATAGTTGCTGTATAACCCGAGATATACTTTACTTGAACTGGGTTCCAACAAACACAAATTGTATAACTAGGTGCTTAAACCTAGATATACTTTCCCTTGAAATGATGTATTCAACGTGGAAGTGGTTGTTGTCCAATTGAATTGGATTGGCCGTTAATCGGCCCTTTTATTGATTTTCTTTTTAATATTTACATAAATTTTGATTTTAATATATCCACAAAATGTGCACATATGCCAACAATACAGACTGCAGCATAAGCATTTAGCGACACATTGCAGTGGCGTGAAATGTGATCGCCACAGTGCAATTCTCTGTGACTTTAGCCAAGGCTAAATGTGTTGTTGTCATAAGCGCGCATTTTCGCAAATATGCAATGCTGGGATTATATATTCTCCCCGGCGTTGAACAGTTGTTCAACAAACGCTGATCTCATCTGATGTCTCGTGGGGGTGCTCATGAACTTGATGTTGAAATTGAATGTCATCAGCAAGATTTGGTTGGTGGACATTTGTTCTTGGCCTGGGTTGTGGTGGGCTGCCGACATCGATGCGGCGGAGTATAGCCAAACTCTTTGCCCTCCATATGGTATAAACGATGCCCACGGCAGCTAAGATGAGTGCCGTATAACCCACAGCGAAATGGTGAGTTTTGAAATTTTGGATTTGCATTGGAAGATTGGTTTGATGTGCAAGTGCGGTTTGTAAGTAGCTCAGATTTTTTAGTTGATTGGCATAATGATAACTATCTGTTTCGTCCAAGATTGGCTGCAATTGTGTTGGCTTTGTGACGTCGCTTAAATTGCCGATGCTTGTGTACGAAAAATGAGCACTGCTAGTGTGAGACTGGTGTCCTTGGATTAGGATGTTATTATGTTTAATAACACATTGTGGTTGCAACTTGAGTATACCAGAGCCCTTGAGGATAAGTTGATGTACATCCCGTTCACAGACTGCATTTAACCTGGTTGGATTCTTTAACGTATACATCCAATGATTTTTATTTTCCATTTGAGTCCATGTTTCATTCCATATTATTTTTTGCAGATCACAATTATCTCGTGGCTCATTATTGAATAGATGTATCTCGCATGAACAGATCTCGGCACCTTTGTTGTATCTTGATTGTATTTTGTAACACAAGTACGTATCCATACTCATCAGCGTACAAGATTGAAGAAGTTGGGCAGTCATTGGAAAATATTGGTCCCTGTGTGTATTGACTGCGATGATCTCGTTACAGGGTTTGACCGAAACCATACTATTGTTCACTACTGTAGGTATCGGGAACATTTTGTATAACTCGAAACGCTCTTCGTTGCATACTCGAAATACTATATGGTTTTCAGTTACTCCTCCTTTTTATCTGTGGCAGTCGGCCACTTTGTTTATTCGAAATGTGTAAAGGAAGGAAAAAATGTTAATAGACTTTGTCAAGTTGTGGCAAGTCGGCCATTGGTGTTTCGAGATTTTAATAGTGGAATTGGTCTACGTCGGTTTTCTGGTCCTGGTTTCCCCTTTCCCTTCCAATTTTTGTTGTGGCGTCCCGCACCTGAGACAAGTTGTTGCTGGACATCGATTTTATCGAAGTCCAGCTGGTGAATTGATTCTGTAAAGAATCGTGCGAGGGATTTCAGGCACCTCGGTCTGTTCCCGTAAATCAAGTGCACATTAAAACATAATTTTTGTCATTTTGTCGTTTTGTGTGTCAGTGAGTGGTCACGTAAACCAAGTGCACATAAAGGCATGATTTTTGTCATTAGTATTTTTTTTCTTAAATACTCTCGTTTGACAGATTGCCGTTTTGTGTGTCAGTGAGTTTTCGTTTCCATTTCGCGTTCGGTTATTGCGGTTTCCATATTCGTGTATATTTCAGAGTAGGTTTTGAAAAGTTTAGCTATCGGGTTTTCGTGTTGTTCGTTCGGCCGGGGATACCATACCGCGAGGGTCGGCTTTAATCCCAAGCTTCGCGACTGTGCTATTCGGGCAATAAGGGATTTTAAATATCGCGTTTAATTTTAGTTTTTTTTAAAGTTTAATTAAAAATAGCGCGATACATTGTTAAATTTTCTTTGAAATTCAAAATTAGTATATTGTTTCTTATAAGAATTGTTTTAAACATAGTATTGTAATAGTAATATTTTCGGTATCAGGGACGTAACCAGGGGAGGGGGGTGTTCGAACCCTATTATTCGTGGTTACGTAACTGTTCGGTATACAAATATTTCGGTACAATTGTTATTTAGTACAATACTTTTATACGATTTCAAAGAAAAGTTAACAATATATGTAAAACAAAGTCGGATTAGATCCATAGATTACACGTGGCGCCGTGGTGAGAAGATCACAGCTTCACCATTGCGCTAACTGCCGTTTAAATTTTTGCTTATCATGTTTTCTGTGACTGAACGGCATTGCACAGGTCAGCTTTTCCTGACATTAAATTCCCGTGATATTCTCTAATGAAATTCGGTGATTTTCCTAACTGCGGTGAGTTCTTTTCCCAGAAAACATTTGCACAATAAGTAAGGTTACACATTCTACTTCATCCAATTCGTTCCCGATGGTGTATTGAACAGGCGCAACTATTTTATACACTTTTCAATATTAATCGGGCATTTTCTGACATTAACTTCAATGGCGAACTTTCAGCGGCAGATATTCACATCTTTTGCTAATTTGTGCGCAGTCAATATTTATCTTAGGCAAACAGGCAAATTCTTTGCATACTTCTGGGCCGCTTAATTTATCTTTAAACCTGCATACTCCCAGGGAATTTTTATCTTTCAAGTCAAGTTGCCGCACAACTTTGCATACTATACATTTAGCTTTACCTAATTCGTTTCTCATTGCACATTGAAGAAGTGTAACTATTTCATTCGATTTCCAATATTAATCGGGTATTTTCTGATGTTCAATTTGAGTGCAAAATTTAAGCAAAAGTTATGCACACCTTCAACTTCTTTGTATACCACTACGTATTCAAAGTTTTCAACACTTCCCTTACAGTAACGGAGTTCACAAGTAATCATAAAGTCATATTGTCATATAATCATATTTGAAAAAAATACGATAGAGGTGAGCGCACTCATTTCAAAAAAACTCTCTTACATTAGAAATGTCGAACCTAACCTAATTCGTTGGCCCCGGGGTGCACGCCACCAATCGCGGAGGTGGTGATGCAACCCAAATCAACGGCCGGAAGTAATTCTGTGGTTCAAGTGAGCTTTGTTTCAATATTTTCAAGCAGTCGCACATGTTTAATGCATTGAAAATGCTTCCAAAATCCTCTGGGCCCGGTATTCGTGTGCCGGTGGTGCAAGTGGCGATCTGGCCAAAGTTGATGGTCGGAAGAGTTTTGGTGGTCTCCACGATCTTTGTTGCAATATTTTCGGCAAGTTTGTATGGAAAAAAGCCACAACATTTATAGGACTATTGTATATTTATACAAAAATATGACTTTATGACCAATATCAGACCTTTGTGAACTCCCTTAGTATATAATTCAATTAATCGCAAAACCGTAGAGCCAAAAGTTAATATAACGCCTTTGACACCGTCTCCAAAACAGTTGAAAACTTTGCTCAGTGGCGAGACACCGGAATCTAAACGGTGAAAAAAATGTTATCGAGATCGAATGCAAGTTTTGCAATGTGATCTGTTATTGATCGCGAATGCTCGAAAAAAATTCATTTTTTCAAAGCAACATTCATTATCCGAATTTGGGGCGTTGCCACACACAAAAAAATAATCGCTTCGCGCGAGGTTGTGGTAACAAATATTCGTCTGCAGCTCCAGTTTCCGCTAGACCCAAATTCGATTGTAATACCAGAAGAAACGCTAAAATGTCCAATTCGGATATAACAACAGAATAGTAGATTGAAGCAGACACTTTTCCAGCTGACAGAGCATTTCAAATGAAAAAGCTACCACAACCGAATCCACATTCGCGGTAGCAACTGAATTCGCTTGTGAACAGTGACAAGCAACAGTGATGCCATCTAGAAAGCAAAAGACTACAGTGTTGAAAATCAATTTTTATTTTAACTTTTGTGTTTTAATTTATTGATTTCTTCCTTTTAATCAAAGTATATTTTATCAAAATTCACAAAAGTAAACCAGCCATTACAATTCCAAACAGCAAACTAATTCCGAAAAATAGTTGAAGGCTTAAGCCCATGCCACACAGGCGTCATTTGACCCCTATTTATTTGTATTTTTACGCTCTTTTACTTTTTGGATGCTTGTCACACGCGAAATATTTGACGCCGGGTCAAACAGCCACCCTTTTTCTTTAAGCTGCAGTCATATTTTATGTGTCCAATGAATGAAAAAGTGTGGAATTCTGTACAATTTTTATATTTTATTGATAATTTATTTTTAAAAACAAAGACAATACTACAAGCGCTCTCTAATCTCCCGACTATTTTAGCTATCGTTCCTCGCATGCGATCTGTCACTTTTCATGGTACGTGAAACCGTTATCGCTGGTTAGTGGGCATTTTATTGTATACCACATACTAAAAATGGTATTATATAACTCGCACACGATATTTCGTACCATGGATCGCATACTATGTACCATTAGTGGTCTATACTTACGATTGATAGCATGCGATGTATAGTATGCGACAATTTATCGGTAATGTGGACGGGACAATTTCGAGGCCATTGAGATTATTTTAATCAATATGTACTAACATTTCCCATTTTCCTACGATGAAGGTCGATATGTTTTAAATTGATTCATAAAATATTTCATTAAAACATTCAATTGTAATAGCGTTCTTTAATTACAATACGTACTTATTTAACAAATTTAGCAATTAAAAGTAACACGAACATATTCCTGACAAGTGTTTGCAACCAACAAAAACTAAAAATATTAGCATTTCGTATGATTTGTCAATACTTTTGCAACATTGTTTTTGCTATTAAAGATTTGACAGCTACATTTTGCTAGAAGGCAACACTCTTTTGAATCTTATAGTAGCACTATTTCGAGTCGAAAACCATAATTATTGGACTTTTTGCTTAAAACTAACATATGAAAAATTTTGCCAACCAAAAAAGTTTTAATTTGGCAAAACACAAACATTTCTTAGCATCCGGGGTCAATTGACGCCTGTGTGGCATCCCTTTAGTATGTCACCCATCACTATTATCCAGTTTGCCCATCACTATTACACATATATCTTGTTAATCTTTTATGCATTTAGAAAATATTTGTAAAACCTTATTATGACTAAAATACAATGAATTGCAAACAAAAAGAGGTGGTTTATGCTTTGAAAAATTAGTAGTTTCTATTTCGTTAACTTCCGAAAAACACATATTTCAACATTACAAATTTGTTGCGAATTGAATGAAATAATTAAATATTGCGTTTTATGAAAGCACGTTTATTGTGGATATAAAATACCATATGTATTTGCAGTAAAAAGTATGTTGCCCATCAAATTAGTGTAAGGATTTAGAATTTTTTCGCATTAAAAGTCTTGTGTTTATATATGAAATTCAATTATGAAATTATTTCTCTAGTTTTACAAGACAACATCAAACACATTTGCTTTCTTTTTCTTACATTCTCTTTCGTAATACTTTATTTTAAATATTTGTTTTCATTTGCACGTTAGCATTATTTTTGACATTATTTTTGCAGTATCAGAGAGATGTTGCTGCGTCAGACAGTAGATGTTGGGACAACAGATAGTAGATGCTGCAACATCTGAAAGTAGTTGTTGTAACAGCCGCTAGCATTCGGTTGACCAAAAATTCTGCTGCCCCATCAGTTTTTGTTTTCTGGGTGCAGGTGAGGCTGACTGAAAACGTCATTCTGGCAAAAAAAAAAGTGATTTGGGTCAAGGAGTACTGTTTTTGTACTGTTTTTTATTATTTTTTTGGAATATTTTATTGTTTTTTGTATAAACAAACAAGTTTTTAGCTTGAGTCGCTCTGGAAACATCTAGCTAAACATTATAAAAAATAGTGATATGGTTTTACTTTTTAATGCGTCTGTTTCGATTAAACCTTTTTCTGAAATCGTGCAAAAAGAAAAACCAGAGTAAGGGTTTCCAAACATTGAGAAAGTATTCAACTTCATTTTTCCCATAGTGCATTCAAATGTCGCCACTGAAAAAATATTCAGTCTCCTATTTTCATTTAAAAAAATAATAAAAAATCTTTGCAAAAGAAAGTTTAGTAATAAAAATGTTCTCCAAATTTTGAGAATTTTTCAAAACTTGAAATTCGGCCATAAATTACAAAATGACAAGAAATTTGATAATTTGCATACAAAATTACCAAAAAACCAATTTTTAGAAAAATTCTCAAAATTCAGGGAAGGCATTAGTTTTACGTTTTCAACGATATCAATATCAACATAACAAAATTTGAGGAACATATAAATATATAACCATTTATGCAAAGCTGGGCATTAACTAGTTAATTAGTTAATTCACGAAGTTTAATTTTTGGTTAACTTTTAACGTTTCAGTTAATTTCGAAAACCATTAACTTTTTCATTTAGTTAACCAATTTTTGGCCGCAACTAAACGGCTTGAAATATTTTGATGAAATTAATAGAGGAAGCTTCTGTAAGCATTATTATTGCAAATTCGGTGTCAAGCTATTTTTAAAATTTTTCTATTAGATTTTCCAAGGTGGTCGAAAAGTCCATAAGGTATACATTTTTTGGAAATTTAGATCTCGAAAAATTTTTTTAAGTACCAACCTTCTTTAGATTTAAAGCTTCCTAATGGTTAGGAATGACCAAAATAGGGTATCAAATTTTGAATTAGACGATCACAACGTTATGATGACACATTTTTACATATACAGTCACAGACAAAAATTTATATACAAAGCTATTTTATTTACGGTGGATCACAGCCACATGTTATAGTATTGATATTGGTATCAATTTAAAGGTTTATTTATCTCCTTTCGAACGAGTAACAGGGCACTTTAATCCGGTATGTGTCTATCAAGAAAATCATATTTAAAAATTTACTTACTTTTCAAACTTTTTTCCTTGCGAAACATTTTTTTGGTCAAAAATAAACTTTGTATAAGAAAGTTTTGTGATAAAAAATGTTCCAGAATTTTGACAATTTTTCCAATAATTGGTAATAGTGTTTTTTTGTATACACTTTTGGCCAATAGTCGATTTTTCGACCATAAAATTTTCTTTAAAAATACTCTTTCGCATTTTTAAAATTGACTAATTTTTGGACGTAAAATTATAGTTTGATAATTTTTCAATAATATTTATTAGATTTCAAAACTTTACGAAATTTTTTTTGATTTTTTCAAAATTTTTTTAAATAGTGACCACAATTTGAAGTCTCCCATAGCGTACTGATTATTTTTTTTTCATTGTCAATGAACCAAACCATCATTACACAAAAACAGATTAGAAATCAGTCCATTAGTTTCGTCACTAGAATTTTACCAAAAATGGGTTAAGTTAAATTTCTTTGATTAACTAGCATTAGTTGACTTTAAAACGAAAACATTTTTTTATTATGGAATGTAAAAAAAAGTAAAAATTAAGAATTCATACATTTAATTTAAAAATTATTTCACAAAACAATTAAATACACAAGCCGATATATTTCGAAGTGATCTATATTCTATTTTTATGTATGAATGGACCATCCTCAGGGCCGTAGGAAGGGGGGCGGAGGGACATCTCGCCCCGGGCGCCACCGTCAATGGGGAGGCATTTCAGCGATTTTTTTTTTGCATATGTTTTATACTTTTTATTTTAAATAAACTGACGGCTTACATCTTAACGATGTTTTAGTTAAACGGCACAGGAGTTTCATGTTGTATCTTGAATCAGCTCTCTATACCAGTTTAGTGCAAATACTCTCTTATCGGTACCTTTAAGCACAACCATCCTGTTCAGCTCGCTCGTAAAGCGGCCGAGCGGTTGAAATTTTGATAGGAAGAAAAAGACGAGAAAAAAAAGCGGATTAGCTAATGTTGCAATAAAAGAAAACGGAGGTACTGGTATTTCAATATTTATTGTAAATAATAAGGATATAGTAGACAGAGGAAGTCTTACATATGAAATCGTAGAAGCCGTATGAAAGCTACTTGCAGAAAACAAAAACTGTTGGGGCAGCAGAATTTTCGGCCAACCGAATGCTAGCGGCTGTCACAACATCTACTTTCAGATGTTGCAGTATCTACTATCTGTTGTCCCAACATCTACTGTCTGACGCAGCAACATCTCTCTGATACTGCAAAAAGAATGTCAAAAATAATGCTAACGTGTAAGAGCGAGACAACAATTTACTTAAATTGTGCAAATGAAAAAAAATATATAAAATAAAGTATTACGAAAAAGAATGTAAGAAAAAGAAAGCAAATGTGTTTGATGTTGTCTTGTAAAACTAGAGAAATAATTTCATAATTTAATTTCATATATAAACACAAGACTTTTAATGCGGAATAATTCTCAATTCTTACACGAATTTAACGCGTTTCATAAAACGCAATATTTAATTATTTCATTCAATTCGCAAAAAATTTTAAATGTTGAAATACGTGTTTTTCGGCAGTAAACAAAATAGAAACTATTCCGCACAATTTTTCGAAGCATAAAACACTTCTTTTTGTTTGCAATTCATTATAGTTTAATCATAATTAGGTTTTAAAAATATTATCTAGATGCGTAAAAGATAAACAAGATGGATTATGCATGATGGACAAAATTTGATGCATAGTGATGGGTAAAGGGGATTTCACACAAATTTTTGTTGTTTGCGAAAATAAAATTTTTGTGGTTTGGCAAAATTAAAAATGAACACTAATTGAAAGCGCGAGTGAATATTTTTTCAAAAGAGTATTATTTTAATTACTAAATTTGTTAAAGAAATACGTAATGTAATTAAAGGACGCTATTACAAATGAATTTTTTAATGAAATATTTTATGAATCAATTTAAAACATATCGATCTTCATCGTAGAAAAAAAGAAAATGTTTGTACATATTGATAAAAATAATCTGTATGGCCCCGAAATAGTCCAAAAAAAATTACCATTACTCTCATCTACATAAGCAAAGCTGGGCATAGTTAATCGAGAATGTAACTTCGTTAATCCGGAAATAGTTAATCAAAAATTTAACTTCGTTAAATTAAAAAGTTAATTGCGTTGAAAAGTTAAATTAAATAGTTAAATTCTCTAAAAAAAAATCCAAAAAAAAAAGTATAAAAAAACATTTTAACTATATACAATTGAATGTCTGCACTCACAGACTCTTTTTTCCATCGATTTCAGCCCTTTATATGCAAATTTAACTTAAAAAATGAAAACTTTGCAAAAATTTTACAAAACGAATTTGCCGACGCGCTTTTTTTTTGATTGTTACTACGCACCCAGAGTTCCAAGTTGATTGGAAAATGTGGGCGGCGGCTAAACAGTTTCGCGCCGACCATAATCGGCTTCAATCGGCGTGCGAACAAATCGATGTCAATATCGGTTGAGCCGACACAATCGACTCAATATTTCGCCGCCGACCAAGCCGATACATTTGACGGCGGGCTAGGCACGCCGTCTCTTGGAACTTTAAATTTTTGTGAACAACACGAAAGAATTCTGTGCTTACAATTTTTCAACAGTAGGTAGATTATTAATAATAAAGAGTAAAAAACCATATTTTTAAAATATAACCCTTTAACCGACTAAAAAGCAGAAAATAAATTCCCTTTAAATTAATTTCCGCAATTTGGATTTAAAATTAAGGGTTTTTGGCTGGTCTGTTCCTAATGTCAGATTTTTAAGTGGCCAAAAAACCCTTGTTTTTTACTCTTTATTATTTTCCCCTTTTTTTTAAATTTTTTTGCCTTTTTTTTTTTTTTAAAATTCTTCCCCCTTACGGCCTTCCGACGAAATACCTGACGGTGTTACCGGGAGAACCCACCCGTACGCGAGAGGAGATATTTAGTGAGTTGAAGTATCACACTGACTCAGACTTTTGACGCTTTTACTCCTCGTTTAAAAAAAAAAAAAAAAACACACATTTCGGTCCTGGTCAGGACACATTTCCGCCTTCAAATCAATCCAAAAACGTACATTTTCTGAAAATTTTATTTTTTAAACTGACAAATCAAAGTTTTTTTAGGCTGAAATATATTATTTTTCGTAAGAAAACTTGAAATGTAATAGTCTTGGTGGCAAAACTGTGAATCATAATAGTTTTCTCTGGAAACCCCGAAATATAATAATTTTCGACAAACAAGTTGAATTTTAATAGTTTTCTCGGAGTATTGAAACATAAAATTTTCGTAAGGCAATTGAAACATTATACTTTTCTTAAGGGGCGTCGATATGTAAAAGCGAATTTAGATATATGTCGCCAACATTTTTGAAAGCTAATTTTGGATGCACTTTTATATGCATATGCATTTAACGTTTCGAGGAAAAGTGCTAAGCATATTAATTTTAAAAAGAGATTTCCAAAACTACTTACTATTTTGTCCGTTTGCATTTTAACTGAGCTGTTTTGTTTATTGGGTATGTTCTTCTCACTGTTGTTCCTTGGCTTTTGTGTAGCCGTTGAACTCCAGTTGGAATGCACTGGTTACTGTTCCTTTTTTTGATCTTTCGCTTGTTTCCTTGCTTTTGTTGTAGAGTCGTTGCCTAACATCTGCTTGTGGGTTTTCTTAATTTTGTCATTTTTTAATTTTAATTGGTTTTTTGTTTAAAGGCTCAATTTTTTCCAATGTTTGTAGAGTTTCAGGGCCGTGGGAGCACATTGTAGCGCCCGGGGCAAAGCTTATTTTGCCGCCCTTTTTTTCAACGTTTCTATGTACATTACAAATTAAATTTATAGGAGTCAGTGTTTAATGTTTAAATTTGTTGTTGTATAAAAAATCACAGTCTAAACAAAATCATTGTTTAACAATTTTATTTTATTTCATTTGATTCACATATCTCAGTATATATACAACATTTTGGTATTATTATTATAAATTTATTTAGCAATAAATTAGATCCTATATAATTATGCCACGATGGCGTCCTCAGTTTTTTCCTGCACGTTATAATTTTATTAATGTCGAAAGTGCATTCTAACAAAATATAAATATAAATTATATTGTACTGAGGTCAAACCAATTTCTTTTACCGTATCGATTATAATTATCAATAAGTATCGAATTTATGCATTAGTAAGCAACATAGATTGTCGTAGTACAGCATGCTATCGCATTCGAATATTTATATAATAGCGATACCTTAAAGTACAATCATCCAATGTTACCATGAAAATCGATTTTTAGAAGGAGTTGCATCAGAGAGGCTATAGTGGTTTGTATGAATCGTAATGAAAGTAATTGAAATATGAGGTTTTTCACGAAAAACCACTACTTTCTTCTTGTACGAGCTATAAACGACACCGCGTCAAAAGTTTGTCTTTACGCTCCTGCTACTCAATACTTGGAACCCTACACACCAAAAAATAATCGCTTGGCGCGAGGTTGTGGTAACAAATATTCGACTGCAGCTCTAGTTTTCGCTTGAGAGAAACCCAAATTCGCTTGTAATACCAGAAGAAACGCTAAAATGTTCAATTCGGATATAACAACAGAATAGTAGATTGAAGCAGCTACTTTTTTTCAGCTGACAGAACATTTCAAATAAAAAAGCTACCACAACCGAATCCACACTCGCGTGTAGCAACTGAATTCGCTTGTGAACAGTGACAAGCAACAGTGATGCCATCTAGAAAGCAAAATACTACAGTGTTGCAAATCAATTTTTATTTTAACTTTTGTGTTTTAATTTATTGATTTCTTCCTTTTAATCAAAGTATATTTTATCAAAATTCACAAAAGTAAACCAGCCATTACAATTCCAAACAGCAAACTAATTCCGAAAAATAGTTGAAGGCTTAAGCCCATGCCACACAGGCGTCCTTTGACCCCTATTTATTTGAATTTTTACTCTGTTTTACGCTGTTTTAATTTTTTGATGCGTGCCACACGCAAAAATATTTGACGCCAGGTCAATCTGACACCTTTTATCTTTATGTCACAAAAGGGTTGCTATAAGTGGTCTACACTTACGATTTATCGTATGCGTAGTATACGAGAATTTCGCTTATGTACAAAGCTGGGCATCAACTAGTTAATGCGTTAGTAGTTAATTAACGAAGTTAAATTTTTGGTTATATTTTAACGTTTCAGATTCGAAAACCCCTTTTTCTTAAACATGGCATACATTCCGATTCCTTCGAGCTACAA
The DNA here is from genome assembly GCA_951394025.1 of Heteromyza rotundicornis. Classification (NCBI taxonomy): domain Eukaryota; kingdom Metazoa; phylum Arthropoda; class Insecta; order Diptera; family Heleomyzidae; genus Heteromyza; species Heteromyza rotundicornis. Next base: position 24,583,495 of record OX596013.1, read on the forward strand.
TGATGAAATTTGGTAGGTGGGTTCTTATTGACAAAATAAAATAATATATTTTAGCCTAAAAAAACTTTGATTTGTCAGTTTAAAAAATTAAATTTTCAGAAAATGTACGTTTTTGGATTGATTTGAAGGCGGAAATGTGTCTTCGGAACAATGTTTGGAAATATGATAGTCAACAGTACATAACCAGGACAAAAATGTGTGTGTGTGTGTTTTTTTTTTTTTTTTTTTAAACGAGGAGTAAAAGCGTCAAAAGTCTGAGTCAGTGTGATACTTCAACTCACTAAATATCTAATCTCGCGGACGGGTGGGTCCTCCCGGTAACACCGTCATTCGTCGGAAGGCCGTAGGAGCTTTATTGCTCAATCGTCAGTTTGGGTCATTAGTCAACCGTCCTCGTTGCATCGGGAGTGTCGCCTACGTGGCGTAAACGTATTCGTTCAGCATGTCTACTGCGTTCAATGCGTCGAAGCTCGATCATTATTTTCGCTGATATTTCCTTGAAGGATTCCCATTTTTGTGATGTTTCACAGATATGAGCCACCGTGTTTGTAAGGGTTGGGGCCTCGGCGAAGGCCACCGTCAATTCTGATCGCTCCTTACAGAAGCGTGGACAGTACAGTACCGAGCCTGTGGAACGCCACGGGACACTTTGTATCGCTTTACGCCATCGTCGGTATCGTACAGCAGCACTCTGTCCTCGAAGTAGTTAGCGGTGTAAGTACCCCGGTACATCGAAACTGCCTAGTGCCTCCATTATAAGAGGCCAGCTCGCTGAGTTGAAGGCATTTTTGACATCAAGTGTTACCATAGGCGCAGTACTTTTTGTCGCCACCTTTCCCCATTTGTAGCATCGTGTGCGATCCTCATCACAGCCTGAATGGTGTCAACCGTTGAATTTCCTTGGCGGTATCCAAATTGTTGCGTGGAGAGACCAGCCGGACCTTCAAGCGTCTCCTGCAGTCGGTTTCCGATGATGCTCTCCAATACCTTCCCCATGGAGTCGAGCATACACAGCTTACGATACGCCGATGGCTGGTCGGGCTGCTTTCCAGGCTTCAGTAATAGCACCAGCTTCTGATACTCCCAGAAGAAAGGGAAAGTACCTTCATTGAGGCAAGCGGTGTACATTTTGGCAAACGTCTCCGGGTCCGCTCTGATTGCTGTTTTCATTGCTACGTTGGGGATGCCGTCTAGTCCCGGTGTCTTCTTGTCGGCAACTTTTCGTCCGCTGTCACAGCTGGGACGTGTCCTACATCCATAGGCCTTGTGTCCTCCTCGGCATTGCTGCGTCGCATGCTACGCTTAGTCTGTTCTTGATATTTGTCGCCATATTAGTTGCTTCATCATCCAAATTTTCCGCTTCCTTCCATACCAGCTGAAAGCCTCCGCGTCAAAGGAGTCTTGTTTCCAACCCTTGGTCTGTGCCATAGGTACCTTAGGTACCGAGTATTGCGTTGCACTTCGATGACGATGGCTCGGTGATCACCGTGGGTGTAAAAATCGCCTATGCTCCATGTGCTGTTACATGCGATAGAATTGTGTGCGAAGGTTAGGTCCACTGCCGACCGCTTTAACCGACTAAAAAGCAGAAAATAAATTCCCTTTAAATTAATTTCCGCAATTTGGATTTAAAATTAAGGGTTTTTGGCTGGTCTGTTCCTAATGTCAGATTTTTAAGTGGCCAAAAAACCCTTGTTTTTTACTCTTTATTATTTTCCCCTTTTTTTTAAATTTTTTTGCCTTTTTTTTTTTTTTAAAATTCTTCCCCCTTACGGCCTTCCGACGAAATACCTGACGGTGTTACCGGGAGAACCCACCCGTACGCGAGAGGAGATATTTAGTGAGTTGAAGTATCACACTGACTCAGACTTTTGACGCTTTTACTCCTCGTTTAAAAAAAAAAAAAAAAACACACATTTCGGTCCTGGTCAGGACACATTTCCGCCTTCAAATCAATCCAAAAACGTACATTTTCTGAAAATTTTATTTTTTAAACTGACAAATCAAAGTTTTTTTAGGCTGAAATATATTATTTTTCGTAAGAAAACTTGAAATGTAATAGTCTTGGTGGCAAAACTGTGAATCATAATAGTTTTCTCTGGAAACCCCGAAATATAATAATTTTCGACAAACAAGTTGAATTTTAATAGTTTTCTCGGAATATTGAAACATAAAATTTTCGTAAGGCAATTGAAACATTATACTTTTCTTAAGGGGCGTCGATATGTAAAAGCGAATTTAGATATATGTCGCCAACATTTTTGAAAGCTAATTTTGGATGCACTTTTATATGCATATGCATTTAACGTTTCGAGGAAAAGTGCTAAGCATATTAATTTTAAAAAGAGATTTCCAAAACTACTTACTATTTTGTCCGTTTGCATTTTAACTGAGCTGTTTTGTTTATTGGGTATGTTCTTCTCACTGTTGTTCCTTGGCTTTTGTGTAGCCGTTGAACTCCAGTTGGAATGCACTGGTTACTGTTCCTTTTTTTGATCTTTCGCTTGTTTCCTTGCTTTTGTTGTAGAGTCGTTGCCTAACATCTGCTTGTGGGTTTTCTTAATTTTGTCATTTTTTAATTTTAATTGGTTTTTTGTTTAAAGGCTCAATTTTTTCCAATGTTTGTAGAGTTTCAGGGCCGTGGGAGCACATTGTAGCGCCCGGGGCAAAGCTTATTTTGCCGCCCTTTTTTTCAACGTTTCTATGTACATTACAAATTAAATTTATAGGAGTCAGTGTTTAATGTTTAAATTTGTTGTTGTATAAAAAATCACAGTCTAAACAAAATCATTGTTTAACAATTTTATTTTATTTCATTTGATTCACATATCTCAGTATATATACAACATTTTGGTATTATTATTATAAATTTATTTAGCAATAAATTAGATCCTATATAATTATGCCACGATGGCGTCCTCAGTTTTTTCCTGCACGTTATAATTTTATTAATGTCGAAAGTGCATTCTAACAAAATATAAATATAAATTATATTGTACTGAGGTCAAACCAATTTCTTTTACCGTATCGATTATAATTATCAAAAAGTATCGAATTTATGCATTAGTAAGCAACATAGATTGTCGTAGTACAGCATGCTATCGCATTCGAATATTTATATAATAGCGATACCTTAAAGTACAATCATCCAATGTTACCATGAAAATCGATTTTTAGAAGGAGTTGCATCAGAGAGGCTATAGTGGTTTGTATGAATCGTAATGAAAGTAATTGAAATATGAGGTTTTTCACGAAAAACCACTACTTTCTTCTTGTACGAGCTATAAACGACACCGCGTCAAAAGTTTGTCTTTACGCTCCTGCTACTCAATACTTGGAACCCTACACACCAAAAAATAATCGCTTGGAGCGAGGTTGTGGTAACAAATATTCGACTGCAGCTCTAGTTTTCGCTTGAGAGAAACCCAAATTCGCTTGTAATACCAGAAGAAACGCTAAAATGTTCAATTCGGATATAACAACAGAATAGTAGATTGAAGCAGCTACTTTTTTTCAGCTGACAGAACATTTCAAATAAAAAAGCTACCACAACCGAATCCACACTCGCGTGTAGCAACTGAATTCGCTTGTGAACAGTGACAAGCAACAGTGATGCCATCTAGAAAGCAAAATACTACAGTGTTGCAAATCAATTTTTATTTTAACTTTTGTGTTTTAATTTATTGATTTCTTCCTTTTAATCAAAGTATATTTTATCAAAATTCACAAAAGTAAACCAGCCATTACAATTCCAAACAGCAAACTAATTCCGAAAAATAGTTGAAGGCTTAAGCCCATGCCACACAGGCGTCCTTTGACCCCTATTTATTTGAATTTTTACTCTGTTTTACGCTGTTTTAATTTTTTGATGCGTGCCACACGCAAAAATATTTGACGCCAGGTCAATCTGACACCTTTTATCTTTATGTCACAAAAGGGTTGCTATAAGTGGTCTACACTTACGATTTATCGTATGCGTAGTATACGAGAATTTCGCTTATGTACAAAGCTGGGCATCAACTAGTTAATGCGTTAGTAGTTAATTAACGAAGTTAAATTTTTGGTTATATTTTAACGTTTCAGATTCGAAAACCCCTTTTTCTTAAACATGGCATACATTCCGATTCCTTCGAGCTACAATGATGAAATTTGGTAGGTGGGTTCTTATTGACAAAATAAAATAATATATTTTAGCCTAAAAAAACTTTGATTTGTCAGTTTAAAAAATTAAATTTTCAGAAAATGTACGTTTTTGGATTGATTTGAAGGCGGAAATGTGTCTTCGGAACAATGTTTGGAAATATGATAGTCAACAGTACATAACCAGGACAAAAATGTGTGTGTGTGTGTTTTTTTTTTTTTTTTTTTAAACGAGGAGTAAAAGCGTCAAAAGTCTGAGTCAGTGTGATACTTCAACTCACTAAATATCTAATCTCGCGGACGGGTGGGTCCTCCCGGTAACACCGTCATTCGTCGGAAGGCCGTAGGAGCTTTATTGCTCAATCGTCAGTTTGGGTCATTAGTCAACCGTCCTCGTTGCATCGGGAGTGTCGCCTACGTGGCGTAAACGTATTCGTTCAGCATGTCTACTGCGTTCAATGCGTCGAAGCTCGATCATTATTTTCGCTGATATTTCCTTGAAGGATTCCCATTTTTGTGATGTTTCACAGATATGAGCCACCGTGTTTGTAAGGGTTGGGGCCTCGGCGAAGGCCACCGTCAATTCTGATCGCTCCTTACAGAAGCGTGGACAGTACAGTACCGAGCCTGTGGAACGCCACGGGACACTTTGTATCGCTTTACGCCATCGTCGGTATCGTACAGCAGCACTCTGTCCTCGAAGTAGTTAGCGGTGTAAGTACCCCGGTACATCGAAACTGCCTAGTGCCTCCATTATAAGAGGCCAGCTCGCTGAGTTGAAGGCATTTTTGACATCAAGTGTTACCATAGGCGCAGTACTTTTTGTCGCCACCTTTCCCCATTTGTAGCATCGTGTGCGATCCTCATCACAGCCTGAATGGTGTCAACCGTTGAATTTCCTTGGCGGTATCCAAATTGTTGCGTGGAGAGACCAGCCGGACCTTCAAGCGTCTCCTGCAGTCGGTTTCCGATGATGCTCTCCAATACCTTCCCCATGGAGTCGAGCATACACAGCTTACGATACGCCGATGGCTGGTCGGGCTGCTTTCCAGGCTTCAGTAATAGCACCAGCTTCTGATACTCCCAGAAGAAAGGGAAAGTACCTTCATTGAGGCAAGCGGTGTACATTTTGGCAAACGTCTCCGGGTCCGCTCTGATTGCTGTTTTCATTGCTACGTTGGGGATGCCGTCTAGTCCCGGTGTCTTCTTGTCGGCAACTTTTCGTCCGCTGTCACAGCTGGGACGTGTCCTACATCCATAGGCCTTGTGTCCTCCTCGGCATTGCTGCGTCGCATGCTACGCTTAGTCTGTTCTTGATATTTGTCGCCATATTAGTTGCTTCATCATCCAAATTTTCCGCTTCCTTCCATACCAGCTGAAAGCCTCCGCGTCAAAGGAGTCTTGTTTCCAACCCTTGGTCTGTGCCATAGGTACCTTAGGTACCGAGTATTGCGTTGCACTTCGATGACGATGGCTCGGTGATCACCGTGGGTGTAAAAATCGCCTATGCTCCATGTGCTGTTACATGCGATAGAATTGTGTGCGAAGGTTAGGTCCACTGCCGACCGCTTCGTACCTGCCTCAAATGTGTGTTGTACATTATTTAGGAGCTCGACGTCCAAAGTAGCAAAACACTCCATCAGGAGCCTGCCCCTTCGGTTTGTACTTTTACTACCCCATGTTGTAGACCACGCATTAAAATCGCCAGCAATAATTGTCTGCAATAATACCCAGGTGAAGCCATTGTTAGCTACTGGCGTTCTGTTCTGGCACACTTTGCCACCAACTGTCCATATCACCGCTTTACTGGGTGCGCCGACGTTCATTCGTATCCTTTTACGTTGTGATGCTGCTCGCATAGGTTGGCCAGGTCGAATTGTTGCTCGAAAATGTTCTGCTGCAAGAAGTCCTGAGCTGCAATACTGTGGTTGAGATTAAGTTGGATGATTTTCATCGTCCACCTTTCTGCACCGCCTTCTGACGTACTGGACAGCGAGAGCTTCTATGTTTGTACATGCCGCTGCGAAATGACCCTCGTTTCCACACTTCCTGCAAAGGTTACTGCGGTCTACCCGTTCTTTGCAATTCTGTGCTATGTGGTTGAACCCACAACATTTGAAGCACCCCTTCAGCGAGACGCTCTCACGTACTCGGTAGGACACCCATCCAATGCGGAACCGCTGCATCTTTATCGCCTTCGCTGCATCATCAAATGGCAGGACGACGTATGCCGTTTGTGTGCCTTGATGACTTTGTCGCATGCGTATCGATGCTTCGTCAGGTCGACTTATGTCACCCTGTGTGTGTAGAGCATCGCAAATTTCGTTTGCTGTTGTCACCTCGTCAAGGCCCATAAGCTGAATCGTTGTGCACTGTGTTCTTGCCACCACGCTTGCTGTCTCGCCTAGTACTTTATTGTCGATTGGTACGTAGCGGCATTACTCTCCGGTGACCGCTTCAGTTCAAGCAACAACTCATACTTAGCTGTACGACGCACTGCCTTAACATGTTCCCCAAGTGATTTGAGGGCCTCGTTGCCCTTTATATCCCTTAGGATGTCTGCGTACGACTGATCAGCGGTAGTCGCGATGATCAGAGCGTCCGTTCTAGGACGAGTTCTTTGCTTCCTGTGCTGAACTTTCGACCACTCTTGCCTCTGCTTTGGCTGTTGGAAGTCGGCTCCTTGTACAGGTATTGCAGTGTTGTTCGCGCTCGTTTTCTTCTTTGGCTCTGCATGCGTTGTCAAGGTGGCGTTTTCTTTCCTCTGCCTACCGAGTTTCGGTGCTGCACTCGTGCGCTTCGTTGGTGGCGTTTCAAGATTAGGCGCCTTTTTACATTTCTATCAAATTCCTGATCTGCTCGCCGAGCTTCCAAAACGATGTTTGGCCTATTGACACATTTGCCAAATTCGGAGATTGTCCGCTACCGTTTGCACCATTTTTGTGCCACCATCCTGGCTGGCTTTGTGCGGGGTCATTGGGAGAACTGGGCATAGCTGCGCTTTTCTTAAAGGGGTCTATAGGTTCCCTGATGTTGTTGAGAACCTCGTTCCCTGCCGGAGTTGTAAGAGTACCGGTCTCTTGTGTTTATTTTTGGTGTAAAAGAGAAGGGGAAGACATATTAGATCCCACGAGTGGCGGAGAAAGGGTGGTCCATCTGCACAGAGATCCGCAATATACAGACAAGGCTAGTTAATCCGGAGGACGAGGTATCCGGATACTCCGTTTGGGACTGAGCTAGTTTTTTGACTGGGCCCTCAGACAGGCTGATTTTCGGCACGGGTCATATGACACCACAATCCAGCCCAGTACAATCCGGAGGACGCCAGGTATGCCACACGCGCTCAATGCGTCTATGAGCGATCATCATCTTCGCCGCTACTGTCTCAAAGACTTCCCACTTTTTTAGTATGTAGCACATATGTGACACCGTATTGGCCATTGTTGGTGCCTCTCCAAAGGCTTCGGTCAACTCTGCTCGCTTCTTGTTAAAACGTGGGCAGTACCACAAGATGTGTTTGGCGTCTTCCAACTCTTTGGGGCAAATTGGGACAGTATGGATCTTCCTCATGCTTGAAACGATGCAGGTATTTCTTAAAGCAGCCATGTCCGCTAAGCAGCTGCGTCAAATAGAAGCTCTCCTATCCGTGTTTGCGGTTTATCCAGCTACTGACGTCTCGAATCAGGGAAAATGTCCATCTTCCTTTGTCAGACCTTTCCCACCGTCGTTGCCATTCCTGGATGCTGCATAGCCTCTCGTTCGCCTTCGAGTTGTTTGCTCCTGCTGCGTAGATACGCTGAAGTTCGCAAGCCAATATATCTACTGGCGGCATTGCCGCGATCACCCCGATAGCTTCGTCAGACACTGTGCGGAAGGCACTGGCGACTCTCAATGGGCTATGTCTGTCGGTTGCTCGGATTCCTGCTACATACGATGCCTTATGCGTTGCATCTGCCCATACCGGCGCATCATACAGCATTACATGAATGACATCCGGTTGTCAATAAGCACCCCAAGATATCGCAAGTACGGCTGTGAGATAATCTAGTGGTCTCCTGCCATAAAGGTGAAGATCTCTAGCACTTTTCGGGAGCTCAAGACAACCGCCTCGGTTTTCTGAGCTGCCAGCAGACCTAGAGGTCTGCATCGTGCAACTACCTCGTTATTCTGCATACCGCATCACTGCACAACGCCTCCAGTCTGTGTATGTACTTCGCAACTACCAGTGTGGTATCCGCGGGAAGATCGGCAGTCAGAACGGCATTGTACATCACATTCCGCAATGTTGGTCCAAGCACTGAACCTTGCGGGACGCCTCTAGTGACCTCGTACGTTTTTACGCCGTCGTCGGTGTCATACAGCAACACTCTGCCCTCGAAGTAATTGGCGATGATTCCCTGCGTTGATAAGCCAGCAGGCTTTTCTAGATAATCATGAGGCCGGTTCACGATTATACTCTCCAGTACCTTTCCTAGCGAGTCGAGCATGCATAGTGGTCGATATGCAGATGGCTGGTCGGGTTGTTTTCCGTGTTTCAATAGTAGTACCAATCTTTGGCACTTCCAGAAGGTAGGAAACGTTCCTTCGTTGAGTCATGCGGTTAAGGCATTCAATCCCGAAGTGTTTTTGAAAATCCCGGGAATACGGGTTTTGAAATTACAATCCCGGGATCCCGGGTTTTGTTCGGGATCCCGGGATTGTATTTACATTAAACAAAACAAATAATATTTAAATAAATATAGTCAAACAAAAAGTAATTCTTTTTAAAAGAAAATTCTGCCAGCTCCTTTTAATGCTAAACACGAAAAACTTACTTTCAGTAGTTTTAGTAATATAGAGGGAACAGAAACACCAATTGCTGTTTAAAACTATTGAAATTGGTGTCCATTCAAATGTAAAACACACACAAAACCATTTATCCATTGAAATGGTAAAGTTTTCAATATACACAAAGAAATTTTAACATTTTTCTTTTTTGTAAAAACAAAAATTGTTTAAATTGAAAAAATTCTTTTTATTTAGATCGATAAAAATTGTTTGTTAACCGTTATTGACAAAAATGTTGTAAATTTTTGTGTGTTCACTAAATCTACAAAAGTGAGGTTTTTTAATATACCAATTTGTAAAGAAAATGCACGGAAGTATTTTTGTGGAAAAACGTCAAAAATATCTTAAACAATGCATAAAAAATGCATTTTTGAATCCGGGATTCCGGACTTAAAATCCCGGGTTTCCGGGATTGAGAAAACCTCCGAGATCGCGGGATTTCGGGATTCGGGATCCCGGGATTGAATGCCTTACATGCGGTATACATTTTTCCGGGCTCGCACAGATTGCCGTTTTCATCGCCACGTTGGGGATACCGACCAATCCAGGTGTCTTCCTGTCGGCAATTTTTCGAAGCGTTAGGAGTACTTCATCCGCTGTCACAGCCGGGACGTGTCCCACACCCACAGGCAGGTGATAGTGGTGCACCCTTCCCCCCTGTGAGGGAAAAAGCGCAGCCACCACGTTGTCCATGAGTGTAGGATCCGAAGGTTGTGGAGACCTAGGCCCTCTAACGCTGCTCATCACCACTCAGTTCCTTGAAGCAGGAGTATTTGATAGCCTTCTTGAGTCGTTTGCGGCATTCTTTATAATTCGCATGCAGTGATTGCCACAGTAGCAGAGTGTTTCGAACAGAGCTGTAAAAGAATGCACTCTTTTTAGGTTTTAAGTCAGCAACAAATTACATTCCTTGATTGCATTCATTGAATGCTATTTTAACTGCAGAGTAAAAGATTGAAATCTTTGTCTGTTTGACAAAGATTTCAATCTTTGTCTGAAGTCTTTTGTGATTTCACTCTAAAGGCTGAAGTCTTTTGTGATTTCACTCAAAAGGTTGAAGTCTTTTATGATTTCACTCAAAAGAATGAAATCAATAAAAGATTGCAATCAAAAAGAATGCATTCTTTGGATTGCATTCCTCTGAAGATTGCATTCACTTATGAAATCAAAAAAATGCATTCAAAAGGCTGCATTCATTTAACTTAAAGCAAAAGAATGCAATCTTGTGAATGGAAAAAGACTTCAAAAAATTGAATGGAAAATCATGATTACAAAAAAGACAAAGATTTCAATCTTTTACTCTGAAGTTAAAATAGCATTCAATGAATGCATTCTTGATTTATTCATGATTGAATGTGACTTCAAGGGAATGCAGTTAAAAAGATTGCATTCTTTTACAGCTCTGGTTTCGAACGAGCTGGGCTTAATCGTTGCCTGATGCTTGTCGCCATTTTGGTGGCTTCGTCGTCAACCGTCTCCACTTCCACTGAAATACTTCAGCATCAAAGGCATGTTGCTTCCAACCCTTAGTCTGCAACCGATCGCTGGTAAACATATCTTGAAATTCGTTTCAGCTACAGATTACAATCATCAGCTGATAAAACGCATGTTAATAAAACACGAATTGGGTTATGAATGCAAGAGAGAATTCTTCCAAACATAACTCAATGAAGGAATAAACAAGATTAACGTGATAATAAACAATAGAATTAAAAGCAAATGTTATGAAGCATCAGAATTCATGCGACGAATATGAATTTGATCAAATATAGTTTTTCTCTACTTTACGATATTAGACTTAACAAAAAAATACAAAGACACAACAATCAAAACAGTCAATTTACGCGACAAAGATTACAAATATTAATTTAAGTATTTTATTTTTTTACACGAAATATAAAAAATCAAATACATATAGAACAGTAAAGCAAACAGTAACGGAACAAATGTGTATTCAGCTAAAAGTTCTGCTTTATTTGTAAACAATATACAAAAAAAAACAAAATTCTGCTGAAATATAAATACAAAATACAACAAAAATACAACACTTTGAAAATCGACATGGCCGATCTTCGCGGAGTTTGGCAACCCTGTCATTTCAAAAATTCAAAAAGAGTTAAAGGCCCTAATTGCGATTAAGTGCATTTGGAAGAAACATTTTTTTATAAAGTGAATCAGACAGGACAGAATATAAGCTATTAAAATCGTTGCAAATACAACGGAAAGGTTCATTCTGCGCGTAATTAGAACTGCAAATACTTAACCCATTAATGACGAGAGTGAAATAATAGCAATTTTTTCATGATTTTTTCAGGAAGACCTTAAACTGACCTAAGAAACGAATTCCAAATTTTTTTTTTGGACTGCTTGCTGTTGGCCCACCTCTTTCCGTTACCATATGGAAACGCTCGTCAAAACCCTAGCAAAATTACCTAATTTAAGATATTATTGTTTATAACTATTTTTTTTTAATTTTTGAAAGTTTGGCAATGTGTAAACATTTATTTTGTAAACAAATTTTAAATCGACAATTTTTTTTTAATATTAAAATTTTTTTCAAAATATTTTTTTTTTTAAAATTTATATAAATTCAGGATTATTTTTGATTGGAAAAAATTCTTCAGCAAAGTAGTTTGTTTTTAAAAATCACACGTTTTTGCATCCAAAAAAAAAAACTTTATAGCCCCCAGGAAAAAAGTTAGAAAAGTAGGTCAGTTTTTAACTAGGATTTTATTGATAAGTGTCCTGGTAGTCATCATATAATGGGGTCCAATAGACCTTTCCAATGGCCATCAAGGTGATGTTCTGTTTGGGTAGCCACTCAAAATTACTACAAAAGGTTGGCCCTAATTACCAGTCCGCCATTGCATATAATATGTATAATTCCGTACACCAATAATACTGCTCAGGTTTTCAATAACACTAGAAATATCTTCATATGGACTGAAATTAGAAAGGTCCTCGTCATCATTTGACATACACAATTTACATGGTTGTAAAATAGGTGTTCGATGAAGACCATCGGCAGTACCTCCGTCATCTTCCTCCTAATCTTCTTCTCCAGCCGGATAAATTGAGGAAAATTGTGCTCGCCAAAATGTCTTCATCGTAATGTAAATTTGCTTAAAAAAAAACAAGTGAGTAAGTTTCAGCCGGTCGAAGTGAATCTATATATGCCGTACACCTTTCCATCTGATACCTGGTCGCCATCTTCCGCTCATTCCACCGACGGTACTCAAAGCACTATGTGCTCCATTTTTTAGATGTAGCATTTATTACATTCATAAGCTCGGCATGACCTAGCCATCTCAGCTCGGCATGACCTAGCCATCATGATGTCATGTCGCGATCGGGGTATCGCTCATATAGCTTTTGCGGCACTCACCACCAACGCAAAGCGGACAATAGATCTTACGGAGAATTTTCCTACCACAATTTCCATGAAATTGGGTTATATTTGTTACTAAAAACGATGTTCACTTGTATGGAAGGTAGGCGTGGCAGTTGACCAATTCAGCCCATTTGCAATACCAACTCCTTCTAGGACCTGCAGGAGTTAAGTCCAAAGTTTGGACCGCCTAGCTTGCTTCAATCTTCTTACCAATCAGAAGGTGGACATACTGAATGACATTCAGACATACGGATATGGCAAAATCCACTCTAGAAGCTATGCTAATTTTTCATAAGTATAACAAGTACACAATCTTACTTTAAAACCAATTTGTAGATAAAATATAAAGAATTTTATATGAAAAAAGCTAAAAAAAAATGTTTCTTAGTACAAATTTAAATTTACTAGGGATGTGACGAGCGTGCCCATATGGTAACAGCCAAATGCAAAGTGATGAAAAAGTAACACCGAAGTAATAAAAGATTTTTTGAAATACGTTTTATTATACTTTGATATTCTCCTCAAATGATAGAAAACAAACATCCGTAATATATAACTTTTTGTAACACTGAAAAATATTCTTAGCGGAAAGGTTGCGCCATTTCGCTGTTTTTCACACTTTTTTAAAATACTACTTTTCAATCATACACCACGGTCGCTACAGAAGTGCGATTGCTTAGAGTTGTATAACAAAAGAAAGACCTAAGCATGCTTTATTAAAATCAAAAAACAGATTAGTGATATTTGTTCAAATATATTTGTAATTGAATATACCGTGGAACGCTATCAGCGTTACCATAGGGTAACACTCGGGTTAATGTCAAAGGAATGAAAGATCTAGAACGACAGGTTGGAATATTAAAATCAATTTCTTGAAGCAAAAATGTAGAATTCAAAGAGCCATTTATCAATTTAATCAAAAATGCTACATTAAGCATCGTTCTTCTATTTTTTACAGTCCAAGAGTTTTAAACGATTTTCGTATGGAGGCAGGTTCTGATTCGGATTCCAGCGAAGGTTTCTTAAAGCAAATAATAAAAAAATGGTTTTTGAACCGATTCAATTCTATCAGAGTAGACATTCCAAAATTGGTCTTACAAGTGATCTAAAAAAAGAATAGGTCATTGAATTCTTTTTACCATCTGTTAATGAAACCTAGAACACCCCTCGCCTTATTCACACATAAATCAATATGTAGATGAAAGCGAAGTTTTGGATCCATAGTAACACCCAGGTCCACAAAAGTAAAAACCTTTCCTAGATTACAATTATTTATATGATACAGCGATGAAAGGTGGTGTCTTCTAGCAAATGTCATAAATTTAAATTTTTTCAAGTTCAGTTCCATTAAGTTATGATCACACCAGATAGCTATACTGGTCAGATCTGATTGTAACAACTTATGTTGATCTAAGTTGTCATAGGATAGAACAAATTTAACGTCATCGGCATACAACAGTACATTCGAATGTTTAATGACAGAAGGTAAGTCATTTATAAAAAGATTAAACAGAATAGGACCTAAGTGACTTCCTTGAGGAACTCCAGAGGTGACATCTATTGTTTTTGATGTTAATGATTCGAATAACACCTGTTGCTTCCGATTTGTCAGATACGATTCTACCCATTTTAAATTAAGATCTGGAAATCCATATCTTTTAAGCTTTTCAATCAACAGAAAGTGATTTACGTTATCAAAAGCTTTACTAAAATATAGTATATATGACATCTGTTTGAAGATTCTTTGTAAATCCCTTTATTGTTAATGAAGAAAATTCCAATAAATTTGTAGATGTTGATCTACCTCTTAGAAAACCAAGGAGATATTAATGTTGTGACAGAGTGAACCAATTGCTTTGAGACAACTTGTTCAGATAACTTTGGTATTGTGCTAAGTTTAGCGATACCTCTATAGTTAGATACGAATGATTTAATTCCACTTTTATAAAGAGGAATAATGTATGACTCTTTCCATGAATTCGAAAAATAACCTTTTTGAATAGAAGCATTGAATATATTTGAAAGTGGAATTTATAAATGTTCAGCACAAACTTTTAAAATACAGCTAGCAATATTATCTGGTTCCAATTCATTAAATAACCGATATAATGGACCGTTTTGTGTACAAAAATATTACCCGGAATATCATCTTGCCTTATGAGGATGAGGAGAAGCCATTAAAAAGTATTTTTTAGCAGGATAATGATCCTAAACACACCGCTAAATGTGTGAAAGACTGGTTTGCTGGAAAATATATTGATGTTTTGAAGTGGCCCAATCACACGATTTTAATTCAATAGAGCTGATGTCCATTTCAAAGGCGCGTACATTCTTTTGGATGCAGCGTGTTGGGTGATCCAGTTTAGTGAGGTGGTTGTTTGGGTGGCTGGGTTGATGGCATGCCGATAGTAACTGCCTGGAGAGCAGGTGATTATGCTCTTTTATGGAGAGCATACCTGCTTCATTGTGGAGGTGGTTCTCACTGGCCATCATGAGACAGCCCGTGGCTATTCTCAATACGGAGTTCTGGCACGTGTGAAGAATTTTCCAATTCTTTTCACTTAGTTGTGGGCTCCAGATTGATCCAGTTTCTTTGATCCATGGCGTGAAAATGGAGGCGGATGACTTTTCTGTGGAGAGTAGCAGGCCACGTTCGACCAGGAAGTGGTGTATGATGTCGAGATAAAGCCTTGCGACGTAGGGTCCCGTGGCCAGGGCGGTGCAGTCGTCTGCGTACGTCACCAGATTTATACCATCTTGAAGAGACTAGGAGACGGAACCCTGAGCGGACGTTTCGGAATTCCACGAATGTTTGGCAGTTTGAATTTACATCCTATCGTAAAAAGTTTACATGTTTTTAAAGGTATGTTTTTCCTTTATCAAATGCATTTTTAACATTTTAAATTAAATTTAAACTGTGTTTTTGAATAATTATTATGTGCAAGGGTAGGGTTACCAGACGTACTCTTTTAAAGAGTACAGTACTCTTTTTAGGCCCTCCTCTTTTTTACTCTCACTTTTTTCCCGAAAGTACTATTAAGTACTCTTTTTCTTATTTCTGGGACTTTATCATAAAAAAATCAAAAGATAAAAAAAAAAACTTTGTGCATATTGTATTTTGTTACTTAGTTATTTGTACTAAAACATTTTTTTATTAAAAATTTTAACAAAGGTTGGTATTTTTTGAAGAAATTTTTTCCAAATGTTGTATTCTAAAAAATATGTGGTTTAAAACCGAGGAGTTTGGGACCCCCTGCAACTTGTACTCTTTTTTACTCAAGATAATCTGATAACCCTATGCAAGGGGAAAAATGCAAAAATGGCATTTAAATGGTTTTAAGAATTGATCAAGAAAAACTGGGAGACACGGATACTCTTTTTTAACCAAATAGAATTTATTAGTCCCGATCATGTCCTTTTTTTAATGTCGAACGGTGTTTAACGTGTCAAAGTTTACACATTTTCTGGTTTTCGTGTAATATATTGTAAACGGTGGGATGCACGTTGACCAGACTTATTTCTTATTTCTACAATTGTTACCTAGAACATTCTCTTCTGGGATCTTTGGTTTGAAAATTATAGCACGACAAACATGAAATAGGTATGAACAGACACCCTGAAATATTCTTCAACGGTTGTAGTGCCAGGATGTACACGTGATGTTTGCTTGGCAAGTCTTGAAGCTGTAGGTCCGTTTGAAAAACATTTACGACCAGTTTTGAAGCAGAATTTTGCCGATACTTTTGTAGGGTATGCAATAACATTTTTGCATGATTAATCGCTGTTGTCCAATCCATGGACTTTTCTTGTAGTAAAATATTGCTATCAGTTCAAGATTTTTCCGATTTTTAGAGAATTTTCATTAGAACTTTCGAAAAATATTCCTTCGCCGAACAAAAAAAAAGGGTTTTTAGATGCTTTTTGTGGGAATTTCAGTACGAATATACTGGCAACGATGCTTTGATGATAATGTTTGAGTCCCATTACTTTCTGTTAATCATTAAATAAAAATCGAAATCAAAGGCTAAATACTCTATTAATGTTCATTAGATTTAACTAGTGTCCGACCGAGGCTTCAGCTTCGGCCATATTCGTCCCATAATTGGTTTCGGCCAATATTTAAAGCCGAAGCCGAATGTACGACCGAATGTCAAAAATATATAAGAGGTAAAAAATTTTTATTTAAATCAATGATTCCTCACAAGAATTGCGAAGAAAAATCTACTACAGAATTTAGCAACCATGGAATTTTTCAAATCTATACACCATTGTGGCCATTTTCACGTTGTAGTTTAAAATCCACCTTCTTTGGACACCTCTACTTCAGCATCCAAAATCCTTAGGTCTGCTTTTTGGAGTATGTAAAGTTAAAGGACTTTGGCAAATCCTTTTAAACTAGAGGAGATTAGTCTAGTTTGGTTCCTTTGCATATAGAATGGACTTATGCGAAGTTTGCAGCCAATCGGATAAAGAAAAGTCGGCGCGGAATGCACTTCTTTGTCCCCATACAAAAATAAAAACATTGGAAATAGTGCTCGGATTTTGATGACACGTTATATATTAGTTAATTTGGGGTCGCTGATCTCAAGTATGAAGTCGGTTTGAAAGTAACACTGTTGGTTCACAAACTTCACATATGTCCGTTTTATATACAAAGGAACCAAACTACCCTAATCGGACCATCGAGCACTGATTTTGAAGAAAGCTTCATACGATTCTGAACAGGTCTAATTTTTTTTTAAAATTAGATTATTATTGAATCATCTAAGATTATTTACTTAGATCTATGGAGAATATATTAGTTTCGTTTGAGACGTGAGGGATTCAGAGGTCTTAGTAAATTCCTAGTTAGGATATTTGGATGACACGTGAGCTTCTGCTTGTACTTCGAGGTAAGTTTCGGAATTTCGTCTTTTACTGCAGGGATGTTCAAATCATTGTGGATGTTTGTATTTTTTATATACTAAGGGGACTTTGTATGTGAGATTTAGCTTAGATGCCAATTTAGTTCCAATTGTTTTAGTTTAATCTGAGTTATTTTGGATTGGATATGTTTATGCCAAGTGAGTCGGCGATCGAGGTGCATACCAAGATACTTGGTTCCGGAACTTTCAGGGACAAATTGGTCGTTTATCTTCAGAGCAGGGCAAGTGCCCCTTCTTTGGGTGAGGTTAAGTGACAGCTTTTGGATTCGTTGACTTTGATTTTCCATCGCCAATTACTTAGAGTGTCCAAATGTTTTTGCACGTAAAGAGTGGCCATGTCTGGGTTTGAGTGAGAGCACAGGATAGCAGTGTCGTCAGCAAAAGTCGATATAAGAGTTTTATCGCTTTTGGGCATATCTGCAGTATAAAGAATATAAAGCAGGGGTGCGAGGACACTACCTTGTGGTACTCCGGCCAGTATTTCGTATTTTCGGGAGACAAAGCTTTTATATTTTACTACAAAGTTTCTATTCGTGAGATAGTTTTTAAGTAGGCAGTGCATATTAGCGGGGAGAATATACTGTAATTTGTAAATAAGTCCTTCGTGCCAGACTTTATCGAAGGTCTGGGTGATATCGAGAACAACAGCGGAGCAGTGCTGTTCCTTTTCGAAAGTGCTTCTTATTGAGTCTACAATACGGTGCACTTGTTCGATAGTGCCATGCTTTTCGCGGAAGCCAAACTGGTGATCGGGAATCACTTTTTTTCTGTAATTTTGGGTAAAATAAATTATAGTAGAAGTTTTTCGAAGAGTTTCGATAGCACAGAGAGCAAACTTATGGGACGGTATGAAGTCACATTGTTGGGATTTTTTCCAGGTTTGGCAATCATTGTAACTTGAGAAAGTTTCCAATCATCTGGGTAGTGACATGTTCTGAGGATTGCGTTAAATATGTGCAGTTCTTTTATCATTGTGGGTGTTATCAAGTCCGGTCTTGGTGCTTTTTTTGGATCCAGGCATTTGTTTATTGCCTCCATAAGTTCATTATTTTAATCGTGACTGTTGAGTGGGATTAATGTTGGTAATGGGATATCACTAGTTGTCTCGTTCGGGGTGAACACGGTTTTTAGGTGATTGGCAAAAGCAGCACCTTTTTCTGCTTCGCTTCTGGCCCAATTTCCATTTGGCAGCCGTATGGGAGGCTCTGGTTTTTTCATATTTTTAGTAGCTCGCCAGAGGGAGTAGTTTGTTGATTTTGTGGGTGCGAGATGGTCAACAAATTGTTGTAAGTCTCTTTCGGATTTCCACTTTAGCTGTTTTTGTAGAGTTGGAGTGATGTCATTGAGTTGTTTTTCCAGATTTGGGGATCTGTTGTTTTGCCATTCGCGACGTAATCTCTTTTTATTTTTTACTAGCAGGGCCCGTTCGGCTTTGCTGGCCCTAAAAAAGTTGTTTTTGCCTTTGGTCATAATAAATGAATGAAAACAATTATCAAATATTTTTATTGGAAGCCCAAGTGCAGCATTTTGAAATATTGAATTGTAAGAAAAGTGCCACGCCCTGCTGTCCAATTCCGCTTAGAGTTGAAACCATGAAACCATTTGCCAAATTTTGTTGGAAAACATTAAATGAGAGTCCAGTTACAGCAATTTTAAATATTGGTTTGTATGGGCGGTGCCACGCCCCTTTGTCCAATTACGCCGATATGTTGCATTTAGCTTAGAGTTGAAACCATGAAGCCATTTGCCAAATTTCGTTGGAAAACATTGTGTGGGAGCGCTATTACAGCATTTTCAAATATTGACTTGTATGGGCGGTGCCACGCCCCATTGTCTAATCCCGACCATTTGTAGCCCAGATTATGGCTGGGGTCTTATAGTATGTTCATTGCAAACTTCATTTTCTTGTGATCAAAAACGTCTGAGATATAGCAGTTTTTACTAACTTGTGGGCGGTAAAAGTGGGCGTGTCAAAACCTATCCTATGTCACGACTCACGACCCTTAGAACACATATATAAATTTTGGTGAGAATCGGTGCTGTAGTTTTCGCGTCTACTGGTGACAAACATACACGTCTCTTTTATATATCTAGATCAGCTGCTCTATGTCCTTTGGGGTACATTTTACATAGCTGCGAGTTGAGCTATTTGGGATTTGGGCGGGAGTGGCCGCTGTAGCTGCTTGGGAAAGCAAGAGTGTGAAATTACTAACACCAGTGTTTATTTCATCTTTCGTTTTTAGTGACACATTTGTGTTAATGTGGGAGCTTATATACTGCCGATATTTGAGCCAGTTTGTGAGTTTTCTAGTCAATATATCTGGTGGGCTGACCTCAGAGCTTGGGGTGTACTTTATTGTGATAATAGTAGGCGTATGGTCTGATGAGAGATCTAGAGAAGATTCTATAGTCAATTGGTTCCTTTTTACAGTTTTAAATACTGCAAAGTCAATGATATCGGGGGTTTTGCGACTGTCAGTTGGCCAGTAAGTTAAAGGAGACAACGTCTAGGCCGAGTCTGTTGACAGTATTCAACAGAAGCCTGCCCTTTGGTGAGATTAGGCGAGAGCCCCAATATGTATGTTTGGCGTTGAAGTCGCCGGCAACGAGAAACTTTGGTCCAAGGGAATGGAAAAAAGTCTGGAATTGTTGCTCAGTTATTTTGTGTCTGGGCGGGCAGTTTATAGCTGTTAATGTTAGGCCCTTTAAGTATTCATCGAGAGAAATACTTGTCGCTTGAATGTATTCTGTGCAATAATTCTGTAGAGCATAATGCTTTTTATGAGAATAGCGGAACTACCTCTAGCGTTTCCGCTTGGATGCTTTGTGTCATAGAGTCTATATCCTGGTAGATTGAAAAAGTGTTTTCCGGTGAAGTGAGTTTCAGAAATTAGCATAACGTCTATGCTGGACTCTTTCAAGAACTGGAGAAGTTCTAGTTTGTGAAGACACAGGCCGTTTGCATTCCAGAATGATATTTTTGAACCATTCATGGTTTAAACATGAGAAGTTGTAGTAAGAGATTTTGATTTTTAATCATTTCTTGCATCATATTTTGCATACTGGACATAAATTGAGGCATATTTTGTAAGAACATTTGTAGGGTTTGTTCAAGGCTACTGCTTGTAGGAGCAGGTTGCGTATGTACAGGGACAGAGTCATTGCTTTTTAAGGCGCTGGCATAGGAAACGCCTTGTTTTATGAGGGGGTTAGCAAAAGTTTGGCCAACGTATAACGGAGGAAATTTTTGGGTCTTCCTTGTTTCGTGTTTTTGAGTCACATTTTCCGTCTTATTTATGAAGCTCTCTATAGTTAGCAGTGTGGTTGCCACCGCAATTACTACATTTTTTAATAGTGGAATCCTCTTTTGTTTTTGTGCATTAACCTGTTTCGTGTAGGTCACCACAAATTGCACACACACTGGGAAG
Organism: Heteromyza rotundicornis; assembly: GCA_951394025.1. Classification (NCBI taxonomy): domain Eukaryota; kingdom Metazoa; phylum Arthropoda; class Insecta; order Diptera; family Heleomyzidae; genus Heteromyza; species Heteromyza rotundicornis. The sequence continues at coordinate 24,604,206 of OX596013.1, forward strand.
AGTGCAGTAAGACTTTGTGTGGCCGTATTCTTGGCAGTTGTGACACTGAATCGGTCCACTGCGCTTGTGAGGCTCCTCAATTGTAATTTTTCGATGTAGGAGGTATCGGAGGGAGTATGTCGGGTTTTTTTTTATCTCCATTTATTTTATGCAATCTGTCCAATTTGGACAATAAGCAAATTGATTAGCAATTATTTACATTATGTCTTGAGTTAAATAGTAGCCAATGCTACAATAGTAGCCATTGCTACAATTTAAAGTTAAAATCACGTTAAAAGAAATAAAATGACTGATAGAAACAAGTTTTGGTTACGATTTTATAAATCGAAAGGCATGGCTCGTTGTAGCCTTCTCCGTTCTTCAGTTGTTTTCAGAAGACTGCTTGCTAGAATATTGGGGTGATTGCTGAGTCGCATTTTATATTTTTTGCTGTATTTTCCGGCTTCATCCATTATTGTCGGAATGTTGAGGTCGTGGTGAAGTGTGTCGTTAGTAACGTACCACGGTGCGTCGGCTACCATTCGAAGAACTTTTGACTGGAATCTTTGAAGAATTGCGATGTTTGTTTCCGCTGCTATCCCCCACAGCTCTATACCGTATGTCCATATCGGCTTCAAAATTGCTTTGTAAATAAGCAACTTGTTTTTTCGAGATACTTGCGAGTTTCGCCCAATCAACCAATACATATTTCTGAGCTTTAGGCCCAATTGCTTCCTTTTGGTAAAAATATTTTTTTGCCAGGTTAGGCGACGATCTAGGTGCATTCCAAGATATTTCACTTCGTCCGCTTGGAGCAACATGTGGTTGTTGAAGCTGACTGTTGGGCACGAGTCTCTTCGGAGAGTAAAGGTTACTTGCACCGATTTGTTTTCATTCGCTCGAATCCTCCATTTCTTTAGCCATGTTTCCATTTCGATCAGATTCTCCTGTAGATATTCTGATGGAACAATTGGATTTTTGTGAGTACCTAGAACAACCGTATCGTTTGAAAACGTTGCCGTTGTCGTTTTTGTTGTAAGTGGCAGATCAGCTGTGAAAAGTGTGTATAAGACTGGCCCTAATACGCTACCTTGGGGTACACCAGAATTTATTTCAAAGAGATCAGTGGTTTCCATATTATATTTGACCATGAAATATCTTTTTTCTAGATATGATCTGAGAATATCGTAGTAGGTATATGGCAATAGCTTTTTCAGCTTGTACAGGAGGCCAGACTTTGTCGAACGCCTGGGTGATGTCGAGGAAGGCAGTTGTGCAATATTTTTTTTTTCTAATGCATTACGAATTATTGAATACACTCTGTGCACTTGCCTGTTTTTGCCTGAATCCAAATTGGTGATCTGGAATTAATTTTTCTTCCGCTATTACAACTAACAACCTTTGCAGCAGCAACTTTTCGAACACTTTAGATGTGATTGGAAGTAGACTAATCGGCCTGTAAGAAGTGACCTGGTCGTCTGGTTTTCCAGGTTTTGGCAGCAGTATTATTTGTGCTACTTTCCATTGCACTGGATAATGACCAATCCTAAGGATTGCGTTAAAAAGTTGCGTCAAAAATGTATAGCACGATTCTGGCAGCTCTTTTAATATTTTTGCCGTTCTAAGATCGTAACCTGGAGCTTTTTTTGTTTTGAGACTGTTTGCGATTGTCGTTTTTAAATCGCTTTTTTTAAAAGATTTTATTGGCAGATCCATTTGCCCAGGGGAGTCTAAGTAGTCGTAAATTTCATCCTCAATGTTAATATGCAGGTCGGCTGGATAAGGTTCGAATACTTTTGCGAGATGAGATGCAAATGTTACTGCTTTTTCTGTATCTGTTCTCGCCCAATTTCCATTTTCCATTTTAATGGGAGGGACATGAACGCTAAACCGCCTCGAAAACAAAGAGTTGCTCGGGTCACCCCCTGGAAATGTACTTTGGTCTATTTTATGGTTATTCTCAAAAAATTTCGGCTCTAGCAACTGTAATCCGTGAGCTGGACAATTTACAAAAAACCTCTATAAATCATGTTACATGCACGTATTTCTTTATATTGTTTAGGGTGAAATAAATTTGCGATTTTTTTTAACCACTTTAAATCGATTTTTTGCACATTTTTTTTTTGGTTTGGGTAAAAAAGTGACAGAAATAAGGGAATTAGAGGATCAATGTGTTCAAGAAAAATTTTACTATAGGTCACTGAATACACGAAACACCAAATATGTCTGTTTCTCATGTTATAACGTTTTTTTTGCGTCTTCTTAGATTTGAGATATAAAGTTAATTGTGAATATTTATTATTCAATCCACAAACTTAAAGTAAATTCACAATTATTGGTTCTGAAATTTGAATATTGTATGTCGAGGTTGATGAAATAGCTACAAAGTTCTGATAGAATTCTATTTTTTAAATTTGTGAAGAATACTTTGTAGGTTTTTCTGTACTATTTTTCAGAACCAAAAATGCAAAAAAACTATAAAAAAATTCAATAAAAATGCTAAAAAAAATTGAAAAAATAAGGGACTTGTGTGGTTTGTGTAGTTTGTCGATTTCTATTATTTCATAAAGTTTATTTGACCCAAAGCAATATAAAGAAATACTTGCATGTAAAAAACATGATTTATAGAAGTTTTTTGTAAATTGTCCAGCTCACGGATTACAGTTACTAGAGCCGAAATATTTTGAGAATCACCATAAAATAGACCAAAGTACATTTCCAGGGGGTGACCCGGGCCACTTTTTTTTCGTCCATACAACGTGAGGCGGTTTAATGAACGCTAGGTTGTTTTAGCTCTTTCGTGGCTTTCCAGAGCGAATAATCTGTTGCTTCTGTAGGTGTTAATTTCGAGAGGAATTCTTTAATTTTTTTGTTTTTCTGATCTTGGAGGACTTCTTTGAGGAATCTTATAGCATGATTTAGCAATTTTTTTATCCCTCGGATTTCTCGTTATTTGCCATGTTTTTCTAAGCTGGCGCTTATTTATGATTTTTTGTTTGATGTCTGATGGGATGTGCTGGATTTTGTTGTTTCGCGTTAACTCTGGGGTTGAAGCCCATGCTGCTTGCTGGATTGTCTTATTATACATTTCAACGGCATCATCAATGTCACATTTGCATTTTAGCGGCACATTCAGTACAAGCGTCTCATTAACTATTTTACGAAAACTGTCCCAGTCTGTTTTATTGCTATGGAGCTTTGGCGGTTTTTCCTTATGAAGTGCCTCCGTGCTCAAATTGACCAATATTGGAGAGTGGTCTGATGAGAGGTCCAAACAGGATTTGGCGGAAATTGATCGCTTTGGTATATCTTTTGTAACGCAGAAATCTATCAGATCAGGTTTTTTGTTTCTGTCTGTTGGCCAGTAGGTTGGCTCTCGTGTTGATACATGTGTGAGATTATTTGATTGCATTGCTTTTAGCAGTTGACGACCTTTCTCGAGCCCCATTGCGTATGCTTTGCATTGTAATCTCCTCCTGCTATGAACCTAGGTCCTAAGGAGTGGAAGAAATTCTCGAACTGTTCTTTTTTAATAGGGTATTTTGGTGGGCAATATATTGCAGTTATAGTTATTGGACTCTTCCAGTCTTCTATTGTTACACTGGTTGCTTGTATGTACTCGTTTCGATATTTATCATTAACATGATGCTTAATTGTATTTTTCACAATAATAGCAGTTCCTCCGCGCGGAGTACCAGCAGGGTGATTTGTGTTGTAAATGGTATAATTCAGTGAAATGCGTTTCGGAGATCAACATGACATCAATGTTTTGGTGTATAATAAACGATTTAATTTCATTGACATGTTGGCTTATCCCGTTCGCATTCCATATTGCCAGACGAATTTGTTTGGCCATTATGACATTTTTGTGACTAGGGAGGTAAGTAGATTTAGCATAGTGCCCATTCGCTCCATTAGGATTCGTAGCATAGACTTAAGTTCGTACATATCATTTGATTGCTGCTGTGGCATATCTTGTATTTGTGGTGGCTGGTTTGGAGCGGGGCTTTCATTTCTTAGGACTTGCTCGTATGAGCTTCCGAGCGGTGGATTGTTGAGCCGAATTTCTTCACTTGCAGTGTTAGGTTCGAGTGTTTTTTTTTGCAGCGCAGGATAGGTTCTCGCTTGCAGCTGTTTGTAAATTGAGCATCCTTTGTAGTTCGCAGGATGATTTCCATTGCAAAGGACACATTGTACGTCTTGCGATTTACTTTTACGTGGACATTGAGAAGTCAAATGATTACCAACACATTTAACACAGCGCGGATTGTGGTGGGAACAACTTTCAGTGTGCCCGTATCTTTGGCAGTTAGTACATTGGGGTTGTTCCCTCTTTTTTCGTGGTGGCTCAAATCTAATTTTTGTATACATAAGTTCAGTGCATTGATAAATGTCTTTGTTGTTTGGTTGTGACATCAGGTTAACCCAAAATAGTGCAGTTGGATTTTTTGAAACTCTTTGTTTAATGTTAGAGACATTGATTACTATGTGATAGGGCTTTCAATCCCGAAGGCTTTTCGCAATCCCGGAATTTTCGGGACTGAAAATTGCAATCCCGGGATTTGATATTTTCACAAGCAAAATGCATTTCAAAAAAATAAAAAAATGTTTTTTATAGGTTTTATTGCAAAACTGATAGTTTTAGCTTAAATAAATAAACATAAACATTAACTTCAATTTATTAAAGGTACAAATTAATGCATTTTTTTATTTTCAGTATCCCATCCAATTCAAAATATGCTTGAATAATTACTGAAATTACTTTTGCATCAGTTTTCAGTTTTACTTAATTATTTTTATAAAGAAATTCTTTTTTGTGCGTTCGCTAAGACTAAAAATAAAAATTTTCTTCTGAAATAAATATAAATTTATTTTTTCTTAAAGAAAAAATTTTAAGCACAAACAATTGTATATGTAATTTTTTTTAATAAATTAAAAATTTTTAAGTTTTGTGTTTTCTAGCTAACTTTTATTTCATTTTGGGGTTGTCCAAATGTCGTCAAAAACTATTTTGCTGCTTACACGATTTTTTTATATTTTATGAGCGATGAAAAGTTGTATTTTTCTAGTATTAAACTTTTTTTATGAACTAATTTATTTAAAATGTAGTCCCGAAAATCCCGGGATTTAGGAAAAAATATCCCTGGATTTTCGGGACTAAAAATGGACCGGGATCCCGGGATACGGGTAATGTTGTACTATGGTGTATACCCCGTAGTACAACATTAAAGTTTTTATCCTGCTTCATTTTGTATCTATGAAATTGTTTTTTTTCTCAGATAAAGATTTTATGATAAGTGAGTATTTGTGTCCTGTTTTAGGTTGAATTTTTACTTCATCTCCCTTAATGATTTTTAAATCATAATCATTTGGTGCAATTGATTGAAATAATTCCCGCAGTGGTTGAATGTTTTCTACTCTTGATATAAAAATTGGTGGAGGTTTTGGTTGTTTTCGCTCGTTATCAGTTGTGTTTTCACAATCATTTTCAGTTTCGGCTAACTCAGCGAACATATTTGTTGAGTTTATTGGTGGTACACCAGTAGTCGGCTATTTTAGTTTGTTTAGACTTACCTTGAGTTAAGGTCTCTGGGCTTGATCTTGTTCGTTTTGGGGTATGTTGGTTATTCCCACGAAAAAGTTGTCTAGCATTTCCTACTGGGGTTCGTAATTTTGAGTTGGTATTTTGGAACCGCACCTGAGTATTTTTAGCGGATAATTGAAAATGATTTTGTGCATTTGTTAATTGTGTGTGTGCAATGTGGGCTTGAGCGGGAGATTGTAATCATTTCTCAATATTGGTTGAAAGAGAGTGCATGGTGGGGTTGAGAGCGAGCGGCCGAGTATTTGTTGGGAACGTAGTTGGCAATGCGTCTGCGAAGAGAGCTGGGGAATGAGAGCGTGATCGTCTATGTGCGGTGAGAGTGTCAGTACATGAACGGTTCTTCGATTCGTTTGCGATGGATATTTCTGTTCCAGTTGATGCTCCTATGTCCATCGAGATTCAAGGGGAGACGCATTGCTGACTCCATGGCAGCGATGATGTGTGTACGTACGTCGATGGAGACAACGCATGAGTTGAAACTTCAGTCGAGCTTAGGGACCCGACCTTCATCATATGTTTCACGGGCGGATCAATTTTGGTGGGATCGACTTCGGCACTTGACCGTGTCGTAGAGGAAGAATAATCTGCTGAGTGCGATACACCTGCATCACTTGTGGCTATTGTCGGTAGTACGCTTAATTGTTGCTCTGTTGTGTCAGAGCGAGATGGCAATGATTCGGAACTTTCCGAGTTCGGTTTTACAAAATTTGTTGCGGGTTGGCGAATGTGCGACACTCATTACCACTTTCTAAAGAAGATTGATTTGGAATTTTTAGTTTTGGTTCGACTCAGAGACAGCGATGTTGCCGTCTGTGATCGGAACTCGGTTAGGAAAACACTTATGCGTCTCTTTCGCTGTTTGTATATTTTTAAGCTTTTGGATATTTGCGTTGAATTGATTGAAAATGTGGAACGAGTGAAAACACTTTCGCACTCGATACATGTTCGGTAGTGCTACTAGCATTTTCGAGTCGAACTCTAGTTCCACACGGAAAAGGGGTTGTGGGGTCTTTTTTATTTTGAATGTTGAATACAGACTTTATTTGAAAGCTTGTATCACTTAATGCGCATTCAACGAAGGACTCAATATCTTTCAATACTACTGAGAGGCCTTTCGAGCTTTTGAGCTGGTACGTGAAGTAGCTCTTTTTAAGATTATCAAAGAGTTTGATAATTTTTCTATAATTGGTCTCGCTGTAAATTTTAATTTTGGTTTCGTGTATTTTGCCCCTGAGAATTGAGACCACATGGAAATGATTAGGACCTACATTTTGGGTAATTTCTTTGATAAGGGAATTAGAGTTTTGTTCGCGCAGGTATATGGGTGGGGGTTTTTGTGTTTTCGGCTTGGGATTCAAATGGTTTTCTTCAGCAAGAAGGGCAAAGCGATTCTGCCCCAACTCAAGAGACGTTTTATCGATATTTGTCCTCCGAATTTGTGACAAATTCATATTTTCATTAGTGGGAGACGTAAGTCCTCGCTTTGAAAAGTAGATGTCTATACCTGTCTGAATTGGCGTATTTTTATTGTTCTGCGATTCGCAGGTCTGGAAGTTACACTATTTGACTCACTTGAGTCAGAAATAGGAGTAAAGCAAAGGGGGATTTGAATATATTTGCTAGGCGTATCAATCTTAGAAATTGACGATAAAGAGTTACCTGTGTTTGGCTGGGCAGTGCCACTCGGTGGTTGAACAGGCGGAAGATATTCAACATGTAGAGTTTGCGGTGTTGGTTGCTGTTGAGTAGTTTGCTGGGTTTGCTGTATTTGTTGCGGTTGTTCTTGCTGTAATGGTATTTGTTGTTGGAATTGCTGCTGTTGCTGCATAAATTGTTGATGTGCTATCTGTTGTTGTAGAGATTGTTGTTGGTGTAGTTGGTTCTGCATAGTGGTGTCGTTAGAAACCACATTTACTTCGCTGACATCAGCAGTAGATGAATGATTCACCACCATGGCTTTTTCATACTGGGGTACTTTTCGCTGACGGCCGAAAGAGGGCGCACTAGGATATTTTCGCTGGCTGATTGTGTCTTGGAGCTATTGCCAACGGATAATAACTTGTAGATCACAATAGGTATGATATTCTCGAACCAATTGAGATTTCTTTTTTATAATGGACCAAAGGATCAAAGGTCTAATGGCCATGGATAATTTCATAATTATTTTCGGATTCAGCGTGGCAAAATACATAAGAAACAACAAATTTTTATTATTTGACAAAGGTACTGTCGACCAGTGTTATTGTTTTTTCCTCGTTTTTTTCCCCCTCATACAAGTGTTGGCCCGTTTTGACCAATTTATGTCCTTGCGAGCCGGGTTGCCATTATCGGATCGGCTTGAAATTTTGAACTTAAGAGTTTTGGGTCTATTAGCATTATTTAAGCCACTTTCAGAGCCGTCATTGCCAGCGGCTCTACTGCTTTGGTAACTGGTACATTTTTCGAAAATCTTTTTTTTTTATTCCAAATTGTTATTCAGCATGTGCTGCATCTTTCCACATACTTAGAATATGAAAAATGTACATGAAACAGTAAAAAAAATTAGCAGACAATTCTATCATAGCTCATTTTATTTCCATACGGGTACGTTCTTTTTACTAATATGTTTGTTAAACTAAAAAAAAAAACTCAAAATAAGAAACCTTTTTCGATTTTGAAAAAATTAAATGAATGCAAATTTAAACCAGAATAATTAAAATTTAACTGTTTTTTTACTAGTCTTCCAATTAAATTTTTTTCCGCCGGGCTGGATATTATGGAAATGTACAAGTCCGATAAAGAGCGTCTCAAAAATTGTTGGACAACATTACAGGATACATGGCTGGCGTTGTATCAGCGGCGGCGATTAATGTAACAAATAAAATATAATAACAAATGTACGACAATTTAGTGTACATTTTACAGGGACATTCACCTGCCGGCGGATGTCTACTGGCGATCTCTTGCGAGTATCGCGTCATGTTGCCGAATTTCACTATTGGACTAAATGAAACCAAACTTAGAATTGTGGCTCCTAAGTGGTCATGACTTCGTTTCAGAATGTGCTGCCCCAACGATTTGCAGAAAAAGCGCTAACGCAGGGACTAATGTTCACCATCGATGAAGCATTGCGAACGGGCTTTGTCGATGATGTGGCAAATAACAAGGAAGAATACCTTTTTAGTTGTGGGCAATGACAAAACAACAGCTCCGCTCAAAAGATATGCAGCAATTGGAAGATGATCGTGCAAAGGACTTCAACGATTTCCTTTTTTTTTTGTCAATCAGCCAAGTGTTCAGAGGGGCCTTGGCGTTTATTAAGATAGTCTGAAAAATAAGTCATAAAAAATGAATATCATTTTTATTTAAACAAATAAATTCTTTAAATTAGTTTTTTAAATTCAATTTTCTGTATTTGTAGGTTTTTTGAAATGAACATGTAAATCACATATAAAAATTTATTAGTTTTCCTCTTTCATTACGTTTTCGCGAACTTCTTCGTGCATTGTTGCAAAATTTTCTGCCATAAGATCAAGAAATGAATTTATTTCCAGAATTTTTCCTCTATTTCGGTCCAGCTCATTCCTGGAAAAAAGTATATATGATTTATTTCGGAAATTTTTTTTTTCGGTAAGAATGCAGTAATTTGACCGTTATAATGACGTCATGTGACGTCATTTGACCACTGACCGAATTTTTTTAATATTCATAGTTAAAATGAAGTTCATACTTATCATATGCATAATCAGAGTATTATCTGTCAAATAAAGTAGATACTAAAGTCAAGTAAGAACTTTATTTGACTTTAAATAGCTGATATCATAGCAAATGCGGTTATTAAAAATACCCTACGGGAAATTTGGAGTCAATTACCCCAAAAAGACCTGTTCCGGGACCGGTGTAAAGAGGACTTGTACAGAGTCATGCACAATAGTCTGTAAACGGTGTCAGTTCGACCCGAGTTCAACTGCTTCTGTCGATTTTTTTCGGTTTTAAAAACGAATTCCAATTATATCACGCCATTTATTTGGTTAGCCCTTTGTGATTTTTATTTAGTAACTGATGATCACTCGTAGAATTCGGTCATTAAATATTGTAAAAAGTTATGTAATTGTGATACAAAAATATAAAAACTGAATATTTGCTTAAATTCATGTATGAAGTACATACATAGAAAAGCAACGATTTCTGTTGTGGCATTCGAGTATAAAAATCAGTGTAGTCAAAGAGAGAAGTTCATAGCAGGGTAAATAGATATATTTTGTTGAGAATGGTTTTTATATTTGTTTTTACAATTTAAATTTTTCCATGTTTTTATCTTTTCAGATTTTCTTTTATTATTTTTTTTAATTTTTACCTGTTTTTTTACTTTTTTTTACAGATTTTTAGGTAATTATTACCTAAAAATTTTCTTTTTTTTCTATTTAGTTTTAAATTTTTACAATTTCATATTTTTGTACAAATTTTTATTTTCAGATAGTACATTCGAAATCAATAGTCGTGCTTTGGTTGCAAATTGCAAACAAATAAGAAAAAAAGCGATAAGTTTCGATAAGATTGCGATTGCAACCAAAACACAACCAATGAATGCATTCAAATAAGGTGAAAAATATGGCAATTGACCCCCATCACAGTCTCTCAGGATAGTCCTGCGACAGTATCCAAGTGTCTATATGGTGGGAATTTCCCTTTAATAAGTACCCTTAGGACAATCCTAGGACAATCTCCAAGTGCCTATATTGTGGCAAATTAGCCCCTCCTATGACAACGCTACGTTAAAGTCACCGGTTGCTGTCATCTAAAGGTGACATTTCTGGGACCGGTTACTGCCCGTAAGGGATTTGTCACGTGACTGTCCCGGACCGGTTCGTTTCCCCGTAGGGTAACTCTGTTAACAGCGCATAACGCATCAAACGCTCTTTGCCGTGTTTATTCGGTGTAACAAATTTAGGTTATCTGAGATTCTGTCAGAATAACATCGTGCTGTTCACTTCAAATGTGCCAACATGCAAAGGAGCTATTTCACTTGCAAAAATTGCGGTTCTGAATATGAGGAGGATGCTGAAGACAGCGAAACATAATTTTAACCCATTTTTTCACTTATTTCCATTTATTTTGCTAATAAAATCTCACAAATGATTTTTTTCAGTTCAAATGGTCTACTACTCATGACCTACTCAAAGAATAAACAACACATATAAATTAATAAACTAATGTTTTTGCTTCATTTTCCATTTTTTACTGCGAATTTGGAGACTTGTCCTAGATCAACTCCTAAAACCATAGTTTTCGGAATCTTTTAGTTCTTGTTAGCTATTGAACTTAGCTTCCAAACGAAGCCAAGATATCAGTGAAATTATGTTTCAAACGAAAGTTATGGCCTCAAAACCTTAGGGTGCCAGTAGGTGGGCACCCTCCCCTACTCTTTATAAAAGTAATTATTATTTAACTTTTCAAATAAGCATTTTTGAACTGTAGATCTTTTTTTATGTATCAAAATGTACATTAGACCGGTTCAAAAACTTAGAAAGTGTCCGATTGGGCCCGTTTGGTTCCTTTTTATATAATGACTTATGTGAAGTGTGGAGCCAATCGGATAAAGAAAAGTCGGCGCGGAATGCACTTCTTTTTCCCCATACTAAAATGAAAAACATTTTAAATAGTGCTCGTATTTTGATGACACTTTATATATTAGTTAATTTTGGGTCGCTGATCTCAAATATGAAGTCGGTTTGAATGAACAACTGTTGATTTTGCCAATAATTGCAATTCAAATCGAAATTTTCTTATTTTTTAAAATTACCTGGTAACTGAATGCAAGCTTCGATTTTAACATTCTTTTTTTTCTTTAATAAATATGACGTGGCTTATTCCATATGTTGTAACCGCTGAACACGAAAATCACAATTATTTTTCCTTGGGGCCGTTCGCGAAATATTGCCAATTTTCGAAATTTGGGGTTATGGCTCCACTTACTTGAGAATATTTCAAGAACGACAATTTTGATTGAAGGTAACGCATCCAACGAATATAAGGTGATAAAGATTGGATTAAAAATGACTGAGTTATCGGTGCCGGAAGTTGGATTTTACTACCATTTTTAACAATTTTTCAGATCGCAGTAAAATAAAATAATTTTTTGCGGACAGAAGTAGTTGCAAAAAAAATCGTTTTATTTTTTCATTCAATAGTGCATTTCATTGTGCAACTTCTGTTCCCGATTTGGGCGTGGTCGGATGAAATTGGACAAAGTTATTAAGATTTAGTGAAAAAGGATATTCTAATTTTTTAATTTTTCCTGACTTTTTTACATTAATTGATAGGGAATGATGAACGACCAGAATTTTATCGCTTTTTCTGTGACGGATCCTCTCTGTAAAGGAACAAGCAGTAGTCTCTAATCATACTTTCATCCCAGAAGCCTTGATATCGTCTTTCGGTGTCACACATTTTCTGATGAAAAAAGTTTTAAAAAGTCAGGAATGATAAATTTAAGAATAATTTAAAAAACAAATGGCAATTTTCCATTATTTTCTGAAAAAAATAATATATCCTTTTTCACTAAATCCTTAATAACTTTGTCCAATTTTATCCGTGCGCGCCCGAATCGGGAACAGAAGTTGCACAATGAAATTCTATTGAATGAAAAAAAAAAACGATTTTTTTTGCAATTACTTCTCGCTTCGCAAAAAATTTCTTTATTTTACTTCAGTCATTTTTAATCCGATCTTTATCACCTTATATTCGTTAGATGCGTATTTTTATTATCTTTGCAATAGTAAAAGGTTACCATCAATCGAAATTATCGTTCTTGAATTATTTTCAAGTACACGGAGTGAAATGCTTGCTGAAATCATGCCTTATAGGAATCAATTAAGTAAAAATTAGTCACGATATTGATCCATTAATTAGAAGTCAATAATCAAGAATTCTTAATCACAAGAACTGTTAAAAGTGAAAATCATAGTTTGTGATTTTTGTTTGGTTGATTTATTCCACTTAAACATGAATTGTTATTTTCCCTTTTGACATAATCAATGACTAGATGGAATAAATTGTGCAAACAAAAATCATAAATTATGGTTTAAAATTCATAATTTTAGGCTTAAGTCAGAATAAATGAATCATTCGTAATAATAATTTGAGCACATATTTACAATTAAATAAATTAAAATTTTTTTTATATGCTAATTTTTTACTTAATTATTTATTTAATTTTACTTTTTTATTTGCCAACTTGCTTAGAATAATTTGTAATAACTTTTTCACAAATTCAGTTTTAGCGTCTAAATGTATATTGCTCAGCAATTCATGACAATCAACCCAGTTACTCATAATTCATGATAACACGTGCAGTTTCATGACCTAGTTAATCATCCATTATTCTTCAAGAATAATAAAATAAATCACGAAATTCATAAACCCTTATCATAATGTATTCACAATCCATATGCATAGTTTATGTACGAATTCGCATAATTTGTGACTAATATTCACAATTAATGATTATAGTTAGTAATTAAGTAACAACAATTTTATGGACTCCATAATCGTAAATCATGAGCCAACATTTCTCTCCGTGTAAGTGGAGCCATAACCACAAATTTCGAAAATTGGAAATATTTCGCGAACTACCTCAAGGAAAAAAACAAAATTGTGATTTTCGTGTTCAGCGACCCCAAATTAGTTTAGAAAATATAGTTTGCACAATGTTATATTTTGGCTGTTAACTAGTGTTTTTTTTTTTGGGCTAAAGCTCATTTTTACCAAAAAAATATTTTGGCAAAACAGGTTGTTACAACAACTTATAGAGGCGTCTTTGATTAACAAAGATTGCCGAAAGAGTGCTGATGAGGATTTTGTGGCTAAAATCCGAAACAGCTGTACAAGTTAAGGGAAATAGCTGACATCGCAGTTCCCACACCAAGGGAAATAGCTGACATCGCAGTTCCCACACCTGTTGCCAGTTGCTTGCACCTAATTTAAGTCTACGTAATTTAAGTCTTATTTGTATTCTGTAATGTCAGCACTTTGCTGACTTGGTAGCTTGTCGAAAATTACTTTGGAGAATAAAGACACAGATTAACTTCTGCAGCGAGCAAGTAAAGTACTCGAAAAATAACTGGCGCCCAAACGTGGTTAGAGCCAAATAAAAAATAAAAAACTGTTCGTTGGAGCACTTCTCGACTTCTAGCCACGTCCTGATACAAGGACACAAGTGAGCGGTGCATCTATACGGCAGAAAAACAAAAAAAAACATTAGTTGGAGCACTTCTCGACTTCTAGCTACGTCCTGATACTGGGACACAAGTCAGCGGTGCATCTATACGGCAGAAAAACAAAAAAAAAAACATTCGTTGGAGCACTTCTCGACTTCTAGCCACGTCCTGATACTGGGACACAAGTCAGCGGTGCATCTATACGGCAGAAAAAAAGCATTCGTTGGAGCACCTCGTCGTTGGATTTCTTTCCACTAGGACATAAAAAGTGCACCTAAAACGTACCCACCAACAAAAACAACAAAAATCATCATTTTTTAAATCATCATGTATGCAGTTACATTGTAAGGAAAAAAGAAAATTTTTAAATTAATTTAATTTAGTGAAATAAGTATACTTAATATTAGTTTATAAATTAAAAATTATACTTAAGAGTGAATCAAAAGTGAGAATAATAGACAAATTTTTCTTGTGACAGAATATTATTAACAAATTTTTTGAATCAAACGTGAAAAAAACATTTCCAAATTGACCTAAGTGACTTATAAATTTGCCTGCCGTAAATTAATTTGAAAAAAATGGAGGAGTTTATGAAATTCGTAGGACCAACGGTAGAGATTGCAGTAGAAACTGCTTGTGGGACAATAGTGTCAAAGATGGCAAAGTTAATAGAGGAAAATAAGAGAATCAACGAGACTGCTCAAGTAAAAATTGACGAATTAACACGACAGGTTCAAGCGGTTAAATTGTCTCCCTCTATTGAGCCTTACGTTCCAATGACAGTGCGGTCGGTCGTAACATGTCCTATATCGCTGGACCTGGTTAAATCCCTGCCAGAATTTTCAGGGGAAGCAGCTAGGTATGTTTCATGGCGACAGGCGGCTAATACTGCCATGTATCTTTATAAAAAGTATGAAGGGACTGAACGTTACTACCAAGCAGTAGCCATAGTTAGGAATAAAATAATAGGAGCCGCGGATCCTAACCTTTCTTCATTCAACACCGTTTTGAATTTTGAAGCGATAATAGCCAGGCTAGACCATACATATTCAGACCATAGACCTTTACACATCTTGGAGAACCAAATGAGCATTCTTTGTCAGGGACGAATGTCTATTTCAGAATTTTATGACGAAATTGAGAAAGTCCTTACGTCCATAATGAATAAAATTACTATGGAATATTCTGGGAACAATGATTTAATCAGTTCCATGTCAACAAAGTATCACTCAGATGCTTTGCGCATATTCATTTCTGGGTTAAATAAACCTCTCTGCCAAATCCTTTTTTCGGCAGGTTGTCAGGATTTAACATCAGCACTTGCCAAAGCACAAGAGCTAGAAGCCAATCAGCATCGATATGCTTTTGCAAGAGCTTTCGAAAACAGATATGATAAACCTCCACGAAATAATCCCCATTTTAAAAGAGTAGAAAATGAATATGAAAAAGGCAACGATAAAAAGTTACAAAAGCCAATACCTATGGAAGTAGATCCTTCATCTTCTAAATATCGCCATAATGCTAGACAACAAGCTTACGCGCCGTTCCATCGGCAACCAAATATAAATAATCTGGTTCAAAACCAAAATAACTTCAAAAGAGCACATGAGTCCGACAAGGCAAACTTAAATAAACAACAGCGAGTCAATCACATTGATCTAGCGCTGCAGCAGGATCCCGACCCAGCTGAAGACGTTGATGAAGAGTATGATTATGATAGTGAAAGTAACTTAACCGATGATGTAGATGAGATTAATTTTTTAGAGTAAGGTCGGCACTACCGTATGTGGAAAAGAGACTTAACGACAATGTTACGTTAAAAATCTTAATTGACACCGGTACTGCCAAGAACTACATAAAAAATTTGCCACACTTGAGAAATATCACAAAACAGGTTGTTACAACAACTTATAGAGGCGTCTTTGATTAACAAAGATTGCCGAAAGAGTGCTGATGAGGATTTTGTGGCTAAAATCCGAAACAGCTGTACAAGTTAAGGGAAATAGCTGACATCGCAGTTCCCACACCAAGGGAAATAGCTGACATCGCAGTTCCCACACCTGTTGCCAGTTGCTTGCACCTAATTTAAGTCTACGTAATTTAAGTCTTATTTGTATTCTGTAATGTCAGCACTTTGCTGACTTGGTAGCTTGTCGAAAATTACTTTGGAGAATAAAGACACAGATTAACTTCTGCAGCGAGCAAGTAAAGTACTCGAAAAATAACTGGCGCCCAAACGTGGTTAGAGCCAAATAAAAAATAAAAAACTGTTCGTTGGAGCACTTCTCGACTTCTAGCCACGTCCTGATACAAGGACACAAGTGAGCGGTGCATCTATACGGCAGAAAAACAAAAAAAAACATTAGTTGGAGCACTTCTCGACTTCTAGCTACGTCCTGATACTGGGACACAAGTCAGCGGTGCATCTATACGGCAGAAAAACAAAAAAAAAAACATTCGTTGGAGCACTTCTCGACTTCTAGCCACGTCCTGATACTGGGACACAAGTCAGCGGTGCATCTATACGGCAGAAAAAAAGCATTCGTTGGAGCACCTCGTCGTTGGATTTCTTTCCACTAGGACATAAAAAGTGCACCTAAAACGTACCCACCAACAAAAACAACAAAAATCATCATTTTTTAAATCATCATGTATGCAGTTACATTGTAAGGAAAAAAGAAAATTTTTAAATTAATTTAATTTAGTGAAATAAGTATACTTAATATTAGTTTATAAATTAAAAATTATACTTAAGAGTGAATCAAAAGTGAGAATAATAGACAAATTTTTCTTGTGACAGAATATTATTAACAAATTTTTTGAATCAAACGTGAAAAAAACATTTCCAAATTGACCTAAGTGACTTATAAATTTGCCTGCCGTAAATTAATTTGAAAAAAATGGAGGAGTTTATGAAATTCGTAGGACCAACGGTAGAGATTGCAGTAGAAACTGCTTGTGGGACAATAGTGTCAAAGATGGCAAAGTTAATAGAGGAAAATAAGAGAATCAACGAGACTGCTCAAGTAAAAATTGACGAATTAACACGACAGGTTCAAGCGGTTAAATTGTCTCCCTCTATTGAGCCTTACGTTCCAATGACAGTGCGGTCGGTCGTAACATGTCCTATATCGCTGGACCTGGTTAAATCCCTGCCAGAATTTTCAGGGGAAGCAGCTAGGTATGTTTCATGGCGACAGGCGGCTAATACTGCCATGTATCTTTATAAAAAGTATGAAGGGACTGAACGTTACTACCAAGCAGTAGCCATAGTTAGGAATAAAATAATAGGAGCCGCGGATCCTAACCTTTCTTCATTCAACACCGTTTTGAATTTTGAAGCGATAATAGCCAGGCTAGACCATACATATTCAGACCATAGACCTTTACACATCTTGGAGAACCAAATGAGCATTCTTTGTCAGGGACGAATGTCTATTTCAGAATTTTATGACGAAATTGAGAAAGTCCTTACGTCCATAATGAATAAAATTACTATGGAATATTCTGGGAACAATGATTTAATCAGTTCCATGTCAACAAAGTATCACTCAGATGCTTTGCGCATATTCATTTCTGGGTTAAATAAACCTCTCTGCCAAATCCTTTTTTCGGCAGGTTGTCAGGATTTAACATCAGCACTTGCCAAAGCACAAGAGCTAGAAGCCAATCAGCATCGATATGCTTTTGCAAGAGCTTTCGAAAACAGATATGATAAACCTCCACGAAATAATCCCCATTTTAAAAGAGTAGAAAATGAATATGAAAAAGGCAACGATAAAAAGTTACAAAAGCCAATACCTATGGAAGTAGATCCTTCATCTTCTAAATATCGCCATAATGCTAGACAACAAGCTTACGCGCCGTTCCATCGGCAACCAAATATAAATAATCTGGTTCAAAACCAAAATAACTTCAAAAGAGCACATGAGTCCGACAAGGCAAACTTAAATAAACAACAGCGAGTCAATCACATTGATCTAGCGCTGCAGCAGGATCCCGACCCAGCTGAAGACGTTGATGAAGAGTATGATTATGATAGTGAAAGTAACTTAACCGATTATGTAGATGAGATTAATTTTTTAGAGTAAGGTCGGCACTACCGTATGTGGAAAAGAGACTTAACGACAATGTTACGTTAAAAATCTTAATTGACACCGGTACTGCCAAGAACTACATAAAAAATTTGCCACACTTGAGAAATATCACAATGAGTGATAAACCTTTCATAGCTAAAACTCTGAACGGGGAAAATAAAATTTCAAAGAAATGTAAAATACATCTATTTGGTATTACAACTAATTTTTTTTTACTCCCTCAACTCAAAACTTTCGACGCAATAGTAGGTTACGATTTTTTGAAAACAATGAAAGCTAAAATTGATACTAACAAAGCGGTACTTATTCATAAATCGGGTATTGAACCTTTAAAATTCATCACATGCGAAGATGTAAATAACATTCAAATCAATGACTAATCAGTTCCAAAAAAATTTCAAAATGAATTCCAAGAATTAATCAACAAACATATAGAGGTGTTTGCGAACGAAAAGCAAAAACTGCCATACGCCACACAAATAAAAGCATATATTAAAACAGATAACTCAGAACCCATTTATAGCAAACCGAGACCTTACAATATGGCAGCAATGCCATTTGTTAATAAAGAAATAAAGAGAATGTTAGATGAGGGAATAATTAGACCATCGCGGTCGCCTTACAACACTCCCATACTCGTCGTTGGAAAAAAAGTTTCAAACGATGACGGCACCTTGAAATATCGCTTAGTTTTTGATTACAGAAAGTTGAATGAAAAAATAATTGCGGATTGCTATCCAATTCCGGAAATTTCAATGATTTTATCAAATTTAGGTCAGGGAAAATTTTACACCACTATAGACTTGAAGGCAGGCTTCCATCAGATCCTACTGGAAGAAAAAGACAGAGAAAAAACAGCTTTCTCAGTAAACAATGGATAATACGAGTTTTGCAGACTGCCGTTCGGTCTGGAAAACGCGCCAAGCATATTTCAGCGAGCCAAAGATGATGTGGACGATGTTATAATTTTCTCTAAGAACGAACAACAACATTTACGAGACATCGCCAAGATATTATCCAAGCTCTACGAAGCCAATATGAGGGTTGCTTCAGAAAAATGTAAATTTTTTAGGGTATCCTGTGACGGTATTAAAACATGTCCTGGAAAAGTAAGAGATATTGTAAACTTCGAAACTCCAAAATCACTACGAGGTCTAAGGTCATTCCTGGGACTATCTGGGTATTATCGAAGGTTTATTAAAGATTACGCATTAATAACGAAACCCCTAACCAAATTTCTGAGAGAAAATGGCGATATCAGCTCTAAACAATCAAAAAATGTACCGATTCATTTTGACCAAGAGGCAGTTCAAGCTTTTAATAAAATTAAAAATATTTTAACTTCGGAAGACGTTTTGCTTCTGTATCCGGACTATCTAAAACCTTTTGAATTGACAACAGACGCTTCTTCTAAAGCAATTGGTGCTGTACTAGCACAGCAAGGCCGTCCCATCACAATGGTTTCCCGAACTCTTAGTAAAGCAGAGGAAGAGTATGCCACAAATGAAAGGGAAATGTTAGCGATAGTATGGGCATTGCAAACTTTGAAAAATTACTTGTATGGTGTACCCAAAATTCACATTTATACCGACCACCAACCTTTAACTTTCGCAATGTCGGAAAAAAATCCAAACATGAAATTAAAAAGATGGGCAGCATTCATCCAACTATACTCCCCGACTTTTCATTACAAACCTGGTAAGGAGAACAAGGTTGCAGATGCGTTATCCCGGCAGTTTATAAATGTTGTGACAAATTCAGAAGGAACTATTCATAGTGAAGAGTCATTAACAAACGTTATTCCCTCAGTTATAAACCCAATTAATAGTTTTAGAAATCAAATTCTTATTGAGTCAGCCTCTGAAAATAGTAAAAAAATTAAAACTCTTTTCCAAAACAAAATGAGACATACAGTTAAGTTTTCCACCGTACCTGACCTTATCAAAATTATGAAAGAAGTAATCAAACCAGACATTAATAACGGAATTCATTGCAATATAGAAACATTAGGCAAGATACAAAATGATTTAATTACCGCTTTTCCGAACATTAAATTTAAGTACACAAGCAAATTTGTACAAGATGTAGTAAACAAAGACGATCAAGCAGACATTATAGCTAATGAACATAATAGGGCGCATAGGGAAATCAACGAAAATTTCATGCAGATAATTTCCGAGTACTATTTCCCTGACATGAAAAAAATGTTAAAACACTTCATCAGTAAATGTAAAATTTGTAGAGAAAACAAATACATGCGTAGACCAACCAGGCACCCGGTAGGAAAAACACCAATACCAAAAGCTACAGGGGAAATATTGCATATTGACATATATTTTACCGCAGGAAAGTATTTTCTAACATGCGTCGACAAATTTTCTAAATTTGCTGTGGTGGAAAATATTTTGTCAAGAAACACAGCTGATGTTAAATACGCACTAATAGAAACCATATCTCAATTCAACAATATCAAACAAATCGTTACTGACAATGAAGGTGCATTTACATCCAATGTAATTCAGTCATTGTTAAGAGACCAATTCAACATTTCATTATTTACTGTTCCAGCCCTTCATAGTCAAAGTAATGGGCAAGTGGAACGATTCCATTCAACACTAGCGGAAATAGCAAGATGTACCAAGGGTAGCACCACTGACATAGTTGAACTAATTTTATTATCGACATATAAATACAATAATGCTATTCATTCTGTAACCGGTTACAAACCAATAGAACTGCTGCACAACGGAACTGAAAAAATTAAAATAGAAGTCGAACAGAGATTAAAAGATAAACAGGAACGAGACCTAAACTACCACAATAAAGGGACGCAACCAAAAGAATTGCAACGGGGCGATAAAGTATATGTGAAAACAAACAAGAGATTGGGAAATAAATTGGGAAAACTTTATAACGAAAAAACTGTTCAGGCAGATCTGGGAACAGCTGTAGTGATTGATGGAAAACAGGTTCACAAAAATAATTTAAAATAATTCTGTAATTACAGGTTGCTACTTGGCACACTAGGGTCGGCAAAGATAATGGACTACTCTTCAGCCCTTTACATTCCGCTCCCCGTAGGAGAAACTGCGATTTTCGAAAACTTTATATATTTAAAACACGTAACTAATTTTTCAATGGTAGAAAAGGTCATTATTGATAATATAAATTTGATGACGCTACTAGAAAATGAGAAGGAAGTACAACTATTACAGCAGGACGTAGATGAAATAGAACGACTAGTACGCATGTTGAAAGTGGCAGTTAGATCGCGAAGAGCAATTGAATTTATTGGATCAGCAATAAAATTTATTGCAGGTGTGCCTGATCACCAAGATTTTGAAATTTTACAAGCAATGGAAAATGAGCTCATTAGAGCAAACAATAGGCAAATTGAAATTAATAAAGAAATTGAATTCAAAATGAACGAACTTACTGACCAAATTAATAATATGGACAAGAAAAACACAATAAATTCGGAAATACTAACAATGTTAATAGCACGTAAGAATAAAATTATTATTGATAATCTAAAAAATAATTTATATAGCATATTGCTCGCTCATCTAAATATAGTAAATCCACTGGTACTTGATCCTGAGGAAATAAGATTAGTTGAAAATACCGAAAACGTTGTAACGTATATGAGCGATTTACTTAGTATTGCTGATGTTAAAATATATTATCAAAAAGATTCACTTATTTATCTTATAAAAATACCGCTGGTAAAGCAAATTTGTAAACTTAATGAAATAATTCCAATCATTCAAAACAATAGAATAATAAATTTAAAAAACAACAAAACCGCAAATTGTAATGAAATTTATTTTGCATTGCAAAATTGTAAAAAAGCTATTGCCTGCTCGAACTGCTAAATAACCACACTGCGAACTGTCCAACAACTTCAGCATATCAAGCATCGGAGATAGAACAACTAAGAGATGGCCTGATCATACTACGAGATGGGAATGCAACGGTAGAAGAAGATGGGCAAATTATTCATTTAAATGGCTCCTACCTTATAACTTACTCAAATTCAATCATCGTTAACGGAAAAAAATACGAAATAAATCAACTAACCGATATCATCCAGCTGCCAGCACCAAAGAAAACAAGCCTAATAGAAACTGAGTTTTTCGATGAAATATCGTTGCCACACTTACACAAGCTACACATCAGCAACATGGAAAAAAAAGAAGAGGTCAAAGTAACATTGGAAACTAGTAGATGGATCTGGTACAGTGTCATAGCAATACTTTCGCTGACTATCATTATAATTCTATACATTAAACTCAAGCCTAAGGTGGTGCAAATCAAAACAGAGGAAATACCGATGAAAATAACAGAAACTCGTAAAGAGGCTATTCGAACTCGAATTTCCCAGATTATGAACAAGGACGTTCAAATTTAAGGAAAGGACGAGTTAAGGGAAATAGCTGACATCGCTGTTCCCACACCAAGGGAAATAGCTGACATCGCAGTTCCCACACCTGTTGCCAGTTGCTTGCACCTAATTTAAGTCTACGTAATTTAAGTCTTATTTGTATTCTGTAATGTCAGCACTTTGCTGACTTGGTAGCTTGTCGAAAATTACTTTGGAGAATAAAGGCACAGATTAACTTCTGCAGCGAGCAAGTAAAGTACTCGAAAAATAACTTACACTCTGCCAAGGCTGGTTTTTTCTTGTTGTTGTAACAACCTATTTTGCCAAAATAATTATACCACCACACTCACTGTGGCAGGGTATACTAACTTTGTCACAACGTTTGTAACGCCCATAAGGAGGCGTGTCCGGTATGGAAAAGTATATATATTCTTGATTAGCATCACCTCCTGAGTCGATTTAGCGATGTCCGTCTGTCTGTCCGATTGGAAATATATAGAAACGTATTTTTGACATGGTCCGAGGTTCCGAAACCACATATATAAGGGTCTAAATGGGGTCTTGAGACCAATTTTTTTTTTTGGTGGATTTGATTGGAAGTTTTTAGAAACGGATTTTGGACATGGTCCGGGCTCCAAAACTATTTATAGGTGGCTCAAAATGGGGTCTTGAGACCACATAATTTTATGTTCGAGGTACTTCTTCCTACTGTGTGGCGGTATTTCAGCTTCGGCATAGCCGAAGATAGTCCACTCTCTAGTTTTTTGGTAAAAATGAGCTATAGCCCAAAAATAAATAATAAATAATTTATTTGGAGCTGAATTTAACTAAACAAAAGGAGGTTAAGCCATACAACAACAAACAATTTCGTTTTTTGTAATTTTCTGACAATGACTTGTAAATATTAAGATTCACTTGTTAACAGTCTTAAGCTGGACTTTGAAAAAATTTGTCAACCTGCTTAAGTAGAAATGATGTATTTTACAATAACAGCAGCTGCCCAGTCTAAGCTGAAGGAGTACGAAATTAACTTTCAGAAGTATAAATGTTTGGATGAAACAGCTCCGAAACAAAATACTTCTGTTTGGGCTTTTACCACCTACCCCAAAGCCAATTTCAACTCCGACAACTCCATCCTTTTCCGATATGTTTGCTTCACCAGTTACATTTTATTCTCCTGATCCTGCGGTTTTGGAAACGAGGGTAGATGACGCTCCTGAGAATAATATGAATGGAATCTCAAATATTGATAAAAATGTTTGTCCTTCCATAAATATTATTTCTCCAAAGGATTGTTTGCGGGAAGTACAAGAAACGAGAACCCCAAAAAGGCTTGTTGTTGTGCAACCTAAAAAATCTATTTTCGTGTCCAGATTTGCACCAGACACATTAACTGAAGATATTATATTTTATATCGATTCTAAACTCAATAAAACCGGTAATAATATAAATGCTTTTAAATTCAACTTTTCATACGCTAGAAACATTTCATCTTTCAAATTATCTGTTCCTGCAGAATTGTTTGATGAGATTGTAAATAAAAATTTTTGGCCGTATAAAACTTTAGTTCGTGAATTTGTTTATAAAGAGAAATCAAATCTAGTAAATCCAGTTCATCTTCCTCAAAGAAAATTAAATTCTAATCAAAAAAACTAAATAAAATCCCGAATAATGTTGTTTGTCTTCTGTACCAAAATGTTCGAGGGCTAAATACAAAGTTGAACGATATTTATATTAAAAGTTTCGATTGTAGTCATAATGTCTTGGTATTTACCGAAACTTGGCTTAAACCAAATATTTTTGATTCAGAAATTCTGTGTGCTGGTTATCAAATTTTTCGGAGGGATCGTAAATGCAGGACTGGTGGTGGAGTCCTCATTGCAGTAAAAAACCTTTTTTCATCTGAGGAAGTCATACTTTCAGATGTCTCTGACTTGGAATTTATTTGTGTACGAATTCGAGTTTTTAGTATCGATATTTTCGTTACTTGCTCGTATATCCCACCGAATTCCGATATTACCGTTTATCTAAGTCATGTGTCGCTTATATCATTGGTTTACTCAAATGTTAAACCTGCCGATTCCATTGTTGTTTTTGGAGACTTTAATTTACCGAATATATCTTGGAATTTTTGTGGCGATTCAAACCAGTTTCTTCCGTATTCTTCTCGTGACTGTTTAAATGACTTTCTGGATTCATTTTCAGATATGAGTTTACAACAAGTAAACGGGATTGAAAATAAGAATAGTAGAATTTTGGATTTAATTTATGTTGATGACTCTTCGAAGTTTTCAGTGCAACGCTGTGATGCTTTTGCATGTCCAGAAGATAACCATCACCCAACACTTGAATTATCTTTCGAATTTGTTCAAAACAACTTAGAACCAGTTTCTACACCGTTTAAGTCATTTTTGTACTTCAAGAATACAAATTTTGTTAAAATGAACCAACTCTTATCTGAAAC
The DNA here is from genome assembly GCA_951394025.1 of Heteromyza rotundicornis. Taxonomy (NCBI): domain Eukaryota; kingdom Metazoa; phylum Arthropoda; class Insecta; order Diptera; family Heleomyzidae; genus Heteromyza; species Heteromyza rotundicornis. Next base: position 24,628,933 of record OX596013.1, read on the forward strand.
TAGTTGGGACATGAACTTTGAAGATGTTGACGACTGTGTATCAATTTTCAATTGTACGCTCAGCAAAATCTTCGAGATATGTGTTCCAAAGAACATTAAAAAGAATTCGAATGAACTTGGTGCTGTATGGTTTACAAAAGAATTGAGGAAACTAAAAACTTCGAAAACTCGGGCATTTAAAACATATAAAAGAACTTTAAACCTTCAAGATTATTCAAAATATTCGCTTCTGAGACATAAATATCAAGTACTTAATAAAAAATGCTATGATGAATATTTGAACGATTTGAAATCCAAAATCAAATACGATTCTAAAACTTTTTAGAACTTTGTAAATTCAAAAAGGAAAAACACTGGTTTTCCAACTACAATGAAATGGAATGATCGTGAGTCCAACAATCCTACTGAGATTTCCAATATGTTTGCTGACTTCTTCAAAACGACATATTCTGATAATACTTATGGCAACACATCGTATCCATATAACATCCCCACTTATAATTCCATTCTCAATCCTGTTATAGAATCTGATGATGTCTTACAACAACTAAAATCGTTGAAATATTCATATAGTACTGGTCCAGATAATATTCCTAGCTGTATTTTGAAAGTTTGTGCAGAAAATTTATACATTCCACTTTCAAATATATTTAATGCCTCTATTGAAAGAGGTTATTTTCCGAATTCATGGAAAGAGTCATACATTATTCCTCATTATAAAAGTGGAACCAAATCATTCGTATCTAACTATAGAGGTATTGCTAAACTTAGCACAATACCAAAGTTATTTGAACAAGTTGTCACAAAGCAATTGGTTCACTCGGTCACAACTTTAATATCTCCTTCACAGCATGGTTTTCTGAGAGGTAGATCAACATCTACAAATTTATTGGAATTTTCTTCATTAACAATAAAGGGATTTTCAAAGAATCTTCAAACAGATGTCATATATACTGATTTTAGTAAAGCTTTTGATAAAGTTAATCATTATTTGTTGATTGAAAAGCTTAAAAGATACGGATTCCCAGATCTTCTTTTAAAATGGGTAGAATCGTATCTGACAAATCGGAAGCAACAGGTGTTATTCGAATCATCAACATCAAAAACTATAGATGTCACCTCTGGAGTTCCTCAAGGAAGTCACTTAGGTCCTATTCTGTTTAATCTTTTTATAAATGACCTTCCTTCTGTCATTAAACATTCGAATGTACTGTTGTATGCTGATGACGTTAAATTGTTTCTATCCTATGACATCTTAGATCAACATAAGTTGTTACAATCAGATCTGACCAGTATAGCTATCTGGTGTGATAATAACTTAATGGAACTGAACCTGAAAAAATGTAAATTTATGACATTTGCTAGAAGACACCAACTTTCATCGCTGTATCATATAAATAACTGTAATCTAGAAAAGGTTTTTACTTTCGTGGACCTGGGTGTTACTATGGATCCAAAACTTCGCTTTCATCTACATATTGACTTATGTGTGAATAAGGCGAGGGGTGTTCTAGGTTTCATTAAAAGATGGTCAACAGAATTTAATGACCCATTCGTTACCAAAAGTCTTTACATATCACTTGTAAGACCAATTTTGGAATATGCATCAGTCTTGTGGAATCCACAATACAACTGCCACTCTGATAGAATTGAATCGGTTCAAAAACAATTTTTATTATTTGCTTTAAGAAACCTTCGCTGGAATCCGAATCAGAACCTACCTCCATACGAAAATCGTTTAAAACTCTTGGACATCCCTACTCTAAAAAATAGAAGAACGATGCTTAATGTAACATTTTTGATTAAATTGATAAATGGCTCTCTGAATTCTACATTTTTGCTTCAAGAAATTGATTTTAATATCCCAACCCGCCGTTCCAGATCCTTTGATATTAAGTATGTGCCGCTCTAATTACGCGCAGAATGAACCTTTTCGTTGTATTTGTAGCGATTTTAATAGCCTGTATTCTGTCTTTGACCTGTCAGATTCACTTAATAAAACTAAAACTTGTATTTTAAATGCACTTGATCACACTTAAGCCTTTGTTGCTCTTTGAGTTTTTGGACCGCTTAGGGTCTAACGAAATGACAGGGTTGCCAAACTCCACAAAGATCGGCATTGTCGATTTTTTGAAAGTGTTGTATTTTTGTTGTATTTTATATTTATATTTCAGCAGAATTTTGTTTTTTACTGTATATTGTATACAAATAAAACAAAATTTTTAGCTGAATTCACATTCGTTCCGTTACTGTTTACTTAACTGTTCTATTTGTATTTGATTTTTTAAATTTCGTATAAAAAAACAAAATACTAAAATTAATATTTGTAATCTTTGTCGCGTAAATTAACTGTTTGGATTGTTTTGTCTTTGTATTTTTGTTAAGTCTAATATCGTAAAGTAGGCAAAAATCATATTTGATCAAATTCATATTCGTCGCATGAATTCTGATGCATCATAATATTTTCTTTTAATTCTATTGTTTATTATCACGTTAATCTTATATTATGTTATGTTTGGAAGAATTCTCTCTTGCATTCATAACCTAATTCGCGTTTTATTAATATGCGTTTTATCAGCTGATGATTTTAATCTGTAGCTGAAACGAATTTCCAAATATGTTTACCCGCGATCGGTTACACAGCGTAATCCGGATTACGGCTGTTCGGTCACCAAATCCGTGCGTCATGCGGATGTGCCCCTCGGTCGGTTGGGCGGGTTAGTGGGACCGTTGGGATTCGTCGTCAAAAAAAAAAAAAAAAAAAAAAAACAAGCAAAAACCAGTTTGCAATTTTTGCCATTCGCGCTTCTTCTTCTTAATTTCGGCCAAAACCGAAATGGCCGAAATTTTTTACTTTTTTTTTCGGCCGAAACCGAAATGGCCGAATTTTTATTTTTTTAATTTCGGCCGAAACCGAAAAAATAAAAGAAAAAATTGTGAATTCAAATTTATTAAAGTTGTACATAATTAAGCTGAAATCAATAATTTTAAGTTCAGATGAATTTAGAAGCGAACTATCAAATGCGTGGAAATCAATTGAAGGGGCAGGGTTCTCACTTTTTGCTACGGCGAGAGTTGTAGATATTCGATTTTAGGGGAGTAGATTTCAAGAAAGGGAGTAGAATTGATTTTTTTACGTAGAGTAGTAGAAATTCTACGGAAGTAGTAGAAATTACTGTCAAAGTAGCAGATTTCAAGAGAGAGGAGTAGATTAGGGTTTCTGCGTAGAGTAGTAGAGATTCTGTCATGGTAGTAGATTTGTAGAAAGAGTAGTAGTTTTGCATTGTATGAAACTCACATAATATTTTGAGGAGAAGATTTCTTACAATAGTAGTAGAGGAGTAGAAATTTAAAAATCATCGCGAGAGTAGTAGATCTGCTCCGATAGGAGAAGAGTGAGAACGCTGTGAACATACAAATTCTTTCAAGAAAATAAGTTTCAAAGTTTTTAATTTTTCTTTTTTTAATACAAATTGGGGACATGTCTTCTTTGTCGCTTCTGATTCTTCGAAACTATGATCAATACTTAAATTTGTGTTACATACCGCTTTTATCCACTTGGTTGCCCGTTATGTATTTTGCCATGCCTAATCCAAAAATAATAATGAAAATTGCACAAAAATTTAATTTTTGGTGCATGCTGTAAAAATTTCATTATTATTTTCGTATTCAGCGTGCCAAAATGCAAAAGAATTTGTTTCGGCCGAAAACGATATTTTATTTTTCGGCCGAATCCGAAAAACATCAGCAACATGGAAAAAAAAGAAGAGGTCGAAGTAACATTGGAAACTAGTAGATGGATCTGGTACAGTGTCATAGCAATACTTTCGCTGACTATCATTATAATTCTATACATTAAACTCAAGCCTAAGGTGGTGCAAATCAAAACAGAGGAAATACCGATGAAAATGACAGAAACTCGTAAAGAGGCTATTCGAACTCGAATTTCCCAGATTATGAACGAGGACGTTCAAATTTAAGGAAAGGACGAGTTAAGGGAAATAGCTGACATCGCAGTTCTCACACCATAATAACGAAACCCCTAACCAAATTTCTGAGAGAAAATGGCGATATCAGCTCTAAACAATCAAAAAATGTACCGATTCATTTTGACCAAGAGGCAGTTCAAGCTTTTAATAAAATTAAAAATATTTTAACTTCGGAAGACGTTTTGCTTCTGTATCCGGACTATCTAAAACCTTTTGAATTGACAACAGACGCTTCTTCTAAAGCAATTGGTGCTGTACTAGCACAGCAAGGCCGTCCCATCACAATGGTTTCCCGAACTCTTAGTAAAGCAGAGGAAGAGTATGCCACAAATGAAAGGGAAATGTTAGCGATAGTATGGGCATTGCAAACTTTGAAAAATTACTTGTATGGTGTACCCAAAATTCACATTTATACCGACCACCAACCTTTAACTTTCGCAATGTCGGAAAAAAATCCAAACATGAAATTAAAAAGATGGGCAGCATTCATCCAACTATACTCCCCGACTTTTCATTACAAACCTGGTAAGGAGAACAAGGTTGCAGATGCGTTATCCCGGCAGTTTATAAATGTTGTGACAAATTCAGAAGGAACTATTCATAGTGAAGAGTCATTAACAAACGTTATTCCCTCAGTTATAAACCCAATTAATAGTTTTAGAAATCAAATTCTTATTGAGTCAGCCTCTGAAAATAGTAAAAAAATTAAAACTCTTTTCCAAAACAAAATGAGACATACAGTTAAGTTTTCCACCGTACCTGACCTTATCAAAATTATGAAAGAAGTAATCAAACCAGACATTAATAACGGAATTCATTGCAATATAGAAACATTAGGCAAGATACAAAATGATTTAATTACCGCTTTTCCGAACATTAAATTTAAGTACACAAGCAAATTTGTACAAGATGTAGTAAACAAAGACGATCAAGCAGACATTATAGCTAATGAACATAATAGGGCGCATAGGGAAATCAACGAAAATTTCATGCAGATAATTTCCGAGTACTATTTCCCTGACATGAAAAAAATGTTAAAACACTTCATCAGTAAATGTAAAATTTGTAGAGAAAACAAATACATGCGTAGACCAACCAGGCACCCGGTAGGAAAAACACCAATACCAAAAGCTACAGGGGAAATATTGCATATTGACATATATTTTACCGCAGGAAAGTATTTTCTAACATGCGTCGACAAATTTTCTAAATTTGCTGTGGTGGAAAATATTTTGTCAAGAAACACAGCTGATGTTAAATACGCACTAATAGAAACCATATCTCAATTCAACAATATCAAACAAATCGTTACTGACAATGAAGGTGCATTTACATCCAATGTAATTCAGTCATTGTTAAGAGACCAATTCAACATTTCATTATTTACTGTTCCAGCCCTTCATAGTCAAAGTAATGGGCAAGTGGAACGATTCCATTCAACACTAGCGGAAATAGCAAGATGTACCAAGGGTAGCACCACTGACATAGTTGAACTAATTTTATTATCGACATATAAATACAATAATGCTATTCATTCTGTAACCGGTTACAAACCAATAGAACTGCTGCACAACGGAACTGAAAAAATTAAAATAGAAGTCGAACAGAGATAAAAAAGATAAACAGGAACGAGACCTAAACTACCACAATAAAGGGACGCAACCAAAAGAATTGCAACGGGGCGATAAAGTATATGTGAAAACAAACAAGAGATTGGGAAATAAATTGGGAAAACTTTATAACGAAAAAACTGTTCAGGCAGATCTGGGAACAGCTGTAGTGATTGATGGAAAACAGGTTCACAAAAATAATTTAAAATAATTCTGTAATTACAGGTTGCTACTTGGCACACTAGGGTCGGCAAAGATAATGGACTACTCTTCAGCCCTTTACATTCCGCTCCCCGTAGGAGAAACTGCGATTTTCGAAAACTTTATATATTTAAAACAGGTAACTAATTTTTCAATGGTAGAAAAGGTCATTATTGATAATATAAATTTGATGACGCTACTAGAAAATGAGAAGGAAGTACAACTATTACAGCAGGACGTAGATGAAATAGAACGACTAGTACGCATGTTGAAAGTGGCAGTTAGATCGCGAAGAGCAATTGAATTTATTGGATCAGCAATAAAATTTATTGCAGGTGTGCCTGATCACCAAGATTTTGAAATTTTACAAGCAATGGAAAATGAGCTCATTAGAGCAAACAATAGGCAAATTGAAATTAATAAAGAAATTGAATTCAAAATGAACGAACTTACTGACCAAATTAATAATATGGACAAGAAAAACACAATAAATTCGGAAATACTAACAATGTTAATAGCACGTAAGAATAAAATTATTATTGATAATCTAAAAAATAATTTATATAGCATATTGCTCGCTCATCTAAATATAGGAAATCCACTGGTACTTGATCCTGAGGAAATAAGATTAGTTGAAAATACCGAAAACGTTGTAACGTATATGAGCGATTTACTTAGTATTGCTGATGTTAAAATATATTATCAAAAAGATTCACTTATTTATCTTATAAAAATACCGCTGGTAAAGCAAATTTGTAAACTTAATGAAATAATTCCAATCATTCAAAACAATAGAATAATAAATTTAAAAAACAACAAAACCGCAAATTGTAATGAAATTTATTTTGCATTGCAAAATTGTAAAAAAGCTATTGCCTGCTCGAACTGCTAAATAACCACACTGCGAACTGTCCAACAACTTCAGCATATCAAGCATCGGAGATAGAACAACTAAGAGATGGCCTGATCATACTACGAGATGGGAATGCAACGGTAGAAGAAGATGGGCAAATTATTCATTTAAATGGCTCCTACCTTATAACTTACTCAAATTCAATCATCGTTAACGGAAAAAAATACGAAATAAATCAACTAACCGATATCATCCAGCTGCCAGCACCAAAGAAAACAAGCCTAATAGAAACTGAGTTTTTCGATGAAATATCGTTGCCACACTTACACAAGCTACACATCAGCAACATGGAAAAAAAAGAAGAGGTCAAAGTAACATTGGAAACTAGTAGATGGATCTGGTACAGTGTCATAGCAATACTTTCGCTGACTATCATTATAATTCTATACATTAAACTCAAGCCTAAGGTGGTGCAAATCAAAACAGAGGAAATACCGATGAAAATAACAGAAACTCGTAAAGAGGCTATTCGAACTCGAATTTCCCAGATTATGAACAAGGACGTTCAAATTTAAGGAAAGGACGAGTTAAGGGAAATAGCTGACATCGCTGTTCCCACACCAAGGGAAATAGCTGACATCGCAGTTCCCACACCTGTTGCCAGTTGCTTGCACCTAATTTAAGTCTACGTAATTTAAGTCTTATTTGTATTCTGTAATGTCAGCACTTTGCTGACTTGGTAGCTTGTCGAAAATTACTTTGGAGAATAAAGGCACAGATTAACTTCTGCAGCGAGCAAGTAAAGTACTCGAAAAATAACTTACACTCTGCCAAGGCTGGTTTTTTCTTGTTGTTGTAACAACCTATTTTGCCAAAATAATTATACCACCACACTCACTGTGGCAGGGTATACTAACTTTGTCACAACGTTTGTAACGCCCATAAGGAGGCGTGTCCGGTATGGAAAAGTATATATATTCTTGATTAGCATCACCTCCTGAGTCGATTTAGCGATGTCCGTCTGTCTGTCCGATTGGAAATATATAGAAACGTATTTTTGACATGGTCCGAGGTTCCGAAACCACATATATAAGGGTCTAAATGGGGTCTTGAGACCAATTTTTTTTTTTGGTGGATTTGATTGGAAGTTTTTAGAAACGGATTTTGGACATGGTCCGGGCTCCAAAACTATTTATAGGTGGCTCAAAATGGGGTCTTGAGACCACATAATTTTATGTTCGAGGTACTTCTTCCTACTGTGTGGGGGTATTTCAGCTTCGGCATAGCCGAAGATAGTCCACTCTTTAGTTTTTTGGTAAAAATGAGCTATAGCCCAAAAATAAATAATAAATAATTTATTTGGAGCTGAATTTAACTAAACAAAAGGAGGTTAAGCCATACAACAACAAACAATTTCGTTTTTTGTAATTTTCTGACAATGACTTGTAAATATTAAGATTCACTTGTTAACAGTCTTAAGCTGGACTTTGAAAAAATTTGTCAACCTGCTTAAGTAGAAATGATGTATTTTACAATAACAGCAGCTGCCCAGTCTAAGCTGAAGGAGTACGAAATTAACTTTCAGAAGTATAAATGTTTGGATGAAACAGCTCCGAAACAAAATACTTCTGTTTGGGCTTTTACCACCTACCCCAAAGCCAATTTCAACTCCGACAACTCCATCCTTTTCCGATATGTTTGCTTCACCAGTTACATTTTATTCTCCTGATCCTGCGGTTTTGGAAACGAGGGTAGATGACGCTCCTGAGAAAAATATGAATGGAATCTCAAATATTGATAAAAATGTTTGTCCTTCCATAAATATTATTTCTCCAAAGGATTGTTTGCGGGAAGTACAAGAAACGAGAACCCCAAAAAGGCTTGTTGTTGTGCAACCTAAAAAATCTATTTTCGTGTCCAGATTTGCACCAGACACATTAACTGAAGATATTATATTTTATATCGATTCTAAACTCAATAAAACCGGTAATAATATAAATGCTTTTAAATTCAACTTTTCATACGCTAGAAACATTTCATCTTTCAAATTATCTGTTCCTGCAGAATTGTTTGATGAGATTGTAAATAAAAATTTTTGGCCGTATAAAACTTTAGTTCGTGAATTTGTTTATAAAGAGAAATCAAATCTAGTAAATCCAGTTCAACTTCCTCAAAGAAAATTAAATTCTAATCAAAAAAACTAAATAAAATCCCGAATAATGTTGTTTGTCTTCTGTACCAAAATGTTCGAGGGCTAAATACAAAGTTGAACGATATTTATATTAAAAGTTTCGATTGTAGTCATAATGTCTTGGTATTTACCGAAACTTGGCTTAAACCAAATATTTTTGATTCAGAAATTCTGTGTGCTGGTTATCAAATTTTTCGGAGGGATCGTAAATGCAGGACTGGTGGTGGAGTCCTCATTGCAGTAAAAAACCTTTTTTCATCTGAGGAAGTCATACTTTCAGATGTCTCTGACTTGGAATTTATTTGTGTACGAATTCGAGTTTTTAGTATCGATATTTTCGTTACTTGCTCGTATATCCCACCGAATTCCGATATTACCGTTTATCTAAGACATGTGTCGCTTATATCATTGGTTTACTCAAATGTTAAACCTGCCGATTCCATTGTTGTTTTTGGAGACTTTAATTTACCGAATATATCTTGGAATTTTTGTGGCGATTCAAACCAGTTTCTTCCGTATTCTTCTCGTGACTGTTTAAATGACTTTCTGGATTCATTTTCAGATATGAGTTTGCAACAAGTAAACGGGATTGAAAATAAGAATAGTAGAATTTTGGATTTAATTTATGTTGATGACTCTTCGAAGTTTTCAGTGCAACGCTGTGATGCTTTTGCATGTCCAGAAGATAACCATCACCCAACACTTGAATTATCTTTCGAATTTGTTCAAAACAACTTAGAACCAATTTCTACACCGTTTAAGTCATTTTTGTACTTCAAGAATACAAATTTTGTTAAAATGAACCAACTCTTATCTGAAACTAGTTGGGACATGAACTTTGAAGATGTTGACGACTGTGTATCAATTTTCAATTGTACGCTCAGCAAAATCTTCGAGATATGTGTTCCAAAGAACATTAAAAAGAATTCGAATGAACTTGGTGCTGTATGGTTTACAAAAGAATTGAGGAAACTAAAAACTTCGAAAACTCGGGCATTTAAAACATATAAAAGAACTTTAAACCTTCAAGATTATTCAAAATATTCGCTTCTGAGACATAAATATCAAGTACTTAATAAAAAATGCTATGATGAATATTTGAACGATTTGAAATCCAAAATCAAATACGATTCTAAAACTTTTTAGAACTTTGTAAATTCAAAAAGGAAAAACACTAGTTTTCCAACTACAATGAAATGGAATGATCGTGAGTCCAACAATCCTACTGAGATTTCCAATATGTTTGCTGACTTCTTCAAAACGACATATTCTGATAATACTTATGGCAACACATCGTATCCATATAACATCCCCACTTATAATTCCATTCTCAATCCTGTTATAGAATCTGATGATGTCTTACAACAACTAAAATCGTTGAAATATTCATATAGTACTGGTCCAGATAATATTCCTAGCTGTATTTTGAAAGTTTGTGCAGAAAATTTATACATTCCACTTTCAAATATATTTAATGCCTCTATTGAAAGAGGTTATTTTCCGAATTCATGGAAAGAGTCATACATTATTCCTCATTATAAAAGTGGAACCAAATCATTCGTATCTAACTATAGAGGTATTGCTAAACTTAGCACAATACCAAAGTTATTTGAACAAGTTGTCACAAAGCAATTGGTTCACTCGGTCACAACTTTAATATCTCCTTCACAGCATGGTTTTCTGAGAGGTAGATCAACATCTACAAATTTATTGGAATTTTCTTCATTAACAATAAAGGGATTTTCAAAGAATCTTCAAACAGATGTCATATATACTGATTTTAGTAAAGCTTTTGATAAAGTTAATCATTATTTGTTGATTGAAAAGCTTAAAAGATACGGATTCCCAGATCTTCTTTTAAAATGGGTAGAATCGTATCTGACAAATCGGAAGCAACAGGTGTTATTCGAATCATCAACATCAAAAACTATAGATGTCACCTCTGGAGTTCCTCAAGGAAGTCACTTAGGTCCTATTCTGTTTAATCTTTTTATAAATGACCTTCCTTCTGTCATTAAACATTCGAATGTACTGTTGTATGCTGATGACGTTAAATTGTTTCTATCCTATGACATCTTAGATCAACATAAGTTGTTACAATCAGATCTGACCAGTATAGCTATCTGGTGTGATAATAACTTAATGGAACTGAACCTGAAAAAATGTAAATTTATGACATTTGCTAGAAGACACCAACTTTCATCGCTGTATCATATAAATAACTGTAATCTAGAAAAGGTTTTTACTTTCGTGGACCTGGGTGTTACTATGGATCCAAAACTTCGCTTTCATCTACATATTGACTTATGTGTGAATAAGGCGAGGGGTGTTCTAGGTTTCATTAAAAGATGGTCAAAAGAATTTAATGACCCATTCGTTACCAAAAGTCTTTACATATCACTTGTAAGACCAATTTTGGAATATGCATCAGTCTTGTGGAATCCACAATACAACTGCCACTCTGATAGAATTGAATCGGTTCAAAAACAATTTTTATTATTTGCTTTAAGAAACCTTCGCTGGAATCCGAATCAGAACCTACCTCCATACGAAAATCGTTTAAAACTCTTGGACATCCCTACTCTAAAAAATAGAAGAACGATGCTTAATGTAACATTTTTGATTAAATTGATAAATGGCTCTCTGAATTCTACATTTTTGCTTCAAGAAATTGATTTTAATATCCCAACCCGCCGTTCCAGATCCTTTGATATTAAGTATGTGCCGCTCTAATTACGCGCAGAATGAACCTTTTCGTTGTATTTGTAGCGATTATAATAGCCTGTATTCTGTCTTTGACCTGTCAGATTCACTTAATAAAACTAAAACTTTTATTTTAAATGCACTTGATCACACTTAAGCCTTTGTTGCTCTTTGAGTTTTTGGACCGCTTAGGGTCTAACGAAATGACAGGGTTGCCAAACTCCACAAAGATCGGCATTGTCGATTTTTTGAAAGTGTTGTATTTTTGTTGTATTTTATATTTATATTTCAGCAGAATTTTGTTTTTTACTGTATATTGTATACAAATAAAACAAAATTTTTAGCTGAATTCACATTCGTTCCGTTACTGTTTACTTAACTGTTCTATTTGTATTTGATTTTTTATATTTCGTATAAAAAAACAAAATACTAAAATTAATATTTGTAATCTTTGTCGCGTAAATTAACTGTTTGGATTGTTTTGTCTTTGTATTTTTGTTAAGTCTAATATCGTAAAGTAGGCAAAAATCATATTTGATCAAATTCATATTCGTCGCATGAATTCTGATGCTTCATAATATTTTCTTTTAATTCTATTGTTTATTATCACGTTAATCTTATATTATGTTATGTTTGGAAGAATTCTCTCTTGCATTCATAACCTAATTCGCGTTTTATTAATATGCGTTTTATCAGCTGATGATTTTAATCTGTAGCTGAAACGAATTTCCAAATATGTTTACCCGCGATCGGTTACACAGCGTAATCCGGATTACGGCTGTTCGGTCACCAAATCCGTGCGTCATGCGGATGTGCCCCTCGGTCGGTTGGGCGAATTAGTGGGACCGTTGGGATTCGTCGTCAAAAAAAAAAAAAAAAAAAAAAAACAAGCAAAAACCAGTTTGCAATTTTTGCCATTCGCGCTTCTTCTTCTTAATTTCGGCCAAAACCGAAATGGCCGAAATTTTTTACTTTTTTTTTCGGCCGAAACCGAAATGGCCGAATTTTTATTTTTTTAATTTCGGCCGAAACCGAAAAAATAAAAGAAAAAATTGTGAATTCAAATTTATTAAAGTTGTACATAATTAAGCTGAAATCAATAATTTTAAGTTCAGATGAATTTAGAAGCAAACTATCAAATGCGTGGAAATCAATTGAAGGGGCAGGGTTCTCACTTTTTGCTACGGCGAGAGTTGTAGATATTCGATTTTAGGGGAGTAGATTTCAAGAAAGGGAGTAGAATTGATTTTTTTACGTAGAGTAGTAGAAATTCTACGGAAGTAGTAGAAATTACTGTCAAAGTAGCAGATTTCAAGAGAGAGGAGTAGATTAGGGTTTCTGCGTAGAGTAGTAGAGATTCTGTCATGGTAGTAGATTTGTAGAAAGAGTCGTAGTTTTGCATTGTATGAAACTCACATAATATTTTGAGGAGAAGATTTCTTACAATAGTAGTAGAGGAGTAGAAATTTAAAAATCATCGCGAGAGTAGTAGATCTGCTCCGATAGGAGAAGAGTGAGAACGCTGTGAACATACAAATTCTTTCAAGAAAATAAGTTTCAAAGTTTTTAATTTTTCTTTTTTTAATACAAATTGGGGACATGTCTTCTTTGTCGCTTCTGATTCTTCGAAACTATGATCAATACTTAAATTTGTGTTACATACCGCTTTTATCCACTTGGTTGTCCGTTATGTATTTTGCCACGCCTAATCCAAAAATAATAATGAAAATTGCACAAAAATTTAATTTTTGGTGCATGCTGTAAAAATTTCATTATTATTTTCGTATTCAGCGTGCCAAAATGCAAAAGAATTTGTTTCGGCCGAAAACGATATTTTATTTTTCGGCCGAATCCGAAAAACATCAGCAACATGGAAAAAAAAGAAGAGGTCGAAGTAACATTGGAAACTAGTAGATGGATCTGGTACAGTGTCATAGCAATACTTTCGCTGACTATCATTATAATTCTATACATTAAACTCAAGCCTAAGGTGGTGCAAATCAAAACAGAGGAAATACCGATGAAAATGACAGAAACTCGTAAAGAGGCTATTCGAACTCGAATTTCCCAGATTATGAACGAGGACGCTCAAATTTAAGGAAAGGACGAGTTAAGGGAAATAGCTGACATCGCAGTTCTCACACCATAATAACGAAACCCCTAACCAAATTTCTGAGAGAAAATGGCGATATCAGCTCTAAACAATCAAAAAATGTACCGATTCATTTTGACCAAGAGGCAGTTCAAGCTTTTAATAAAATTAAAAATATTTTAACTTCGGAAGACGTTTTGCTTCTGTATCCGGACTATCTAAAACCTTTTGAATTGACAACAGACGCTTCTTCTAAAGCAATTGGTGCTGTACTAGCACAGCAAGGCCGTCCCATCACAATGGTTTCCCGAACTCTTAGTAAAGCAGAGGAAGAGTATGCCACAAATGAAAGGGAAATGTTAGCGATAGTATGGGCATTGCAAACTTTGAAAAATTACTTGTATGGTGTACCCAAAATTCACATTTATACCGACCACCAACCTTTAACTTTCGCAATGTCGGAAAAAAATCCAAACATGAAATTAAAAAGATGGGCAGCATTCATCCAACTATACTCCCCGACTTTTCATTACAAACCTGGTAAGGAGAACAAGGTTGCAGATGCGTTATCCCGGCAGTTTATAAATGTTGTGACAAATTCAGAAGGAACTATTCATAGTGAAGAGTCATTAACAAACGTTATCCCCTCAGTTATAAACCCAATTAATAGTTTTAGAAATCAAATTCTTATTGAGTCAGCCTCTGAAAATAGTAAAAAAATTAAAACTCTTTTCCAAAACAAAATGAGACATACAGTTAAGTTTTCCACCGTACCTGACCTTATCAAAATTATGAAAGAAGTAATCAAACCAGACATTAATAACGGAATTCATTGCAATATAGAAACATTAGGCAAGATACAAAATGATTTAATTACCGCTTTTCCGAACATTAAATTTAAGTACACAAGCAAATTTGTACAAGATGTAGTAAACAAAGACGATCAAGCAGACATTATAGCTAATGAACATAATAGGGCGCATAGGGAAATCAACGAAAATTTCATGCAGATAATTTCCGAGTACTATTTCCCTGACATGAAAAAAATGTTAAAACACTTCATCAGTATATGTAAAATTTGTAGAGAAAACAAATACATGCGTAGACCAACCAGGCACCCGGTAGGAAAAACACCAATACCAAAAGCTACAGGGGAAATATTGCATATTGACATATATTTTACCGCAGGAAAGTATTTTCTAACATGCGTCGACAAATTTTCTAAATTTGCTGTGGTGGAAAATATTTTGTCAAGAAACACAGCTGATGTTAAATACGCACTAATAGAAACCATATCTCAATTCAACAATATCAAACAAATCGTTACTGACAATGAAGGTGCATTTACATCCAATGTAATTCAGTCATTGTTAAGAGACCAATTCAACATTTCATTATTTACTGTTCCAGCCCTTCATAGTCAAAGTAATGGGCAAGTGGAACGATTCCATTCAACACTAGCGGAAATAGCAAGATGTACCAAGGGTAGCACCACTGACATAGTTGAACTAATTTTATTATCGACATATAAATACAATAATGCTATTCATTCTGTAACCGGTTACAAACCAATAGAACTGCTGCACAACGGAACTGAAAAAATTAAAATAGAAGTCGAACAGAGATTAAAAGATAAACAGGAACGAGACCTAAACTACCACAATAAAGGGACGCAACCAAAAGAATTGCAACGGGGCGATAAAGTATATGTGAAAACAAACAAGAGATTGGGAAATAAATTGGGAAAACTTTATAACGAAAAAACTGTTCAGGCAGATCTGGGAACAGCTGTAGTGATTGATGGAAAACAGGTTCACAAAAATAATTTAAAATAATTCTGCAATTACAGGTTGCTACTTGGCACACTAGGGTCGGCAAAGATAATGGACTACTCTTCAGCCCTTTACATTCCGCTCCCCGTAGGAGAAACTGCGATTTTCGAAAACTTTATATATTTAAAACACGTAACTAATTTTTCAATGGTAGAAAAGGTCATTATTGATAATATAAATTTGATGACTCTACTAGAAAATGAGAAGGAAGTACAACTATTACAGCAGGACGTAGATGAAATAGAACGACTAGTACGCATGTTGAAAGTGACAGTTAGATCGCGAAGAGCAATTGAATTTATTGGATCAGCAATAAAATTTATTGCAGGTGTGCCTGATCACCAAGATTTTGAAATTTTACAAGCAATGGAAAATGAGCTCATTAGAGCAAACAATAGGCAAATTGAAATTAATAAAGAAATTGAATTCAAAATGAACGAACTTACTGACCAAATTAATAATATGGACAAGAAAAACACAATAAATTCGGAAATTATTATTGATAATCTAAAAAATAATTTATATAGCATATTGCTCGCTCATCTAAATATAGTAAATCCACTGGTACTTGATCCTGAGGAAATAAGATTAGTTGAAAATACCGAAAACGTTGTAACGTATATGAGCGATTTACTTAGTATTGCTGATGTTAAAATATATTATCAAAAAGATTCACTTATTTATCTTATAAAAATACCGCTGGTAAAGCAAATTTGTAAACTTAATGAAATAATTCCAATCATTCAAAACAATAGAATAATAAATTTAAAAAACAACAAAACCGCAAATTGTAATGAAATTTATTTTGCATTGCAAAATTGTAAAAAAGCTATTGCCTGCTCGAACTGCTAAATAACCACACTGCGAACTGTCCAACAACTTCAGCATATCAAGCATCGGAGATAGAACAACTAAGAGATGGCCTGATCATACTACGAGATGGGAATGCAACGGTAGAAGAAGATGGGCAAATTATTCATTTAAATGGCTCCTACCTTATAACTTACTCAAATTCAATCATCGTTAACGGAAAAAAATACGAAATAAATCAACTAACCGATATCATCCAGCTGCCAGCACCAAAGAAAACAAGCCTAATAGAAACTGAGTTTTTCGATGAAATATCGTTGCCACACTTACACAAGCTACACATCAGCAACATGGAAAAAAAAGAAGAGGTCAAAGTAACATTGGAAACTAGTAGATGGATCTGGTACAGTGTCATAGCAATACTTTCGCTGACTATCATTATAATTCTATACATTAAACTCAAGCCTAAGGTGGTGCAAATCAAAACAGAGGAAATACCGATGAAAATGACAGAAACTCGTAAAGAGGCTATTCGAACTCGAATTTCCCAGATTATGAACAAGGACGTTCAAATTTAAGGAAAGGACGAGTTAAGGGAAATAGCTGACATCGCTGTTCCCACACCAAGGGAAATAGCTGACATCGCAGTTCCCACACCTGTTGCCAGTTGCTTGCACCTAATTTAAGTCTACGTAATTTAAGTCTTATTTGTATTCTGTAATGTCAGCACTTTGCTGACTTGGTAGCTTGTCGAAAATTACTTTGGAGAATAAAGGCACAGATTAACTTCTGCAGCGAGCAAGTAAAGTACTCGAAAAATAACTTACACTCTGCCAAGGCTGGTTTTTTCTTGTTGTTGTAACAACCTATTTTGCCAAAATAATTATACCACCACACTCACTGTGGCAGGGTATACTAACTTTGTCACAACGTTTGTAACGCCCATAAGGAGGCGTGTCCGGTATGGAAAAGTATATATATTCTTGATCAGCATCACCTCCTGAGTCGATTTAGCGATGTCCGTCTGTCTGTCCGATTGGAAATATATAGAAACGTATTTTTGACATGGTCCGAGGTTCCGAAACCACATATATAAGGGTCTAAATGGGGTCTTGAGACCAATTTTTTTTTTTGGTGGATTTGATTGGAAGTTTTTAGAAACGGATTTTGGACATGGTCCGGGCTCCAAAACTATTTATATGTGGCTCAAAATGGGGTCTTGAGACCACATAATTTTATGTTCGAGGTACTTCTTCCTACTGTGTGGGGGTATTTCAGCTTCGGCATAGCCGAAAATAGTCCACTCTCTAGTTTTTTGGTAAAAATGAGCTATAGCCCAAAAATAAATAATAAATAATTTATTTGGAGCTGAATTTAACTAAACAAAAGGAGGTTAAGCCATACAACAACAAACAATTTCGTTTTTTGTAATTTTCTGACAATGACTTGTAAATATTAAGATTCACTTGTTAACAGTCTTAAGCTGGACTTTGAAAAAATTTGTCAACCTGCTTAAGTAGAAATGCTGTATTTTACAATAACAAGCAAAAACCAGATTGCAATTTTTGCCATTCGCGCTTCTTCTTCTTAATTTCGGCCGAAACCAAAATGGCCGAAATTTTTTACTTTTTTTTTCGGCCGAAACCGAAATGGCCGAATTTTTATTTTTTTAATTTCGGCCGAAACCGAAAAAATAAAAGAAAAAATTGTGAATTCAAATTTATTAAAGTTGTACATAATTAAGCTGAAATCAATAATTTTAAGTTCAGATGAATTTAGAAGCAAACTATCAAATGCGTGGAAATCAATTGAAGGGGCAGGGTTCTCACTTTTTGCTACGGCGAGAGTTGTAGATATTCGATTTTAGGGGAGTAGATTTCAAGAAAGGGAGTAGAATTGATTTTTTTACGTAGAGTAGTAGAAATTCTACGGAAGTAGTAGAAATTACTGTCAAAGTAGCAGATTTCAAGAGAGAGGAGTAGATTAGGGTTTCTGCGTAGAGTAGTAGAGATTCTGTCATGGTAGTAGATTTGTAGAAAGAGTCGTAGTTTTGCATTGTATGAAACTCACATAATATTTTGAGGAGAAGATTTCTTACAATAGTAGTAGAGGAGTAGAAATTTAAAAATCATCGCGAGAGTAGTAGATCTGCTCCGATAGGAGAAGAGTGAGAACGCTGTGAACATACAAATTCTTTCAAGAAAATAAGTTTCAAAGTTTTTAATTTTTCTTTTTTTAATACAAATTGGGGACATGTCTTCTTTGTCGCTTCTGATTCTTCGAAACTATGATCAATACTTAAATTTGTGTTACATACCGCTTTTATCCACTTGGTTGTCCGTTATGTATTTTGCCACGCCTAATCCAAAAATAATAATGAAAATTGCACAAAAATTTAATTTTTGGTGCATGCTGTAAAAATTTCATTATTATTTTCGTATTCAGCGTGCCAAAATGCAAAAGAATTTGTTTCGGCCGAAAACGATATTTTATTTTTCGGCCGAATCCGAAAAACATCAGCAACATGGAAAAAAAAGAAGAGGTCGAAGTAACATTGGAAACTAGTAGATGGATCTGGTACAGTGTCATAGCAATACTTTCGCTGACTATCATTATAATTCTATACATTAAACTCAAGCCTAAGGTGGTGCAAATCAAAACAGAGGAAATACCGATGAAAATGACAGAAACTCGTAAAGAGGCTATTCGAACTCGAATTTCCCAGATTATGAACGAGGACGTTCAAATTTAAGGAAAGGACGAGTTAAGGGAAATAGCTGACATCGCAGTTCCCACACCAAGGGAAATAGCTGACATCGCAGTTCCCACACCTGTTGCCAGTTGCTTGCACCTAATTTAAGTCTACGTAATTTAAGTCTTATTTGTATTCTGTAATGTCAGCACTTTGCTGACTTGGTAGCTTGTCGAAAATTACTTTGGAGAATAAAGACACAGATTAACTTCTGCAGCGAGCAAGTAAAGTACTCGAAAAATAACTTACACTCTGCCAAGGCTGGTTTTTTCTTGTTGTTGTAACAACCTATTTTGCCAAAATAATTATACCACCACACTCACTGTGGCAGGGTATACTAACTTTGTCACAACGTTTGTAACGCCCATAAGGAGGCGTGTCCGGTATGGAAAAGTATATATATTCTTGATCAGCATCACCTCCGGAGTCGATTTAGCGATGTCCGTCTGTCTGTCCGATTGGAAATATTTAGAAACGTATTTTTGACATGGTCCGAGGTTCCGAAACCACATATATAAGGGTCTAAATGGGGTCTTGAGACCAATTTTTTTTTTTGGTGGATTTGATTGGAAGTTTTTAGAAACGGATTTTGGACATGGTCCGGGCTCCAAAACTATTTATAGGTGGCTCAAAATGGGGTCTTGAGACCACATAATTTTATGTTCGAGGTACTTCTTCCTACTGTGTGGGGGTATTTCAGCTTCGGCATAGCCGAAGATAGTCCACTCTCTAGTTTTTTGGTAAAAATGAGCTATAGCCCAAAAATAAATAATAAATAATTTATTTGGAGCTGAATTTAACTAAACAAAAGGAGGTTAAGCCATACAACAACAAACAATTTCGTTTTTTGTAATTTTCTGACAATGACTTGTAAATATTAAGATTCACTTGTTAACAGTCTTAAGCTGGACTTTGAAAAAATTTTTCAACCTGCTTAAGTAGAAATGCTGTATTTTACAATAACAAGCAAAAACCAGTTTGCAATTTTTGCCATTCGCGCTTCTTCTTCTTAATTTCGGCCGAAACCGAAATGGCCGAAATTTTTTACTTTTTTTTTTGGCCGAAACCGAAATGGCCGAATTTTTATTTTTTTAATTTCGGCCGAAACCGAAAAAATAAAAGAAAAAATTGTGAATTCAAATTTATTAAAGTTGTACATAATTAAGCTGAAATCAATCATTTTAAGTTCAGATGAATTTAGAAGCAAACTATCAAATGCGTGGAAATCAATTGAAGGGGCAGGGTTCTCACTTTTTGCTACGGCGAGAGTTGTAGATATTCGATTTTAGGGGAGTAGATTTCAAGAAAGGGAGTAGAATTGATTTTTTTACGTAGAGTAGTAGAAATTCTACGGAAGTAGTAGAAATTACTGTCAAAGTAGCAGATTTCAAGAGAGAGGAGTAGATTAGGGTTTCTGCGTAGAGTAGTAGAGATTCTGTCATGGTAGTAGATTTGTAGAAAGAGTCGTAGTTTTGCATTGTATGAAACTCACATAATATTTTGAGGAGAAGATTTCTTACAATAGTAGTAGAGGAGTAGAAATTTAAAAATCATCGCGAGAGTAGTAGATCTGCTCCGATAGGAGAAGAGTGAGAACGCTGTGAACATACAAATTCTTTCAAGAAAATAAGTTTCAAAGTTTTTAATTTTTCTTTTTTTAATACAAATTGGGGACATGTCTTCTTTGTCGCTTCTGATTCTTCGAAACTATGATCAATACTTAAATTTGTGTTACATACCGCTTTTATCCACTTGGTTGTCCGTTATGTATTTTGCCACGCCTAATCCAAAAATAATAATGAAAATTGCACAAAAATTTAGTTTTTGGTGCATGCTGTAAAAATTTCATTATTATTTTCGTATTCAGCGTGCCAAAATGCAAAAGAATTTGTTTCGGAAGAAAACGATATTTTATTTTTCGGCCGAATCCGAAAAACGGCCGAAACCGCTTTTTTGGGCCGAAAAGCAGAAATACCGAAACCGAATTTCGGTCGGTCTCTAGTTGTAACAACCTATTTTGCCAAAATAATTTTTTGGTAAAAATGAGCTATAGCCCAAAAATAAATAATAAATAGTTTTTCAGTTTTGTATGGGGAAAAAGAAGTGCATTCCGCGCCGACTTTTCTTTGCCCGATTGGCTCCAAACTTCACATAAATCATTTTTATATGCAAAGGAACCAAACTAGCCTGATCGGACCATCGAGGACTGATTTTGAAGAAAGCTCCATACGAATCTGAACAGGTCTAATGTACATACATACTTAAGCTACGAAATTTGTGCATTACAAGTTAAGTCCATAAAAATATTTTTTGAGAAAAAGCTGTTTTAAAACACCAAAAATAAATTTGCAATTTCTAAGAGTAATTGGGGATATTTCATGGGGACACAAGTTGGGAGTGGACAGTCATATTAAGGTCTCGAATGTATTATTCACTTGTATTCAACCATAAGTGGTAATTTCAGGGACGTAACCAGCGGAGAGGTTTGGGGTGTTCGAACCCAAGGCAAATACAGCGGTTTAGTTTAAAAGAAATGTTCTTTAGTAATTATAAATGCCATAAAACCAAAAATGTATGAACACAATACGTCGATTTAAGAATGAATCTTTTTTTCATAAACTACCCTTCGGTTTTCTTTGCAAAATTATTTTTATACCCCCACACTCACTGCGGCAGGGTATGCTAACTTTGTCACAACGTTTGTAACGCCCATAAGGAGGCGTGTCCGGTATGGAAAAGTATATATATTCTTGATCAGCATCACCTCCTGAAATGGGGTCTTGAGACCACATAATTTTATGTTCGAGGTACTTCTTCCTACTGTGTGGGGGTATTTCAGCTTCGGCATAGCCGAAGATAGTCCACTCTCTAGTTTTAATTATTTTTTGATTTACTTTTTTTTAATGAAAAATCGAAAGATTTATTTTGAATAAAAGAAAAACGATGTTGTTGTGGATTTTGTTTGTATTATACGGTTTTTTCTTCAGTATTCTTAACAAATTTTTATGAAAACCCCCCGAAATTTTTTCCTGGTTACGTCCTGGGTAATTTTGCTTGACCACTATTTCCAATTTCAATGCAGGCAAGTGCAAAATATGCCCACTTACGAAATATAACATTTGCTTGTCAGTTCTAGTCTCAAACAGAAAGTGGTCACATCGCTTGACCACTTCTGTTAATTCCCATTGAGGCAAATTTGATTCGAAAATTTGGTCTCCAACCACTAAATGTTAAATGTTTCTTTTTACTTCAAAACCTGCCTTTGCAGGGGTGTGCGCGGCATTTGATCGATGCCACTTGACCTATGCTGTCCGCGATAGCATAACTATGCAATCTCAATTTAAATTTGCGATAAATTATGCAGGTGTCGTTACCGACAAGCAACGACGGTATCGGTCACTCTCAAGCCGATTGACCGATACCACTTGGTCACTAGCGTGTGTCTCTAACATCTCCAATTAACATCAGCCATTCACTCAAGATAAATAAATATTCTTCAATGTGAATGACTAGCTTAATAACACAACGTGACTCGGCCGCCATATCAGATCGGACATTTAGAATTAGCTTATATTAGTTATAGTCGTGTCTACCTTTCCTAATCACCAAATGTCAGCGAAATCGGTCCATCAGGGCCGAATTTATGGCATTTTTAGTAAACCATTCCAAAACTTTTATTTTTGGTGGGCCACAAAATTTCAGAGCTCTAGGTGCAGCGGTTGGGGCGCAGTGGACTTAACTGGTTATGCCGGGAAAAAGGGAAAAATTTTAGTTTTTTGTGTGCCGATTTCCAGCCAATTTGTGACGGAAACTTCCCAATGCTATTTTTGTTCAAAGGAGTGTGACACAATTTCCGATGCTAACTCGATTTCGGAAAAATGTGGACTTAACTTGTTATGTCGGGAAGCCACAGAATTGTGCCTGTGAAATGAACGAATGTAAATTGAAGTTATACACCATTGAAAAAGTAATTTTATAAACTTTTTAATGAACTCCTACCTGGCTTTGTAAAGGTTGGTTTTTTTTTAGAGGTATAGAACTTTAAGTTGTCAACACTGTTTTAACTGGCGGCCATTTTGTATACAGAGGCGAAACTCTCTTTAAATTCCCTAAAATCCAATATTTATACCCCCACACTCACTGTGACAGGGTATACTCACTATGGAAGAGTATACATATTCTTGATCAGCATCTCCGCCGGAGTCGATTTAGCCCATGTCCGTCTGTCCGTCTGTCTACACGATTGCGGTCGCAGTTTTGAAGATATCGACTTGAAATTTTGGGAACATGTTTTTTACTTCAAAAGTAAGACCAAGTTCGAATATCAGCCAAATCGGACAAAAACTAGAGTTGGCTCCCAATAAAAAAACTTTTCAACTTTTTTTTTATTGTTGTATTTGATTGGAAATGTTTAGAAACGTATTTTTGACATGGTCCGAGGTGCCGAAACCATATATGTAAGGGTCAAAACGGGGTCTTGAGACCTCATTTTTTTTGTGGATTCGATTGGAAATTTTTAGAAACGGATTTTGGACATGGTCCGAGGCTCCAAACCACCTATAAATGGCTCAAAAGAGGGTATTGAGACCAAATTTGTTTATGTCCGAGGTTCTTCTAAATTCCTACTGTGTGGGGGTAATTCAGCTTCGGCATAACCGAAGATAGTCCACAATCTATTTTTTTTTTTATTTTTCGTTCTTTGCTTTACACACTATACGTGAGTTTACCACGAATTATTACGATTTTTCGTAGGGAGGATTCGATTTCGTATGAAAAGTAGTATATAATTGTACGAAATTACATACAATTGTACCGAAATATTTGTATACCGAAAATATAACTATTTCATTTGTTTTAAATAATTCTTTTAAGAAACAATATACAAATAAACAAAAAATAGAATTTATAAAAATATTGGTAAATTTTCTTTGAAATTCAACATTTGTATATAAGAACTGTTTTAAACAATTGTAATAGGTATATTTTGGGTATAAAAATATTTCGGTACAATTCTATGTTATTTAGTACAATTATATAATACTTTTCATTTTATACATTTTACCGTAAGCGAAAGTAAACTTAAAGAATTTATACGGAAACATTATCCTGTAAAATTTTCTTTTTGGAGGAAAAACGAAAAGAACATACACTCATGGTCAAAATAATAGGGCCAAGTTTTTTTTGCAATGTAACTTTTGTATATTTTAAAGAAAACTCAAATTTAATTTATTACTTTGCATTGATAAATTTAAAAATAAAAAAAGAGTAAAAAACAAGTTTTTTAAAATATAACCCTTTAACCGACTAAAAAGCAGAAAATAAATTTCCTTTAAATTAATTTCAGCAATTTCGATTTAAAATTAAGGGTTTTTGGCTACTTTATTCCTATTATCATTGCAGATTTTGAAGTCGCCAAAAACCCTTAATTTTAAATCGAAATTGCTGAAATTAATTTCAAGGAAATTTATTTTCAGCTTTTTAGTCGGTTAAAGGGTTATATTTTAAAAAACTTGTTTTTTACTCTTTTTTTATTTTCCTCTTTTTTTTTTTTTTTTTAATTTTTTTCTACCCCTCCTTTTTACCCATTTTTTTCCCTTTTTTACTCGTTTTCCCGAATGCGAACCTAAGTAAAAAATTTCAGCCCTTTAGCTTAAAAAATACGAAAGTTAGAACTTTAAATTGGCTCCATCCCGCTCCCCTTTGCCCCCACACCCCCCTTTCCAAAGGGTATACAATTTCATTTTGTCAATAAGAACCCACCTCATCATTGTAGCTTGAAGGAGTTGGAAGTTATGCCATGTTTAAAGAAAATGGGTTTGAGTCCCCCCACGGCCCCTACGCCTCTGATGGACCCCAAAATTTAATTGTCACCGGAGTTCTATCAGTGTTCCAAATTTCAGCTCTCTAGCTCATGTGAAAGTGTATGAAAAAGCTCGCCGCAGATTTGAGGATATATATATATATATATATATATATATATGCCACCCAAAGCAAGTAAATATAAGGGTTATAATAAGGGAAACATAGCAGAAAAAAACATAAAAAATCAAATTTGCTGAGTTGAGGCGAATTTGGTCATAATTCAGCTGGACAAAATAATAGGGCAGTCGAGCATTTTTAAATAAAAATATGAATTTTATTTACATTTTGATAAGTATTCACATTTACTACTTTGGCTTTGTTAATATTGTGTATTTCCTCCTTTATTCATTGACAGAGTCGCTGTTTTTTTCTTAGCTAAGGACGTCATATCGAATTTTGCCACGTTTCGCTTTTGTCGCTTCATTATTGACCACAGGGGCTATTGGATTAATGCTAGTCTAGAACATTTATACCTTGATTATGAACCACATTTTTGGTCCGTTTAATTAAATTGGACACTTTACAATATTAATTCATCAAAAAGGTAGTTAATATTGAGACAGATCGATCCAAAAATTGACCTATTCTTAAACTTTTTTCCTGCGAGTACACAATTTTTTTTGGATGTAAAAAGTTTCTTCCATGCAAAAAGTATCTTCCATTTGATTTTTGGTAAATTTGTATGCAAATTTCAAACAAATCATACAAAATTGGTCGTTTTTAGCCAAAAATCAAACTTTTTAAAAAATTCTCAAAATTTAGGTAACATTTATATCACTTAACTTTCTTTTGCAAAGTAGTATGTTTTTGATGGAAGAAACTTTTTGCATCCAAAAAAAAGTTGTATACCCGCAGGAAAAAAGTTAAAGAATATGTATATTTTTGGATCCCATCTGTCTCAATATTAAGGGGAAAATATAAAAGAGTAAAAAACAAGTTTTTTATAATATAACCCTTTAACCGACTAAAAAGCAGAAAATAAATTTCCTTTAAATTAATTTCCGCAATTTCGATTTAAAATTAAGGGTTTTTGGCGACTTAAAAATCTGCAATGATATTAGGAACAAAGAAGCAAAAAACCCTTAATTTTAAATCGAAATTGCGGAAATTAATTTAAAGGAAATTTATTTTCTGCTTTTTAGTCGATAAAAGGGTTGTACGAACTGATGTTCGCGTCGTTTGAGTATTTGTAAGGTACTGATTTTATTTTAATAAAACACCTAAATATATTGGCACAAAAAATCACTTAAACTAGACAGAATTAGAATATTATCAGCTGAGGCACGATAAGCGACCCCCGCACAGGCTATAAACTATTTATTACATGTGTGTGTACTTTTCTAAATACCCTGCAAGAAACGAGTCTAGTTCCAAAATAGTTCCCAACTAGCTCTGCAGTAGGTGTTACTGGTTCCACCCAAATCTCTTTCACATGTGGTGAAGTGGCGAATTTAACATGGCGTTGTCATTGGAGGAAGCTACCAGCTGCCACCTCTGCATTACCTCCGGTCAGCTCGGAAGAAGCCACTACAATCTAGCTCTTTCCTAGCGGTGGAAAATTGGCCCCTATACAATACTTGTAGCCAGTTAAGAACCAGTTACTACGACTTATCTACGTACAAACGTTCGGTAAATTTAAAAATTATTATCGCAAAACAAAAACTTAGTCTTAGTTTTTTTAAGTGTCACTTTATTATTAAAAATTGTTTTGTATAAATATATTATTTTCGTAACAAAAACACAACTATTGTCTTCAAAAGTATTATTATTATTATGAATTTATTAGCATATAAGAATTATCTTTTAAATGCAACAGGTAAAATAAATAATCAACAGAAACTAATGTCATTTCTCCAAAAGAATATTATTCAAGTTATTTCAACATTTTTTGTTACTTGATTTAATTTTTTTTAAATTTTTATACGAAGCCACCTTCCAATTCGCTTTACAAATCACAACTGTTTAGAAAAACTGGTTTACTCACAGATTAGTCGGTTTTTCTTCGGCAATCTTCTCTCAAAGATAAACGAAACAAAGCCAAGCACAAATCACTGAGTATTCTTTGAAACACACTACCTCTGCATTACCTGTGTATAGTTCCGAACCAATCTACAGCTCTAAAAGAGCTTGATTCACCCATTGTAACTATAAAATAGCTGTATACCCTATAGATCCAGTAAAATGGGAGTCAGTTGTTTCTTGCAGGGTATAGACTACCACACACACACACGGACGTGATAAATGAACAAATCAAGAAAATGCTTGAGGACGATATTATTGAACCATCAGTTAGTCCTTACAATGCCCCATTACTTTTAGTACCTAAAAAGAACATTGATGACAAAAGAAAATGGAGACTTGTAGTGGATTTCAGAAAACTGAATGATAAAATCGTTAATGACAAATTTCCGTTAACTCGACTAGCAGACGTTCTGGACAAGTTAGGAAGAGCAAAATGGTTCTCAACACTCGATATGACCAGTTCATTTCATCAAATCAAACTCGACAAAAACTCACATAATTTAACAGCTTTCTCTACACCGAACGGACATTTTCACTTCAAACGATTACCTTTTGGACTGAAAATCTCATCAAATAGTTTCCAACGTATGCTAACACTTGCACTTGCAGGTTTAGATTCAAATGCATTTCTTTACGTGGATGACATAATCATCCATGGTTGTAGCATAAATCACCATAATGAAAATTTGATTAAAGTATTAGACAGGCTGCAACGGTATAATTTAAAATTAAATGCTGCCAAATGTTGTTTTTTGCGTCCAGAAGTAGTATATTTGGGACACCTAATTACTGGCGATGGTGTTAAAACTGACCCTGCCAAATATGACACTATAAAAAATTACCCCATCCCGAAAAATG
Organism: Heteromyza rotundicornis; assembly: GCA_951394025.1. Taxonomy (NCBI): domain Eukaryota; kingdom Metazoa; phylum Arthropoda; class Insecta; order Diptera; family Heleomyzidae; genus Heteromyza; species Heteromyza rotundicornis. The sequence continues at coordinate 24,656,708 of OX596013.1, forward strand.
CGGACGAAGTTAGAAGATTTGTTGCATTTTGTAATTACTATAGAAAATTTATTCCAAATTTTGCAGATATTGCCAAAAACCTAAATGCACTTTTGAAGAAATCTTGTAAATTTGTTTGGACGGAAGAATGTCAACATGATTTTGATACACTGAAAGAAAAATTAATTACTCCGCCTTTGCTACAATATCCAGATCTTAGCAAACCTTTCATTTTAACGACTGATGCTTCAAATTATGCTTTAGGCGCAGTACTGTCACAAGGCGACATAGGCAATGACTTACCTATATCGTGTGCAAGTAAATCACTGCAAAAGCATGATTTGAATAAACCAGTAATAGAAAAGGAACTGTTAGCTATTCACTAGGGGATAAATTTTTTCAAACCATACCTATACGGTAGAAAATTTACAGTGGCAACTGACCACAGACCACTAGTCTCATTATTTTCGCACAAAAATCCTTCATCAAAAATGACTAGAATTCGTCTAGATTTGAGTGATTACGACTATGACATAATTTACAAAAAGGGTAGTATGAACACTAATGCCGATGCATTATCCAGAATACAAATTAATTCAGAAATTTAAAAAAATATGATACCGCAAGAAGATGATAAAAATGCGAAGAAAACACTTATAATTACAAGAGGCATGGCAAATAAAGAAGCCATTAAAAATAAAGAGGCAAACAATGATGAAGAAATCATTGTGAATAGTGACAAAACCCAGAAGTCTGATCAACTTCCGATATGGGATTGAACATCCGTTAGTGACGTCAGTAATATGAAGAATTTAAAATTTTATATGGCCAAAGAAAATAAAATATATATTGAAAATAATATTGTGCACGTGGGATTTAGCGATAATTCAACGAAACCAGTTTCGCAATCGAAGAAGCTAACCCAACAAAATAATTTAAATACGCATGCGAGATACAGTGATAATTCAACGAATCTAGATTCGATTATGAAGAAACTGATATCCAAAATGAAAAATGGGAATATAGTAGAGCTAGCACTAGCCAACAATGATAAAATATTCCAAAGAATCTCAAAAGAAGAATTCAAAAACATATTTATAAACATACAACAAAGCCCTCAAAATAGAAAAAGTCCTCAACTCAAAATTTTAATTTATGACCCACCAAAAAGAATACAAGATGACATTTAAACTCATTGACGAATACCACACAACAGGACACTTAGGAGTTAGAAGGACAGTGATAAAACTAAAACAACGGTACGTGTGGAAAAACATGTACAAAATGGTAAAGAAATTTGTATCGCAATGTGACATATGCGCGAAAAGTAATAGTTTAGTAATAGTTTCCAAACATTGTCAATCGACACCGTAGGACCGTTACGTATATCCAATGGATTTCGGTACATACTAACTATGCAATGTGATCTCACAAAATTTGTAATATCATACCCTATGTCAACAAAAGACGCCGACACTGTCGCAAGAACACTCGTAGAACAAATAATTTTAAAGTATGGCCATTTTCAAGTACTAAAATCTGATAATGGTACTGAATTCAAAAATGAGTTAATGCACAGCATTATGTGAACTATTAAAAATAAAACAAACATTTTCTACTCCATACCATCATCAAACGAAAGGGTCACTTGAAAGGAACCACAGAGTTCTTAATGAATTTCTATTAACATCAACAAATGACCATGAATGGGACAAGTGGATACCGTATTTTACTTTTGCTTACAACACGACTCCACACGTTGACACTGGATACACACCCTTTGAACTTGTATACGGAAAATTACCATGTTTACCCAACCAAATTTTTGAAACTGAAACCAAAACTTATGATCTCGACAGCTATCGAAGCGAGATGCGTACGAAACTAAATTTTTCACTAAATAAAGCCAAAGAAATGTTAATTAGGGCTAAGGAGAAACGAACTGACAAAAATTTAAATAATATACAAAAACTTAATATAGAAATAGGAGACCTAGTGTTATTAAAAGTAGAAAATAGAAAGAAATATGAAAAACCATATAAGGGACCATTTATAGTACCAGATAAATTAGGAGTTAATATAAAAATAGAATATAATGGGAAACCAAAAATTATTCATAACAATCAGCTGATACCTTACAAGGCAGCAATATAGCAATAAGAAAATAACTATTAAATTTAAAAACTTTTTACATATATGTTATTATAAATCATACTTGTTTATTTCATAAAAATAATTTTACTTATAATTTTACACTTAAAAACAAATTTAAAAAAAAAAAAAAACACAAAAATAAATTTTAATTGTATTTTACTATAAATTATTAATTATAATCATATATTTGCTTATTGAAGAATTTCATAATATAAATCAATATTCTATAAAAATATTATTTTTAATCATATCACCTAAAAATTTTATAACTACAATCTTCTCTGAAAATTCTTTTAAAAATCATTATTCTTCAAATAATGTTCATCTTAAGGGTAAGGGTGTAGTGTATACATACAAGTCTACATTACCTACCCCTGCATTTCATTAGTACAAATGCACCGACAATGTATCGACATGCTAGTGCTGCACTTTTGAGTACGCTGACCCAATATACACAAATGGTTCTGGACGTTGTCAACAACAATTGAGTGTATATCGAAATGCACTCAATTTCGGTGACCGTCCTTCGACACCATTCGTCAAGACCAAATTAGCGTATTCAGGGCAACGGGTGCAAATGAAATGCAGAACATATTATTGTAGTGTAAGTAAGTAGGATAGATTAAGAACTAATGTATAACAGTTATAAGTAAAGATATAAAAGAGCCGCGTTGGCCACTAATAAAACCAGATTGAATTGGAACTCTGTTCTTCTACCTTCTCATTTAATTATGGTGCCTAGCGCCAATCCTTCACATGCTTGAAGAAGCTTAAATCTTTCAAAACACCAACACATTTCTCCACAGCAGTATGTGGACCGAACCTTCAAGAGCTGCATTTGCAAACCTCCGGACTGTTAAAACTGGGCGACAATTGCATCATCAGGCAACCACTTCTTACAATTCAAGGTCACAGAAAACAAGAGAGCACAATTAAAAGATCATACATCAAAACAGTTGATAAAGCAAGCTGGTCACACCAACTTAAATATGTATCTCACCATGAAGAACTAGAAAGGGTCAAACAACAGCTTTCATCATTAAAGATCAACCTTCCGAACAAAATTCGACCGCACGACATTCATCATTATACTCTGGGTTACACCTGTTTGGTAGTAGTGATCTGCATCATTGCAGTACTGGCTTGGAAACATCGCATCTTCACTTGTAAGACCGCTTTTCACAAGGGACACCAACAACCAAATTACAAAGACGACGAAGCCGATATCGCCACGCAAGACTTGTCCAAGAACACGGTGTATGACAGAGAAGGTTGAACGAAACCGCTCAACGCCTGGCAGGATGTTTGGGAGTCACTAATTTCATTTATATCTTTTGTTAAGTTTTTTTTTATATTTTCACAAAACACCGAATTGCAGCTAAGCATTCTGGCTGCCTGGCTTTAGGCGTTTTTTGCAGTTCAAGTGACGGACACATGATACCACCACTCAAGGTGATACAAAGTGTCAGCGCACTTGAAGGCAATATGCAACATTTCGGTAAAGGTAAAATCTGTTATAAATAGGGAAATTAGAATAATAAAAAACCAGTTATTAATTATAATTCAAGGTGTTATCAATACCGAATCCGATAAGCTCCAATTCTGGTTTATGTGCCGGAATTTGGAATTTCAAAGAATAAACAATTTAAAACATCAAATTCTGGTTCAAGTGCCGGAATTCGATTGAACATTTTGCAAATCAAATAAAAACGTCAAATTCTGGTTTAAGTACCGGAATTAGCTGGGTATCAAATTTTTCGGAAGGATCGTAAATGAAGGACTGGTGGTGGAGTCCTCATTGCAGTAAAAAACCTTTTTTCATCTGTGGAAAGCATACTTTAGTCTCTGACTTGGAATTTATTTGTGTACGAGTTCGAGTTTTTAGTATCGATATTTTCGTTACTTGCTCGTATATCCCACCGAATTCCGATATTACCGTTTATCTAAGACATGTGTCGCTTATATCATTGGTTTACTCAAATGTTAAACCTGCCGATTCCATTGTTGTTTTTGGAGACTTTAATTTACCGAATATATCTTGGAATTTTTGTGGCGATTCAAACCAGTTTCTTCCGTATTCTTCTCGTGACTGTTTAAATGACTTTCTGGATTCATTTTCAGATATGAGTTTACAACAAGTAAACGGGATTGAAAATAAGAATAGTAGAATTTTGGATTTAATTTATGTTGATGATTCTTCGAAGTTTTCAGTGCAACGCTGTGATGCTTTTGCATGTCCAGAAGATAACCATCACCCAACATTTGAATTATCTTTCGAATTTGTTCAAAACAACTTGGAACCAGTTTCTACACCGTTGAAGTCATTTTTTTACTTCAAGAATACAAATTTTGTTAAAATGAACCAACTCTTATCTGAAACTAGTTGGGACATGAACTTTGAAGATGTTGACGACTGTGTATCAATTTTCAATTGTACGCTCAGCAAAATCTTCGAGATATGTGTTCCAAAGAACATTAAAAAGAATTCGAATGAACTTAGTGCTGTATGGTTTACAAAAGAATTGAGGAAACTAAAAACTTCGAAAACTCGGGCATTTAAAACATATAAAAGAACTTTAAACCTTCAAGATTATTCAAAATATTCGCTTCTGAGACATAAATATCAAGTACTTAATAAAAAATGCTATGATGAATATTTGAACGATTTGAAATCCAAAATGAAATACGATTCTAAAACTTTTTATAACTTTGTAAATTCAAAAAGGAAAAACACTGGTTTTCCAACTACAATGAAATTGAATGATCGTGAGTCCAACAATCCTACTGAGATTTCAAATATGTTTGCTGACTTCTTCAAAACGACATATTCTGATAATACTTATGGCAACACATAATATCCATATAACATCCCCACTTATAATTCCATTTTCAATCCTGTTATAGAATCTGAAGATGTCTTACAACACATAAAATCGATGAAATATTCATATAGTACTGGTCGAGATAATATCCCTAGCTGTATTTTGAAAGTTTGTGCAGAAAATTTATACATTCCACTTTCAAATATATTCAATGCCTCTATTGAAATAGATTATTTTCCGAATTCATGGAAAGAGCCATACATTATTCCTCTTTATAAAAGTGGAACCAAATCATTCGTATCTAACTATAGAGGTATTGCTAAACTTAGCACAATACCAATGTTATTTGAATAAGTTGTCACAAAGCAATTGGTTCACTCGGTCACAACATTAATATCTCCTTCACAGCATGGTTTTCTGAGAGGTAGATCAACATCTACAAATTTATTATAATTTTCTACATTAACGCATTCATGACGAGCGTGCCCATATGGTAAAGCTGATAGCGCCCTACGGTATGTGCAATTAAAAAAATATTTGAACGAATATCACAGTAGCGATCGTGGCGGATAATTTAAAAGTAGTGTTTTTAAAAAGTGGGCAAAAACAGCGAAAAGGCACGACCTTTCCAGTAAGAATATTTTTCATTGCCATAAAAAGTTATATATTTTGAATTTTTTTTTTTGCATTTGGGTAGAATATCAAAGTATTAGAAAACGTATAAAATAAAATTATTTATAACTTCTGTGTTACCTTTTTATCATTTTGAATTTCGCTGTTACCATATGGGCACGCTCGTCACAACCCTAGCAAATTTAAATTTTCTTACTGAAAATGTTAGTACGAGCATTTTTTATGTAAAATGTAATATATTTTATTTGTATATTGATTTGAAAGTGTGTTTGTATACTGAACATAATTATTAAAAATTTTTTTTTTAATATTCAGATTTAAAATAACTTTTTGTACGTGTTTATATACATATTTGCGTACAAATTTGAGCATTTTTTTTAAAATGAAGTAAATTTTATCTATATATTGGTTTGAAATATATTTTTTTTAGCTTCTTTCATATAAAGTTAAATATATTTTATCAATAAATTGTCTTTAAAGTGTGGTTATGTACTTGGTATGCTTATGAAAAATTAGCAGCACCTGTTAGGTTGATTTAGCCATATCCGTATGTCTGTCCGTTATTTTGATTGGTATGGGCCATTGAATTAATCCTTTGGAGGTCCTAGAGGGAGTTGGTAATGCAAATGGGCGAAATCGATCAACTGCCACGACTACCTTCCATACAAGTGAAAGTCGAGTTTTGTAACAAATGTTACCCAATTTCACGGGAATTGTGGTAGGAAAATTCTCCGTAAGATATATTGTCCGCTTTGCGTCGATGGTGAGTGCCGCAAAAGCTATATGAGCAATACCCCGATCATGACATGACATCATGACGAATAGAAAATCCACGTCTAAGATGGCTAGGTCATGCCGGGCTGATGAACGTAAAAAAGTACTACTAAATGGAGCACATGTGAGTACCGTCAGTGGAATGAGCGGAAGATGGCGACCAGGTCTCAGATGGAAGGGTGTATGGTATATATAGGCTTACTTCGACCGGCTAAAACTTACTCAATTGTTTTTTAACAAATTTACATTACGATGAAGACAGGCGAGCATAATTTTATCCGGCTGGACAAGATTATTAGAAGGAAGATGAAGGAGGTACTTCCTATGGTCTTCATCGTACACCTCTTTTACAGCAATGTAAATTGTATATGTCAAATGATGACGAGGACCTTTCCAATTTCAGTTCATATGGAGATATTTCATATGTTATTGAAAACCTAAGCAGTATTTTGGTGTAGGTGGAGATTAGGGCTTTCGTTCCCGAAGGCTTTTCGCAATCCCGGGATTTTCGGGACTGAAAATTGCAATCCCGGGATCCCGGGATTTGTTACTTTTACAAGCAAAATGCATTTTAAAAAAATAAAAAAATGATTTTAATATGTTTTATTGGAAAACTGGTTTTAGCTTAAATAAATTAAAATAAACATTTATTTAAATTTATTAAAGGTACAAATAAATGAATTTTTTCATTTTCAGTATTTGAGTTTCCGGTTCTTTAGGAACGACACAGTTTTACTTAATTATTTTTACTAAGCAATTCATTTTTGTGCTTTCGCTAAGACTGAAAATATCAATTTTCTTCTGAAATAAATATAAATTTTTTTTTTCTTAAAGAAAAAATTTCAAGCACAAACAATTTTATTTGTAATTTTTTTAATAAATAAAAAATTTTTAAGTTTTGAGTTTTCTAACTAACTTTTTTTTCATTTTGGAGTGCGTTTTTTAAAAACAAATTACTTTGCTGAAGAAACTTTTGTGATCAGAAATGCTCCTGAATTTATAAAATTTTTTTTAACAAAATTTTTTTTTTTTAAATTTTTAGATTTAAAAAAATTGGTTGATAATAATTTTTTTTACAAAATAAATCTTAAAACATTGCTAATCTTTCAAGAATTTAAAAAAAAGTTGTTATAAACAATAATATCTTAAATTAGGTAATTTTGCTATGGTTTTGACGAGTGTTACCATATGGTAACGGCCAGGGCTGGGCAAACGGTAAGCGGTTGAAAAAAAAAAAAGTTAGAAATTCGTTTCTTAGGCCGTTGCTAGGTATTCCTGAAAAAATCTTGAAAAAATTTCACGTCATTAATGGGTTAAAAATTAAGGGATTTTCAAAGAATCTTCAAGCAGATGTCATATATACTGATTTTAGCAAAGCTTTTGATAAAGTTAATCATTATCTGTTGATTGAAAAGCTTAAAATATATGGATTCCCAGATCTTCTTTTAAAATGGGTAGAATCGTTTCTGACAAATCGGAAGCAACAAGTGTTATTCGAATCATCAACATCAAAAACTATAGATGTCACCTCTGGAGTTCCTCAAGGAAGTCACTTAGGTCCTATTCTGTTTCATCTTTTTATAAATGACCTACCTTCTGTCATTAAACATTCGAATGTACTGTTGTATGCTGATGACGTTAAATTGTTTCTATCCTATGACATCTTAGATCAACATAAGTTGTTACAATCAGATCTGGCCAGTATAGCTATCTGGTGTGATAATAACTTAATGGAACTGAACCTGAAAAAATGTAAATTTATGACATTTGCTAGAAGACACCAACTTTCATCGCTGTATCATATAAATAATTGTAATCTAGAAAAGGTTTTTACTTTTGTGGTCCTGGGTGTTATTATGGATACAAAACTTCGCTTTCATCTACATATTGATTTATGTGTGAATAAGGCGAGGGGTGTTCTAGGTTTCATTAAAAGATGGTCAAAAGAATTTAATGACCCATTCGTTACCAAAAGTCTTTACATATCACTTGTAAGACCAATTTTGGAATATGCATCAGTCTTGTAGAATTGAATCGGTTCAAAAACAATTTTTATTATTTGCTTTAAGAAACCTTCGCTGGAATCCGAATCAGAACCTGCCTCCATACGAAAATCGTTTAAAATTCTTGGACATCCCTACTCTAGAAAATAGAAGAACAATGCTTAATGTAACATTTTTGATTAAATTGATAAATGGCTCTACGAATTCTACATTTTTGCTTCCGGAAATTGATTTTAATATTCCAACCCGTCGTTCGAGATCTTTCATTCCTTTGATATCAAGTATGTGCCGTTCTAATTACGCGCAGAATGAACCTTTCCGTTGTATTTGTAGCGATTTTAATAGCCTGTATTCTGTCTTTGACCTGTCAGATTCACTTAATAAAACTAAAACTTTTATTTTAAATGCACTTGATCACACTTAAGCCTTTGTTGCGCTTTGAGTTTTTGGACCGTTTTGGGTCTAACGAAATGACAGGGTTGCCAAACTCCACAAAGATCGACATTGTCGATTTTTTGAAAGTGTTGTATTTTTGTTGTATTTTGTATTTATATTTCAGCAGAATTTGGTTTTTTACTGTATATTGTATACAAATAAAACAAAATTTTTAGCTGAATTCACATTCGTTCCGTTACTGATTACTTAACTGTTCTATTTGTATTTGATTTTTTATATTTCGTATAAAAAATAAAATACTAAAATTAATATTTCGTAATCTTTGTCGCGTAAATTAACTGTTTGGATTGTTTTGTCTTTGTATTTTTGTCTAATATCGTATCGCAGAGTAGAGAAAAATTATATTTGATCAAATTCATATTCGTCGCATGAATTCTGATGCTTCATAATATTTTCTTTTTATTCTATTGTTTATTATCACGTTAATCTTATATTATGTTATGTTTGGAAGAATTCTATCTTGCATTCATAACCTAATTCGCTTTTTATTAATATGCGTTTTATCAGCTGATGATTTTAATCTGTAGCTGAAACGAATTTCAAGATATGTTTACCCGCGATCGGTTGCACAGCGTAATCCGGATTACGGCTGTTCGGTCACCAAATCCGTGCGTCATGCGAATGTGCCCCTCGGTCGGTTGGGCGGGTAAGTGGGACCGTTGGGATTCGTCGTTAAAAAAAAGCAGCTCGTTAGATAGAGTAGTTTGTTGATTTTGTGGGTGCGAGATGTTCAACAAATTGTTGGAAGTCTCTTCGGATTTCCACTTTAGCTGTTTTTGTAGAATTCTAGTGATGTCATTGAGTTGTTTTTTCAGATTTGGGAATCTGTTGTTTTGCCATTCGCCACGTATTTTCCTTTTTTTTTATTAACTGTTCTATGTCCTTTGGGGTACATTTTGCATTGCTATTTGGGATTTGAGAGGCCTTTGGAGCTTTTGAGCTGGTAGTAGCTCTTTTTGAGATGATCAAAGAGATTGATAATTTTCCTTAAGTTTGGTTCACTGTAAATCTGTATTTTTGTTTCATTTACTTTTCCCTTTAGGATGGAAATCACATGGAAACTATTATCTCCAATATTTCTTTTATGAGCGAATTAGAATTTCGCTGCCGCAAATATATCGGTGGGGGTTTTTACGTTTTCGGCTTGGGATCTGAATTATTTTCTTCAGCAAGAAGCTCAAATCGATTTTGTCCAAGCTCAAGAGACGGTTTCATGGGATTCGTCTTTTGAATTTTAGCTGAATTCTTAATTCCATTAGTGGGGGAAGAAAGACCTTGCTTTGGAAATTACCAGTAAACTTTTACTGGTTACTGAAAAAATTGCAGTAGAAATACATTTTTACTGATTACTGAAACAATTCCAGTAAAAATAAATTATTTTTGCTGTTAGCTTTTCTTCAAACAAGCATTTCAAAATTTACATCGCTGAGTTTTTGCCTTCTGGAAGGATGCACAATCCCAGTGAACAACCGTTCTACAGGTTCAATAGTGAATTGGACAAAATATTAAATGACGATTTAAAATGAGAGAAATCATATGAAGAAGCAGAGAGAAATCATACGATGCACTAAACCTTCGTAATGAGTACTATAAACAGTCTGTTTCGTGTTTTCCCATGAAACTTTCCCCTCTTTATGAGTTCAATTATGAGCCCTAAAATACTGTTTGGAACAAATGCACTTTACTTGTACCTCTCAGATTTCAAAACTTTTTTCATAACCTGTTCAGAATCTATAAAAAACGAAAAAAAGTCGCTCTCACTTAGTTTACGAGATATAGGCAAAAGAACATTCGAAATTAAAACGACGATATCTCCAGTATTTATCAACGGACTTGGACAAGTTTTGGCTTGTTTGAAAGGTAATTTTACTATCTTTCAAGTGACATATCGGTTAAAAATTACTCAAAATATTATAGTTTTTGTAAAAAAAAAAGGAAATCTCGTAAACTAAGTGAGAGCAACTTTTTTTTCTGGTTTTTTATAGATTCTGAACAGGTTATGAAAAAAATTTTGAAATCTGAGAGGTACAAGTAAAGTACATTTAAGCCGTAAAAGTTACAGATTTTAGATTTGGGGCGAACAGCGGCGTGTGGTCGTCGTGGGTTGGCGTTACAGCTTCTCTTTGACTCGGATGACTGGAGATATTGGTAGACTATTTGGTGTTGTTTGGATACTATGGGCGTGTGTGATCGGTAGCCGCGTCGTTGAATTGGCGATCGAATACTGATGAAACGAGGCGTAGACGCGGGCAATGACGATCGGTGCTGGCGTAGAAAATGATGTACAACGGTGGGCGATAGGCCTTGGTTGATACGGCGCTAATGCGTAGTCGTTGTGCGCGTGATGCGTGCGTGATACGTGCGTGATACCTGCGTGATACGTGCGTGATGCGTACGTGAAACGACCGTGATGCGCGGGGAACTTGTGTATGTGATACGTGGACGAGGCTAGTACGAACGCAGGCGTAGCAAGGTGTGCATCGCGGGCGTAGCTAAGCATGAACGCAATGAAAATACAGGAGCTTGAACGTCCAATGTGACGTGTAAATTGGAACTCGTGGTGGTTAGGCACCGCAGAACCGATGGCGGGGAAATTCAACCGCTCTCTCGTGGAATCGGTACGTCGTACCACTTGTGACTTCAGGAAGGGTGGCTTCTTGCACTCTGCCTTTGAATGATACGTGAAAGCTTGACTCGATGGGGCACTCGCCGTGCCGATTGGTAACTGGAACTTGGAAAAACTATATGACGTGCTTGTCCTGGTGGTTCACTCGCTCGCTTATGCTCCCGACCTTTGCTGTGCCTCTGCTTCGTTTGATATTTCTGAAACTGATTCGGAATCCGTAAAGAATAAGCTTTTATATATTTTCTTGCTTAGCTCAAGTTTTAAATTTTTATATGTATGGTCACTGTTGTAAAGATATACTAAGAAAAACAACAATATAAAAATATTTATTATTGGGGAAAAAGATAATGATTAAATTTATCAAAAGATTTATTAAATTTCCTGCAATATAGCGTTTGTATTAGCGTTAAATATATTCATGTTAATTGTCAACTGTGAATCTGCTCGTGAAAAACGGGGTAATTTAAGCAGAAGAGTGGAAGTATGACCTGGCCGATTGTGAAAACAGACCCATACCCGGCCATGATAAATCGAACTTATTTACATTTTCTTTGAATTTCTCACGAAGGCTCGAGAACTTGCTGAAAGGCGAGAAAATTTAGGCAGAAGCATGAGAGTATGACCTGGCCGATTGTGATAACAGACCCATACCCGGCCGTCATCCCATCCCCTGTGCTAAATCGAAGCTATTCATATTTTTCCTTGAGTTCATGCTGAAGGAGGGAGACTTTACATTTGTGCCGAAAGGCGAGAAGATTTAGGCAGAAGCGTGATAGTATGACCTGTCCGATTGTGAAACATACCCTTGCCAGACCATCATCCCATCCCCTGCACCAAACCGAAGAGAAATGCTAAACAAACAAAAGAATGAGTAAAAGAAATAGAAATTAAATTAAAAATTATTGGTGCTCGTCGCGACTTACCTGATTCGGAATCCGTAAAGAATAAGACCAAATCAGGTTCGTGCACAATGACCATTGGTGAAATGTAGTTAGGTTTTTCGTAGCTTCCCGCGGTGATTTGTTGCCTTGTTCCTTGCCGCTTTGCATGCCACCATATCGTCGTCCTGCTCTCTCTCGTGGTTCCCTTATGCAAGTTGCTGAGTCATTCCCGGTTGATTACCAATTACCCTACCTTTACCTGGGTTACCATTTTCCGCTGTTCGCCCCTTTACAAGTTCAATAGGTACTAGGCGTTTACATTGGTTGTAATATTTTTAATATCAAAATTCGTTGACATTGGATTATTATTTAATATTAATTATTTAATATAAACTTTGGAGTTCTTTAACAATTTACTTATACGGTCATTTTAGATTTCATTCATATTTCTCCCGCTAGTAAATAAAAAAATAGAAAACATGATTAAAAGGAAATTCAGAGAATTCATATAGACTACATCACAAACATGAACTCTTCTTGGAATGTGATGACCCATACTTCGCCTGCCGATGAATGATGATTACGTGCCGGTCTCGATTGATGCGGACTAGGTAGTCCGCCGTTTCTTGTCTTACCATGAACCGTCGTCGTTGACATGGTTGCATGGCGTCTAATACTTCATTGATCTTCCTGGTTACCTCCTCATATACCCCGAAGACGGTGAATGTCGGACGATGGGTTGTCACGGCCTGGGTCGGTGGTTGTGCTGGCGCTTGTTCGTGGCTCGTCTTAGGGGATCCCTCTGTTCTCGGAGTGGTTAGCAAGGCCTCCTCTCCCTCGTCGTGATCGCACTCTATGTAAGGCGTGGCATCGCCGGTCTCGTCGGCGATCTCTACTTCTACGCCCAAGTCCAGCTCGGATTGCCCCATCAATTCCATGATTGGAGTCAGGGTCCCCACGTCCTCCGTGGAAGCGAGAGATGTCTCATGGCTCTGTCGACTCGCGTTCATCTCGCTCGTGGTCGATGCTGCTACGCATAGCTCCTGTTCGCTTGTCTCTCGCTCATCTCGCATTTCTTGGTCACTCAGACTACTATCCGTGTTGACGTCTGGTAGCTCGATGGACGGTGCCCATGTCCCGGTCGCTTCGGCTCGTTCTCGGATCATTTTGGTCAGCCGCCGCCGCTTCTTCGCCGCGATGTGCCCCTTTCCCCAGGCTCCCTCTGGAACCGTGGGCGTCGAGAATTGGGCCAAGGGTCGCGTAAAGAACCTCTCCGCGTAATGAAGGAGGAGCACCCCGCAATCGTTGGCGGTACTGACAACGCTCGAGTAGGCATTCGTGCTGCGATGAACCGGTGCTCCGCGTCATCTCCGCCGTTCAGTGTGCGATACTCCTGTTGGATGTAATCGCGTACGAACTGGGCAGCCTCTTTACGTGGCTGGTCGGCGAGCGAATCGATAGCCAGGATGCATGGTGTCTGTCCCTCGTCTGCGATTCGTTTTCCTGCTGCTACGTCGGGAAATCACAATAACACCAGGAACCAATGTTTTCCCAGGTTGATCGGAACCATCACGTAATGTTTCGTGAACAGGTCCACCGTTTTGGTCCACTTACATACTGGTTGATGTCGTTCTCGAGCGGTGTTGGCACGCCGATCCCATAGACTTAGACGTGATTGGTGGTGTTTTGCACTTCGGTAAGAGCCTCGTGCCACATATGTGCCCATATTGTACCCATATTTTTGGGTCATCACAGAACCGAGAGTTTTAAAAATATTGAACTTCACTTTGCTATAGTTGCCAACATCGCCCAGAAATGCAGGACAGATCCTAAGGGAATGCTGTAGAGTTGGACATAGTTTATAATTAGGACCAACAGTCGTATGGTGGGATTGCACTTTTTTATTTGAAAATGCATTTTGGAGTGGTGAAAATGATTTGTTCCTCTTAGATTTGTTTGATACTGATCGGAGATCTGAAATTGTTTCCAAAGTTTGGAATATATTTGTTTTTCCACTTTGGAATCTCAAGCTTATTGTTTGTGCTTTGCTCCCAGAAGGAAAGCGTATCTTCAGGCAATCGAGTTGAGCATAGGTACTTAAAAATTGCATCCCAATTGCTGACATCGATGTCAAATAATTGTAATGTTGAAATGCAATTATTTAATTGGCTGTTGGCCAGAATACGGTTTCTTCGTATCGGTCCGAAAGATGGTTGAATGCCTGCGCGAACCCGTTGTTAGTCAAAGGAGATTTTTAAACAATATCTTTTCTTTCCTTTAATTTGCTGATTTAAATAAAAAAGTTTCTCGACCGGTGTAAGACGCGATTTGGTAATATAAATGACCGATAATACTTCTTATCACAAGAGGACAAGCGTATATGGTGGATGTATTATCAACTATTGCCTCAGCACCTAGAATATCTGATATACTTATTACGAATTGTAAAAGTTTTAAATTTAAATTTTATTACATCGATCGCGCCCTTATCATCGACACAAGTCATCATCACCGCTTCTCCTTCGAAAACGTGCTATGGTCCTCCTGTCCCGTTTTGTTGAAGTCACTCTCGAGTCCTAAAAGCGCGTCCTGCCCACATCACGAAATTTTCCATCGCGTCATTGCGTACGATATTTTTAATTTATTTATTTTAAAAGTTATTACGATATAAGCGCGAGCACAAGGGGTAAATAATAATATTTACTGCTACAGCTGTTGATGTTGATGCTGATCTTGGTGATGATGATGGGGGAGATGGCGAAAATGGCATCGTCTCACCCTTGTACACTTTACACATTCCGAATCCTGGATCGTTGGACCAATAAATGTTTTCACGAAGCCTTGTGCTTCAAATGAAACGATGTTGAAAAGGATGGTTAGTCTCCGGAGTGCAAAATGCGTTGTGTTTGAAATAAAAAGATGAGGGATTCCAAATCTTTTTAATATATATATATTTCCATTTATTTAGTAAAAAATTCAGATTTTTATTGAGCTTATCATAATTTATGTATTAATTATGGGTTTTAGCTCATTTTCCAAAAAACTAATTTTGGAAAAGGGAGTACAACAACTAAGCAAAAACTCAGTCTGGCAGAGTGTACAGCTGTTTCGGATCCAGCCACGGATCCTCGTCAGCACTCTTTATGCATTCTATTTTATCCAAGCGACGCTATAAGTAAGTATTGGTATGACGCACAAGAGAATTACTTCTCCTTTGCATCACACGCCAACTCACTGAAGCAGCGAATGGTAAAATGCAGCAAACTGAATTTTTACTTGTTGTTGTATAGCAACCTACTACTATACCTGGTTGAAGAATTTCCTCAAAGTCCCAGCAAGCAAGTTGCATGGCAAATGAATTTTTACATTGTGTGTGCTCTGATACACACACAACAATTCACTTGCCAGAAAATACAAAAACAACAAAATTGTTTTTGGTTTAATTGGCGTACCCTCCATATGTTTATTTAGTAAAAAATTCAGATTTTTATTGAGCTTATCATAATTTATGTATTAATTATGGGTTTTAGCTCATTTTCCAAAAAACTAATTTTGGAAAAGGGAGTACAACAACTAAGCAAAAAAAATCTGAATTTTTTACTAAATAATGCGATGGCAGTCAGTGCAGTGATGCCAGTGACTTTGCTCGATTCACAATTCCGCCAAAAAATAACACAAATTTCATTAACAAAAATTTGTTTTAAAATATATAAATTGGGAATTTGCCATTAGTGGAGTCATACAGGGTATTTTAATTTTTTTAAAGATGAAAAGTGCCCTCAATTTTGTAGCATTTCATGAATGAATTCTTGTATGAGAAAATCAGATGCGAGTACAAAAAATCGAATTTATAGGAAAAAATGTTCATCGTAGATAAAAAATTATTGAAAGGTACTTTGTAGAATAACTTCCAAGGAACAAAACTGCATCATTTATAATAAAAAACTTATATATAAGTATAAATATATAAAAAAGAATGAAAGTTAAAAGATCCCTTTTTTTCTTCAAATGGATACAAAAAGTACCTTTTTCCCTTTTAGGTATAATTCGACCAAAAAATACCTCAAAAAGGGAAATTACCCTCAATTTGGCATCACTGAGTCAGTGACATTTGGCGAACAGTGCTAAAAGATGATCACAAAATGTTATTATGTGGCAAAATACCTCAAAATGCACAGAATTTTTAGGAATTAAGTATGGGAAAAACCAATAATTTTTGTTTTTTCTTGAATTTTTCTTATTATAAAATGTATTTTTATTTATTTTTATTTATTTTTATTTTTTTTTTCATTCTAGGGGGGTTTTTGTTGGCCACTTTACGAGTGAGCCAAACATTTAGTAAGTTTATGTAAATAAAAAAAAAACGATATAAAAGAGAAAAAAGGGTGGAAATCGAGAATTAGCAAAATATAATTAAAGGCGTGTAGTTTTATGTGTTTTAAGTAGGCTTTATTAAGAAAGGAGCACAAAGGTTGGTTACTTGCGACGGATGTCGTAGGATACTAAGTAAGCTTTATATAAATAAAAAGCACTGCAGCACGGAATGTTGCTGGAGCGTAAAAATATACGTGGTTGACTCGTTCGATGCTGATACAAGAAGAAGGAAGTTAAAGTTACGGAAATGACAGAAGGCCTTCCTATTGAATTAAACCAGTTTTGGGACACAGCTTAACAGAATGTTAAGCGGTGTTCCAGTAGATTTAATGGTATAAAGTTGGTTGCCGTACAATTCCGTGTACAGGGTGGCAAACAGGGTGTTTTGGCGTTAACACCTACTTTTCGAACTTTTTTCCTGTGGTTACGAAACTTTTTTTTTATGCCAAAAGTTGCTCTAGTCAAAATAAAGATACTTTGCAGAAGAAAGTTCAGTTATACAAATATTGGCTGAATTTTGGCAAATTTTTAAAGATTTAAGTACAAAATTATTCGCTTTCAAAAAAATTTTACAAAAACTAATTTTAAATAAAATTGTGAAAATTCATGAAATGATTTTAATAATAAACATTCTTTTGCAAAGTAGCTTTTAGTATTCAATCGAAAGGTATTGATTAGGCCTTTCCAATGATACTATAAAATGTTTCGTGAGTCACTGCACTACTTTAAAATTAAACGGAAACGTTTTAAAATTTAACGATTTTGTTTTTGAAATAGAGCTTTGTACAGATTTGATCAATTTTAAAACACGTCCGCTAAAAAGTTTTATTGATATAACCCACTGAATTATTTCTACAGCCATTCGATTAATTCACGTAATAAAACCTGGCAACCTTGGAAGCTACTGTATATCCAGTAACATACTGTTCTGCAGTGCACATTCAAAAAATAATATGAGTTTTAGTTTTTTCAATTATTACTATTTCAGCAAGACTAATATGGTTTTTATTTTTTTGAATTACTGATTTTAAAGCTACCTCTGATTCTTATTACTATTTCAGCAAAACTGATATGATTTTTAGTTTTTTGAATTACTGATTCTAGAGTTACTGCTGATTTTTATTACTATTACTTATGCTAATTCATTTTCAATCAACATAAGCAAAGCTCATAACTAATATGATTTCGTATTTTTTTGAATTGCTGATTTTAATGCTACTACTGATTCTTATTACTATTACTTCTGCTAATTCATTTTCAAGTAATAGAAGCAAAGCATAAGCTTTTACTGAAAAATTTTTGAATTGCGATTACGCAGTAAAATTAAATTTATAAAATTTAAAAGTAGTTTCAACTCGAAACAGTGTTTTTTTTCTTACTTATGCTATTTTGTATGCAGCATTTTAAGCCCTACTAAAAACAAACACAAATGTTCAATTTTAAAACATTTTTTAAAAAAAAAAAATTTTTTATTAAGAACAAATTTTTGTTTGTTTTTTTTTTACCTTGCAACTATTTTATTTATTTTTATTTAGTTAACTTTTTATTTTCTCAAATTCGAGGCAGGGGTTCAAACCAACGACTACGGAGTGTAATTTGCGCGCTAAACGCTCAACAGGTTGGTCTACTGTTAACATTTTTATTAACAGAGGCTAAATGTATCATAAATACATATTTTGTACTAAAAGTATAGTTTAAATTTTTTTAAAAAATGCCTTAACTACTTTGATTTTTTGAAATATACTATGATTTTTGGAAATAGAAAAGAACAACAGTATTATCAATTTCAAACGAAAGAGCGATACAATTGAAATTGAAAAAAATTTGTTTTAAAAATGAAAACATAAATGTACTGCAAAAAAAAACTATCTTTAAAAATGACAATTTAAAAAAAAAATTTTATTGGAAATCATGTTTATTTTTTAGTGTAGAAATAGCTTTATAAGCAGACTTTAGGTATATTCTATAAATTTATCAAAAGTTGCTGTGTATTTGATCTTAAAACACTCGGAGTATCCCTGAAATATATACATGCATGGCAAATATTGTAGAAGGAGGAGTATATTAAATCTGCACATATTTTTCAATACTAAAGAAAAAAAAAAAACCAAATTTGTTTTCTTAAAAAATCTCCCTTTTCTCTAAAAATCAAAATTTTTAAATGCTGAAATGAACTACATTCAATGCCCTATTAAATGATGATAAGCACTACATGTTACCCTTTAGCCAAATATGCATGAGATCAATTTAAACTTGTAACACCTTAAAACACTTAATTCGATTTTACTTTAATTTCTTTAATTTATGTTGTAGAAGTTGAGAAGTTGAAAAACCAAACATTCCAATGTATACAGTAGGGTACATTACGGTGGTACTAGCTGAGATCTGGTAGGTAAGTACTAGAAGGGTGTACTTAATGGATTATATTTTATTTAAATAGTTCTAATGGAATAATCGGTATACTTCCTTTGCAAGAGTTTAATGCTTTTTCGAGAGCTTTAATTTTCTGCAATTGGAATGGTACATTAGGGTGGTACTAACTGAGATCTGGTGGGTAAGTACTAGGAGGGTGTACTTAAGAGCAAGGACCTCTGAGACATTATTAATTTTGATATATAATACTTTAAAATCGAATCATAAATGTTGACAATATGAAGAAATATGTCGAAGCGCTATCTTCGGCTATACCGAAGCTGAAATACCCCCACACAGTAGGAAGAAGTACCTCGAACATAAAAAAATGTGGTCTCAAGACCCTTTTTGGAGCCAATTATATCCAAAATTCGTTTCTAAAAATTTCCTATCAAATCAACCAAAATAATTGGTCTCAAGACCCCATTTAGTCCCTTATATATCGACTGGTTTCTGACTCAACCTCGTAACGGAAAAATGTTAGGAAATGCAAAAAACCAGATTGCAAGCTTCTGATTCGACCATCCTCTTTTTAAAAATATAACGGAGGACAATTTTTAGTATATGTAAAGAATAATCCAGGTGAAATGTAATATATTTCATGCCTACAAGGTTGTGACTTTTATGAAAATTTGAATTTAGAATTTGAAATTTGGATATACAAGGTTGTGATATTTACCGAATATGTAGGCTGGAGCAAAAGAGTCCGTTCAAATCGAGGGTGGTCTCGTATTCACTTCAATAGGAAACGCTGTAAATTTCAACGTGGTTTATGTTTTCAGGCTAACATTTTTTTTTACCCAGACTTGAACACTTAAGTTGCGTTATAGAGGCCCAAGAACTTATCCAATCGGAGTGAAATTTTAACTATTTTTTAATGATATTAATACGCAACTTTTGAGACCCACTATGGTCCGATCGGACCATTTCCAATATTTCAGATATATTGGTTTTTGTTTTTACTAACACATGAAAACTTTAACCGTGTTGCGGAGGGATAAGAAATTGGTACGATTGGAACGAAATTTAAAACATATCTTATAGAAGTCAATACGAAACTTTTGAGACCACCCACAGCTTAATCGGTTATTGTCATCCTTTTTAAAATTATTTTATTTTTGACCAAAAATCAGCACATTTTAACTGCTTTGTGGAGGCACCAGATATTATCCGATCAAAACGATATTTTAACCCTTTCCTATTGGCGTCATTACGCTTCTTTTGAGATAAACAACAATTTAATCTGACGATTTTTAAAAAAATATTTTGAAGCTGCATTGAGCAATTTTTTCAATAGTTAAAATTTAAAAAAATTTCTTAAGTTTATATGACCATTTTGCAAAATGCACGCGCCTTCCACTTAACATTTTCAGTAAGGAACATTTACTTTTTAGACTAGAAATATATATTATTATTGAGCAAGAAACAAAATTCAAAATATTATACGAGGTTGTAGCTTTTATCAAATTTGGATTTTAAGATACGAGGTTGTTGCACAGCCTTTTTTTTTGCTTCAAATTTAACAAATTTTTTTTGCGAATTCTCACTGAATGCGTAGGGCACTAATACAACTTTTGACATCAAAAACGTAAATTGGCCCAAATCTGAGTTACGAGGTTGAGTCAGAAATCAGTCGATATGTGGTTTCGGAACCTCGGACGATGTCAAAAATACGTTTCTAAACATTTACAATCGAATACAACAATAAAAAAGATCTGAAAATGTTGACCTTTTTTTCGGTGTATGGGAGCCACGCCCAGTTTTTATCCGATTTAGCTGATTCTCGAACTTGCTCTTACTTTTGAAGAGAAAAACATGTTCACTTTGTTTCTAGTCGATATCTCAGACGGACAGATGGACAGCCGGACAGACGGACGGACAGACAGACGGACATCGCTAAATCGACTCAGGAGGTGATGCTGATCAAGAATATATATACTTTTCCATACCGGACACGCCTCCATATGGGCGTTACAAACGTTGTGTCAAAGTTAGTATACCCTGCCACAGTGTGTGTATAAAAATTGTTTCGGAATCTCCTTCCAAATATGCTTCAAATTAGATGGTGTGCGGACAACTTTATTTTTTCGAGACGGTCTAGCGCACATGCAGTGTTGTCGATCTGAAGAAAAATATGTCACTGCCATTTCGAAAATATGTCAGGTGATAAAATCCTTCCATTTTGAAAAAATGCCATAGTCATAATCAAAAATGTATCATGGTTTGGTAGCAAAACCCAACCACCAAGTGCTGTCAAATTTTCCGAATACAAAGTGTTTTCGGAAATTACTTCTCAGCGCTAAATTTTTTTGTCATCACATACAAAATTATGTCAAAATATGTAAAAAATATGTCACTTTTTATGTCAGCATAATTTTATTTAAAATTATGTCACTACCAAATTATGTCACTGGTGACACCAATTATGTCACGATGGCAACGCTGTGCACATGCAACTATGATATATTCTGCGACCATGTGTTAGTTATTATATCGAAAATAGGTATTCGGTATTTTATCGATAGTTTTTCGATATTTTATGGATCTTTTATTCATAAGTTTTCTATATTTTATCGAATTTTTTCGATTGTTTGAGATAGTTTCCATTTCCATTTTATTCCCGATTCATTTCACAATTTTGTTTTAGTTTTATTCCCATTTCGTCCCCGACATTATTTCCAATCAAATACAATAAACGGCGTCCAAATCGAAAGGAAAATAGTACAAATTTAGCGGCCAATTTTTATGGGAGATATGAGGATTTGTCGATAATTTATCTATATTTTATCGAGAATTTTTCAATATTTATCGATAATTTCAATTCTCTGATCCATTTAAAAATTCTGTTCCAGTTCCGGTTCAATACCATTTCGGTTCCATCTTGTTCCGGACTTAATTTCCAACCCAATGCTAAAACCGCTTCCAAATCTGTTCAGTATTCCTCAAGATAAACTAAAATAATACAAATTTGGCGGCCATATTGTATGGAAGGTAGGCGTGGTTCTTATCCGATGTCGCCTAATACGGTCAAACCATTCGCCAAAAAAAGAGGAGTGCCAAAGTTTTGAGTCGATAGCTCAAAATCTACGGCAGTTATCATGCGAAATGACAGACAGACGGACATGGCTTAATCGACTCAGGAGGTGATGCTGATGAAGAATATATATACCGAACACGCCTCCTTATGGGCGTTACAATCGGTGAGACAAAAACAATATACCCTTGGACACTAGTGTGCAGGATATAAAAAAGCTTTACAAAATATTTTGAAGTTTACCGCTTGGTTTATAGTTATACCTTTGATAGCGTTGTCGAGTAGCTTTGAGTGGTGATCAACAATTAAACAATATAAACAATTTTTTTACCGGCAAAAGACATTTTCTCTCTCTTTAGAACTTGATTCAGCTACTACACTAACGCCCTCTACAGTTCACCAAATTAAGAACATTTAAAACTAAACAGTGCTACTCAAACTGCGTTTGGCCTAAAAAATAGGGATACCGGGATTGAATGCCTTAATTGTCATTAAGGTGGGAAAATTGGTAAATAGACCAAGTAATGACCGTAGCTCAGGGGTTTGGCAATCGACCTTACAAGCAGAAGGATCGGAGATCGAATCCCAGTTCCGGAAAAGGTTTTTATACCCCCACACTCACTGTTGCAGGGTATACTCACTTTGACACAACGTTTGTAACGCCCAGAAGGAGGCGTGTCCGGTATGGAAAAGTATATATATTCTTGATCAGCATTACCGCCGGAGTCGATTTAGCGATGTCCGTCCGTCTGTCCGTCTGTCTGTCCGTCCGTCTGTCCGTCCGTCTGTCCGTCCGTCTGTCCGTCCGTCCGTCCGCACGATAGCGGTCGCAGTTTTAGAGATATCGACTTGAAACTTTGGGTACATGGTTTTCTCTTCAATACTGAGTTCAAGTTCGAGAATCAGCCAATTCGGATACACCGAAAAAAAAGGTCAACATTTTGCAAGTCTTTTTTATTGCTGCATTCGATTGGAAATGCTTAGAAACGTATTTTTGACATTGTCCGAGGTTCCGAAACCACACATATAAGGGTCAAAATGGGGTCTTGAGTCCACATAATTTTATGTTCAATGTACTTCTTCCTACTGTGTGGGGGTATTTCAGCTTCGGTATAGCCGAAGATAGTCCACTCTCTAGTTTTTAATTACATTTTTTTTTTTTTTTTATTTTTTTTTTTTTATTTAACGACGAATCCCAACGGTCCCACTAACCCGCCCAACCGACCGAGGGGCACATCCGCATGACGCACGGATTTGGTGACCGAACAGCCGTAATCCGGATTACGCTGTGTAACCGATCGCTGGTAAACATATTTGAAAATTCGTTTCAGCTACAGATTAAAATCATCAGCTGATAAAACGCATATTAATAAAACGCGAATTAGGTTATGAATGCAAGAGACATAACATAATATAAGATTAACGTGATAATAAACAATGGAATTAAAAGAAAATATTATGAAGCATCAGAATTCATGCGACGAATATGAATTTGATCAAATATAATTTTTGTCTACTTTACGATATTAGACTTAACAAAAATACAAAGACAAAACAATCCAAACAGTTAATTAACGCGACAAAGATTACAAATATTAATTTTAGTATTTTATTTTTTTATACGAAATATAAAAAATCAAATACAAATAGAACAGTTAAGTAGAGCCCGACCGATTAATCGGCTTCGGCATCGGCTTCGGCCGTTATCGGCCAAAAATTCACATTCGGCTTCGGCTTCGGTTTTTCCGAAAAATGGCCGAAGTTTTGGCCGAAGCTTTTAAATTTTTTTCCTTATTTTTGCGACACCGAAAACCAAAACTAATTTTTTACGATACGATTTTCTAGCCCACATCACATCTAAACGGTCTTACTGATTTTCTTGAGACTTGAATGTAAAATTGTGTAATTGATGGAATTTCCAATGGGACATAAGAGGCCCACAAAACAAAAAATATGATTAAAATTTAAATTAGTAATCATCGAATATTGAGTGAATCTCGCCTCAAATTGCGTGGCACGAGGTTAAAACTGCCACAAAGCACATCCTTGGACATTTTCTGGGTGGATTACTGAATTTTAAATATAGATTTAGAAGCTACTACTTGCCCTGATGTCTATGTTAAAAGGAGTCCTGGTAAACTGTATGAAATTTCAAATATAGGGGTAGGAGGCTCACGGAAGGATTCTACCTTTTAGAAATGTAGCCCAAATTGCTGCGCCAACATATATGAAAAGGTGCTGAAATCCGGGACCGTTTTTGGTAAAATTTTACATTTAAAGTTCAAAGCTTCACAGGTGGTTTTTACCATCAACTAGAACATCCTTTGCCCATCACCTGACGGATTTGGGGAGTCCTGAAAAAACAGCTACTTAGATGGATTTATTCTGTGAAGAATTCTCTACCATTTCTAAATTCCCATTATTTTAAGCTTTACTCCAAATTTTTAAAAGTGATTTTAGAAAAATCCAATTGTTCTTACACGGGATATATGGGATAATTTGAGGCTATTGTTAGTTTTGACCTAGGATTTGTTTGTGAATTCTTTTGGTTACTTTTATTATTTGTTTAAATACATTTTTAGTTCCTTAAAAAACTAAATGTGTATTTATATACTCGAATTCGAATGAAAATACACGAAAAAACAAGTTTTTAAAGGGTTTTTATTTAAGTATCGGCTTCGGCTTCGGCTTCGGTATAGGCCTTCGGCGTCGGCCGAAGTAATAGGCTGCCAATTGACCTTCGGCATCGGCTTCGGCTTCGGCCTGAAAATGCTTATCGGTCGGGCTCTACAGTTAAGTAAACAGTAACGGAACGAATGTGAATTCAGCTAAAAATTTTGTTTTATTTGTATACAATATACAGTAAAAAACAAAATTCTGCTGAAATATAAATATAAAATACAACAAAAATACAACACTTTCAAAAAATCGACAATGCCGATCTTTGTGGAGTTTGGCAACCCTGTCATTTCGTTAGACCCTAAGCGGTCCAAAAACTCAAAGAGCAACAAAGGCTTAAGTGTGATCAAGTGCATTTAAAATAAAAGTTTTAGTTTTATTAAGTGAATCTGACAGGTCAAAGACAGAATACAGGCTATTAAAATCGCTACAAATACAACGAAAAGGTTCATTCTGCGCGTAATTAGAGCGGCACATACTTAATATCAAAGGATCTGGAACGGCGGGTTGGGATATTAAAATCAATTTCTTGAAGCAAAAATGTAGAATTCAGAGAGCCATTTATCAATTTAATCAAAAATGTTACATTAAGCATCGTTCTTCTATTTTTTAGAGTAGGGATGTCCAAGAGTTTTAAACGATTTTCGTATGGAGGCAGGTTCTGATTCGGATTCCAGCGAAGGTTTCTTAAAGCAAATAATAAAAATTGTTTTTGAACCGATTCAATTCTACAAGACTGATGCATATTCCAAAATTGGTCTTACAAGTGATATGTAAAGACTTTTGGTAACGAATGGGTCATTAAATTCTTTTGACCATCTTTTAATGAAACCTAGAACACCCCTCGCCTTATTCACACATAAGTCAATATGTAGATGAAAGCGAAGTTTTGGATCCATAGTAACACCCAGGTCCACAAAAGTAAAAACCTTTTCTAGATTACAGTTATTTATATGATACAGCGATGAAAGTTCGTGTCTTCTACCAAATGTCATAAATTTACATTTTTTTAGGTTCAGTTCCATTAAGTTATTATCACACCAGGTAGCTGTACTGGTCAGATCTGATTGTAACAACTTATGTTGATCTAAGATGTCATAGGATAGAAACAATTTAACGTCATCAGCATACAACAGTACATTCGAATGTTTAATGACAGAAGGAAGGTCATTTATAAAAAGATTAAACAGAATAGGACCTAAGTGACTTCCTTTAGGAACTCCAGAGGTGACATCTACAGTTTTTGATGTTGATGATTCGAATAACACCTGTTGCTTCCGATTTGTCAGATACGATTCTACCCATTTTAAAAGAAGATCTGGGAATCCGTATCTTTTAAGCTTTTCAATCAACAAATAATGATTAACTTTATCAAAAGCTTTACTAAAATCAGTATATATGACATCTGTTTGAAGATTCTTTGAAAATCCCTTTATTGTTAATGAAGAAAATTCCAATAAATTTGTAGATGTTGATCTACCTCTCAGAAAACCATGCTGTGAAGGAGATATTAAAGTTGTGACCGAGTGAACCAATTGCTTTGTGACAACTTGTTCAAATAACTTTGGTATTGTGCTAAGTTTAGCAATACCTCTATAGTTAGATACGAATGATTTGGTTCCACTTTTATAAAGAGGAATAATGTATGACTCTTTCCATGAATTCGGAAAATAACCTCTTTCAATAGAGGCATTAAATATATTTGAAAGTGGAATGTATAAATTTTCTGCACAAACTTTCAAAATACAGCTAGGAATATTATCTCGACCAGTACTATATGAATATTTCATCGATTTTATGTGTTATAAGACATCTTCAGATTCTATAACAGGATTGAAAATGGAATTATAAGTGGGGATGTTATATGGATATGATGTGTTGCCATAAGTATTATCAGAATATGTCGTTTTGAAGAAGTCAGCAAACATATTTGAAATCTCAGTAGGATTGTTGGACTCACGATCATTCCATTTCATTGTAGTTGGAAAACCAGTGTTTTTCCTTTTTGAATTTACAAAGTTATAAAAAGTTTTAGAATCGTATTTCATTTTGGATTTCAAATCGTTCAAATATTCATCATAGCATTTTTTATTAAGTACTTGATATTTATGTCTCAGAAGCGAATATTTTGAATAATCTTGAAGGTTTAAAGTTCTTTTATATGTTTTAAATGCCCGAGTTTTCGAAGTTTTTAGTTTCCTCAATTCTTTTGTAAACCATACAGCACCAAGTTCATTCGAATTCTTTTTAATGTTCTTTGGAACACATATCTCGAAGATTTTGCTGAGCGTACAATTGAAAATTGATACACAGTCGTCAACATCTTCAAAGTTCATGTCCCAACTAGTTTCAGATAAGAGTTGGTTCATTTTAACAAAATTTGTATTCTTGAAGCAAAACAATGACTTCAACGGTGTAGAAACTGGTTCCAAGTTGTTTTGAACAAATTCGAAAGATAATTCAAGTGTTGGGTGATGGTTATCTTCTGGACAAGCCAAATTATCACAGCGTTGCACTGAAAACTTCGAAGAATCATCAACATAAATTAAATCCAAAATTCTACTATTCTTATTTTCAATCCCGCTTACTTGTTGTAAACTCATATCTGAAAATGAATCCAGAAAGTCATTTAAACAGTCACGAGAAGAATTCGGAAGAAACTGGTTTGAATCGCCACAAAAATTCCAAGATATATTCGGTAAATTAAAGTCTCCAAAAACAACAATGGAATCGGCAGGTTTAACATTTGAGTAAACCAATGATATAAGCGACACATGTCTTAGATAAACGGTAATATCGGAATTCGGTGGGATATACGAGCAAGTAACGAAAATATCGATACTAAAAACTCGAATTCGTACACAAATAAATTCCAAGTCAGAGACATCCGAAAAATTTGATACCCAGCACACAGAATTTCTGAATCAAAAATATTTGGTTTAAGCCAAGTTTCGGTAAATACCAAGACATTATGACTACAATCGAAACTTTTAATATAAATATCGTTCAACTTTGTATTTAGCCCTCGAACATTTTGGTACAGAAGACAAACAACATTATTCGGGATTTTATTTAGTTTTTTTGATTAGAATTTAATTTTCTTTGAGGAAGTTGAACTGGATTTACTAGATTTGATTTTTCTTTATAAACAAATTCACGAACTAAAGTTTTATCCGGCCAAAAATTTTTATTAACAATCTCATCAAACAATTCTGCAGGAACAGATAATTTGAAAGATGAAATGTTTCCAGCGTATGAAAAGTTGAATTTAAAAGCATTTATATTATTACCGGTTTTATTGAGTTTAGAATCAATATAAAATATAATATCTTCAGTTAATGTGTCTGGTGCAAATCTGGACACGAAAATAGATTTTTTAGGTTGCACAACAACAAGCCTCTTTGGATTTCTCGTTTCTTGTACTTCCCGCAAACAATCCTTTGGAGAAATAATATTTATGGAAGGACAAACATTTTTATCAATATTTGAGATTCCATTCATATTTTTCTCAGGAGCGTCATCCACCCTCGTTTCCAAAACCGCAGGATCAGGAGAATAAAATGTAACTGGTGAAGCAAACATATCGGAAAAGGATGGAGTTGTCGGAGTTGAAATTGGCTTTGGGGTAGGTGGTAAAAGCCCAACAGAAGTATTTTGTTTCGGAGCTGTTTCATCCAAACATTTATACTTCTGAAAGTTAATTTCGTACTCCTTCAGTTTAGACTGGGCAGCTGCTAAGTCCTTTGATACATCATTAAATCCCTTTCGGGCTTGACGTACCAATTTAAAGATGTCCAGCTCTGTATCGCGGCAATCTTCGCAGGACCAACGAAGACCTCAGATCAACTACTCTACCAGTAAGGGATGCACATTTGACGTGATAAAAGCTATCACATAGCCAACAAGAGACCATGCGTTCATTATCGACTTTAATGGCACACTTACGGAAAGAGCAAGTCATATTTAAATGCAAAATTTATAAAAAATAAAATACAAAAAGTGTAAAAAAGTGTAAATTGTAACGAGACAAAATGTTGACTGGGAAAAGGCACTTTCAAATTATATTAAAACAAGTGCCTGAAAGTATGCTCTGAAAATATGATCAGTCTGAGAATGTGGAATCTATATAAAGCTGGTGACACAAGAAATGTCAAAGTGGACAGTATAAGCAAAAACAAAAAAAAATTGCAATTTTTGTTGTAGTGATACTTAGCTGACAGGAATTCACGGAAATATAGCACAAAACTTTGTTATTTGCACAAAACTTATTGCACTTAGCCAGAATTTAATTTATTTAATTTATTTAAAAGGTTTTCAAAATAATTAACACGGTATAACTATTTAAAAATATTTATTCAAATCGCAGCAAAAATTCACTTATGAACAAGTTGAACAGGGTTGCCAAAACTTATTTTTTGCAGAATCTACTTTATTGTGGATTCTGCAAAAAAATCATCGAACAAAATTGTAAAGAAACGAAAAAAAAGAATCATTGATTTAAGGTCATCAGCAGGGCTGATTTTTATATGGACAAACAATTTGTAAAAATGTATGGAATATGGAACATAAAACAGGCGAAATATGGACGAAAAAATAAGAAATATTGACGAAAGATTTCATTATTTTTGTATGTTTTTGATGTATTTTTTTACATGTTAATTCTTAATTTTTTTGTAATAAGTAGGGGAGAGTGCTGACCTACTGGCACCCTAAGGTCTTCAGCCCATACACTGAGAAAAAAATTCAAAACTGCATAGTTATGATTTGAAACTGGTATCGCTGTAAAAAAGTTAAACGACAATATTTCAGTCTCAATTCATCAAAAAAAAATTTAAACATTTATTGTCAAAATCAGAACATTCAGTTTCAATGTGTTTTGACAACGTTTCGTTTTTTTTTTTCCTCTGTGTAACTTTCGTTTGAAAAATAATTCCGCAAAGCTCTCGGCTTCATTTGAAAGCTGACTTCAACAGCTAACAAGAATTTCAAACGGAACTTAAAAATTTCGAAATACGATTTTGGCAGTCGATCTAGCAAAAGTCTCGAAAATCGATTTTCCAAAAAAGGTGCCCAGCTACTGGCACACATTTATCATTCGCCGTAAAAATCCGAAAATGAAGCATATAGTGTTCACGCCAACTGCGTAAATCTGTAATGAACCTTATAGAAATTGTTAAATGGAGAGGGCGGAATCTGCTTTCTAGTATGGCGATCTCGGTTTTGCCGACGGCTTTTTGGCTTTTTTTAATTATAATCACTCTCTTTCGAATACCATACGAAGCAGCAGCCGCCATAGATAGAAAAGCCGGTAAGATTTTCCGAGGAAAAAATATAAAAGATAAATAAAAAACATATTATAATTTGAAACGAATTTTCTGTTCTTCTTATTTTTGAAACGATTTCAAGAGCTATCGAAGAGTTCGGAGAGGAACAAGGCCTGCGCCCATTTAACAACTTTAATAATTTTGATGTGTTGTTTATTCTTTTAGTGGACCACACTGACCATTGCAATGATGTATTTAATTTTTTGTATAAAAATGTGTCGAAAATATAGATGAAAAATTAAAAAAAAATTGGTTGGAAAGTTGTAATACAACTCAAATCCCATTTATATCATTTTTTGGATATTTTGTGCGTTTTAAGTTTAAGCAGAGGAGCAAGGCTTGCGCTTATTTATTGTTCCTTCAATACCGAATCCATTCCAAAGGAGACGAAAAGACCTCCACAACAAACAAATTTAAAACTGAGAAGAAAAGCCCTCCACATCAATCACAATCATCCTTTCAGCTGCTGCTTCAAAATTAAAAAAGGTGCGTTATATTTTTTAATGGTGATCATATGTGCGCATTTTTAAAATATTAGCAAAAACAAAGACTTAAAATTTATCCGTGATATAAAATAAAACATAATTTTCAACACGCTCAATTGCCAGCCCAGCCACTCATTTACTCTTGTTTTTCTCCATTCCACCAACAAAAGAATTTTGCGATTTTATTCTGAAAGTTATCTCTGATAACTTAAATAAAGCTTCCAATCCTAAACATGGCCGATTGGCGCCAGTTTTAATTTTGTGAACTTTTCTAATAAAAGTTTAAATAATTACCAAAACATATTTTAGGTAACGAAATAAAAAGAGATTTATAACTAATAATAGCAATCAAACTTAGTTACTCCATATTTCAAGTGTGAGAAATAAAAAGATATTTGGAAAATATTAGACATATTGCACTGAGCAAAAATAACCAAAAGCACATACACACAAACACATACTCCCACCCGCTCTCACTAGAAAAGTCTCCACTGCAGGTTGTTGGTGCAACTTTTTCGATTTGCTTTAGTTTGTTTTCTCTATTTTGGCAGCGGACGGACGTTTGATTTTTTAGATTTTTTTAAAAGTAAAATAAAGTAAAGTAAATAATTTAAAATTAAAATCAGTTAAACCCAAAATTTAAAGTGAACAATCTAACTGAAGCCAAAGTTATCAACGTGGGAACAAAACAAAAACCAAAAGTGCAACAACAACAACAACACGTGAGAGTTATTCTAGGGAAATTTGTGTTCTCAGTCAGTCTTAGAAAATTTTAAATATTTCTTTGACTGTAACTGAATATTTATGGAGCACAGATTTAAATAGGAAATCCGATATTTCTGTGTCGTTTTTCTAAATATTTATACCCCCACACTCACTGTGGCAGGGTATACTAACTTTGTCACAACGTTTGTAACGCCCATAAGGAGGCGTGTCCGGTATGGAAAAGTATATATTTTCTTGATCAGCATCACCGCCGGAGTCAATTTAGCGATGTCCGTCTGTCTGTCCGTCCGTCTGTCCGTCCGCACGATAGCGTTCGCAGTTTTGGAGATATCGACTTGAATCTTTCGGTACATGTTTTTCTCGTGAATACTGAGATCAAGTTCGAGAATCAGCCAAATCGGATAAAAACTGGGCGTGGCTCCCATACACCGAAAAAAAAGGTAAACATTTTTCAAGTCTTTTTTATTGTTGTTTTCGATTGGAAATGTTTAGAAACGTATTTTTGACATGGTCCGAGGTTCCGAAGCCAGATATATATATGGTCTAAATGGGGTCTGGAGACCAATTTTTTTTTTGGTGATTTGATTGGTAATTTTTAGAAACGGATTTTGGACATCGTCTGGACTCGAAAACCACCTATAATTGGCTCAAAATAGGGTCTTGAGACCACATTTTTTTATGTTCGAGGTACTTCTTCCTACTGTGTGGGGTATTTCAGCTTCGGTATAGACGAAGATAGTTCACTCTCTAGTTTTAGTGAAATATTAAAAAATAAGCGAATTCAAATATTTAAATTTTGGCTCCTTTGTATTTCGTACAATTTTGTTGTTGTTTTTCCTTTCCCAATTTCTCTCATTGTAGTGTATTTGAAGTGCGCCCTACGTCAGTAATTGCGACACTGACATGGGTTGAAATCTATTTATAAAAATAATTGTGCACTTTTTTTATCGCTATTTAAATATTTTCGAGAAATATTTAAATAAAATAAGCGATTCCAAATATTTTATTATTTGGAAATTTTAGTGGAATTTTTTGTTATTTGAAATGTTTTGTGAAAAGTGGTTGCTTTAAAGGAATTTTATCGTATGGCTGACCAAATTCTTGAATTCGAAGCGGAATTCAATACAACTGGTCAGAGAGACCATTCTACTTTATCGTTAGAAGTTCAACGTGAGGAGTTTAAAGATTTATGGGTGAAAGTAAAGGCAGTTTATGAAAAGTGCTCACGGTCACTCTCAACCGATAATGGGGAGCCTAGTGGCGATTTCAGATTAATAAAAGATAGGTACAGAAACTGTTATCAGGTAGCCTGCACTGCCATGATGGGAGAATTTGCTCACAATTTGACAGCTCATTATTTAACGTCCCCTTCCAATTCTACGATGTTACCAAATGGACTTGAAAATCGGTAGTCTACTAGCGACATGAGATTGCCTCCGTGTGACACTGAGATTTTTTTATGGAGATTATCTCTCTTGGCCTACTTTTCGTGACATGTTCACGGCTATTTATGTTCAAAATTCCGGGCTTACTACAGTTGAGAAACTATATTAATCAGAAGACTAGAGGTGAGGCTAAAGATATAGTCAAGAAGTCCCCTCTCACAAATGATGGATTTGTGCAGGCGTGGGATAACCTATCAGATAGGTATGAAAATAAAAGAATTCTAGTGAATAGTCAATTGAGGATTTTGTTCGGCCTTCAGCCAGTGACTTCGGAGTCGATGTCCGCTATAAAGAAATTACAGCGGGATATAAATAATTGTATATCCGCTTTGGAAATATATAAAATTAATGTTGAAAATTGGGATGCAATTTTCGTATATTTATGTTCGACTTGCTTACCAGAAGCAACGCTATCCTTATGGGAATTAAAAATAAAACAGATCTCAAACTTTTGAAACTGTCTCAGATATTCGAGGTACGCTTAACCAAAGGAATGCAAATATTTACCAGGCGAATTGTATTCTTTTGTGATACGCAACACCACAATTTTTAGATGTGAATATTAGCTACAGGTTGTAAACAGTAAGGAGGTTGCATCTGTGTTTAAACTGTTTGGCCAGTTCTCATGAGGTGAATGATTGTGCGAGCAATTACAAGTGCCTTAGTTACAAGAGGCGTTATAACTCGCTACTTCATCGGGAAGGACTTGGGTCACCGCCAAATTCTCTTGCGCCATCAGATGGTGCAGACCGAAACAGCTTTTCGGTTCCAAGTGATTTATCCACTGAACCATCCACATCTCAAGGTCACGTCGATAGGCTTTAGTGACCATATGTCATTCAGGCTCCGTTTTTACGGCCAGAAACCCCGTTTGGAGAAACGGCTGAATATACCCACTCAAAGCGTAAATACACAAGTAGCAAGGCTAAATAATGTAATTTCGGCACAAATTAAAAAAATGTGCAATTTTGTAATAGGATCACCAATTGATCCTAGGGTAAGAATAGAGACGAAGGGCCTCATTCTTCCTCAATTAAGCGGCAAACTTCCCTCAGTTTCTATCGATACCTTGGTGCTGAATTTACCTGATTTGCAAATAGCAGATCCAGATTTTTATAAAAGCGAACAAGTGGATGTCCTCATTGGAGGTGACGTGTATGCACGTATACTTTTAGATGGAATACGAAGAGGTACGTAGGGTCACTCATTGTTCAGGAAACAGTTTTTAGGTGGATCTTTACTGGGCCTTTTCCCCCTAATGGGGCTGCAATTAATCCGACATATTCGGTATACTTCAATTAAATCTCACACCGGGATCAGACGTTAGATTTGCGGGAACTTAAGGAAGGCTCAAAGAAAAGTTCTTGGAATTTAAATAAAAAGAAGTGTAAGGAAGGGCGTAAATATTTAAAATGGGTAATGAAAGCTGAAGAAAAGTTAGATCCTAATGAGTGGCGGCTAGGCAGAGTGTTTAAAATTTATCCCGGTCACGACGATAAGAGGGATGGACTTGAGCCTCGTTCGCATGAGCCATCCCGACACAGCGGGAAATTTAATAATTTATAAAGAATACATTTGACATGTATTGAAGACTTACCTAGACTTACAATTGTAATTGTCTACGCCATCGAATATCACGGACACACTTTTTTTCGATCCTTCGCACTCAACTTTAACCCTATTCGTACCAGGCAGTGACTTTGGGTCACATTTCAGATTCAAATGCTTACAGTTTCCAAAATGTTCACTTTATTAAATCGAGTGTACCATGGTTAATTGGTTATTTTTCTTTAAAAAAATTATTTTTGCTAATTTTTTCGCGCACTATACTTTATGTTTTTTTATTTACAAAAAAAACTGACGTTAAGTACCGGCCAGTGACTCACAGTCACAGTCGATTCTGTGTTCACATAATCTGCGCTGAAGGATCAACCGTTGGCGTTATCAGTAAATAAATCTGCATCATTACATTTGGACCGGTATATATTTTTTCCAATAAAAATATGTTAATAAAAAAATTTTTTAAATACATTTTTTTCATTGTGATTTTTAAAAGAAATATACTTTATTTCTGTTCAATACATTAGTTCGAAATACATAATGTCGTTTTCCTTATTAAATTACCTTTTCAAATTGGAAAAGGTTATTTTTCTAGCTACACTCAGAAAACTACACATCGCAAAAACAAAGAAAAAGTACATATTAGTAGTATACTACTATAGTAGTGGAATTAGTAGCAGTACTAGTTATTCTTGTATGAAAAAACAATGGTTTTAATAAAAAAAAAAGATTTCCAAATAGAAGAAATATTACTTGAATTTATGGAAAAATTTCTTTCTTTCAGAGAATATTTTCTTTAAAACAAAGGCAATTTCCGAAAATTATAGAAAAATTTCCTAAAATTGTAGAAAAGATTCTTCCTTTCATAGACTTTTTCTCTAAAACAAAGAAAAAAGTTTCAATAAATTAAAGAAATTTCTTCACTCAAATGATGAAAATTTTCTATGGCGAAAAATCAATCCCATTTTTCCTCAATTTGATAGCCGTTTTGCCTCAATCGAGGTAAGTATTCCCCCCAAAAAAAAATTAGCATTTTACAAAATTTTTTTCAAACTCATTTTTCTTGAGAAATATTTTTGTGACGTAATGATGTAGATTTGTTCTTTGATAAATTCTCTACAAAAGCTACATACTAAGTTTTTTTCTACAACCAACGGTTGATCCTCCAGAATCGATTATGTGAACACAGAATTGGCTGTGACTGTAAGTCACTGGCCGGTACTTAACGTAAGAAAAATTGCTCGGTACGAATAATGTTAAGTATTTTGACGCCTTCCATTCTTTAGCTTTTTTGTTTGTGATGTAGTACTCGTCGAATACTTTGTATTCGATTCTTTGTATTCTTTTCATGAATTTGAGTACCCATCGAAAGTAGTATTTATATTTATTGGACAAATTTTACTTTTATACTATATTCTCACTAAGCCGACAGTTTTGACCGTTTTTCCATAGCGAAAGTGGACATTTTCAGCACATTTTCGGTTTCACTTTTAATCATTTCACCATTAAACCAAAAATACGAATACATTTCCACTTATGCGCTTATCGGAAATGTATTCGTTCGTGGAACCGAGTAACTTCAAGTAAACGATCTCTATTTTGCCGGTGCCACAAGTGGCTCAAGTCTCAGTCTGACCAGAGAGGAACATAATATTCCACTTCTGGAATTTTTTTGATCCAAGTGGAAAATTTCACTGTTTCAAAAAACATTTTATATTTATTGTACAATGTGGAATAAATTTTTCAAGCGGAATAAAAACAGAATGTTAAATTTTATGTGTGGAATATAAAAATTATAAAGTTAAATATAAATATTCCACTTTCATAAAAAAGTCGAATATTTTTTCGATAACCATCTGGTCACACTGCACGTGGGTTTTCGCATTGTCCGGCGGCTGGCTGCTACTAATTGAGCGGATTGTCAAAAAGAACAAAAACAATATGAAAGTTTTCGTACTCGATCGTTCGATTGCCATGAAGGAGAACGAAAACATGGAAAAGGAGATGCAGGAGCTAGTAATATAAATTCTGCGAGTTCTGGCCGCACCTGACATTGAGGTTCGTCGCAAAATACTATACTGGTGCGTGCTTTGCTTGGATGCAGCCGATATCTTGTGCTTGTGTAGTTTTGTACATTTTGGTGCTTATGTTTGGAGAAAAGTACAAATCTACACAAGTACGCCGGATGGTGAATACTACTATTAATATTAAATATCCAATCATATACATTATTGCCTCTAGCATGTTTTTGGCATGGTTGGAATCTAATCATAATGTGATCTCTGAAATCATAATATGGTCTCTGTAATCATTAAAATATCCTTTACATGATAACCCCAACCAACAATGGTAGTTTCAATCATAATATTATTGTAGCATGTAAATATGATCGCTGCAATCATGCTCCAACCATATATTTTCTCTGCGTGTACATGCTGACAAAAGACCAAAGCTGGGCATTAACTAGTTAATTCGTTAATAGTTAATTAACGAAGTTAAACTTTTGGTTAACTTTTAACGTTTCAGTTAATTTCGAAAACCATTAACTTTTTCACTTAGTTAAGTTAAATTTCTTCGATTAACTAGCATTAGTTAACTTTGAAACGAAACAAATTTTTTATTATTAAATGTGAAAAAAAAGTAAAAATTAAGAATTTATACTATTTTTAATAATCTACCTAGCTACACTGTTGAAAAATTGTAAACACAGAACACAGAATTTAAAGTTCCAAGTCGGCGTGCCTAGCCCGCAGTCAAATGTATCGGCTTGGTCGGCGGCGAAATATTGAGTCGATTGTGTCGGCTCAACCGATATTGACATCGATTTGTTCGCACGCCGATTGAAGCCGATTATGGTCGACGCGAAACTGTTTAGCCGCCGCCGACATTTTCCAATCAACTTGGAACACTGGGTGCGTAGTGACAATCAAAAAAAAGCGCGTAGGCAAATTCGTTTTGTAAAATTTTTACCAACTCAGTTGGTATGTATGTATGTATTTATGTATGTTTGTTCCCTTATAACTCAAGAAATACTTGACCGTTTTAATGAAAAACATATCAAAATGTAGGTAATTTCATTGGCCTTTTACTTTGGGCGTTCGAAGTGGGCGTGGCAAATATTATTGTAAAATGTTATAATACATGCAGTGTTTAACCGATTTTCGATTTTTAGTGTGATCAGTATGATTTTTGTGATTGATTATTTTGTGTTAGCTTTCTGAGCAGCAAAATGTGTTTTTGTAATAAAACCAGCAAGGCATTTGTCTTATGGCCATTTCGGGACTGCCACTCCCTCATCAGAGACAATTCTGCTGACTACTAACAACCAACTTATCGTCCTACATATACTGCCTTTCACCGAACGAATACTTAAGAACTGCTTGAAGTGGCTATACTGAAGTTGTTTGTGTAACAACTGTCATTTTTCGAACTTTTTTGGTTCTGAAAGTGACAGGAACACTAACCTCAGAAAGCTCCTCATAGATCTTTTCCTCGATAGGTGGCGCGCAAGTACATACAGGGTGACCAATTAATTGAAAGTTTTATCTGTTATCCTCTTGAACATATGTATGTTAAACTCTGTGAAAAACACTTTCATTACAGCTTTGACCTGCACACTTCTTGTAGGCTGGATTTGTTGTCCAGTTCCAAACAAGATGCACGACTGTGTTTTTTCTCGTATTATATACATATATATAATACAAACGGCCAACTATCCGTAAGAAGTAATTCGATTTTTAGTGTGATCAGTATGATTTTTGTGATTGATTATTTTGTGTTAGCTTTCTGAGCAGCAATGTTTGTTTTTGTAATGAAAGGCTGATTCAATGGAGAAACAACAATGTGAAAACATTTTTTTGTTGAAATTTTAGATTTGGTGCTGGGCAGTGAAAGTGCAGAGGGTTGACTTTGAAATGGAGCTGGCAGAATTTTATGATTATATTCGGATTCAAGAGGCAAAAAAAAATTATTTGTTCGATCAATGTAATTTAAAAAGGATTACTTTTTGTTCGACTACACTTATTTTAAATATTATTTGTTTTGTTTAATGTAATATTTAATAAATATTATTTCTTTGTCGAATTAAAATGAAATTAAACTTAAAATATTGTTGCAATAATTTTTTCTTTAGTTTTATATTAATTATTGTATTTAATTGGAAAATGGATCCTGGATGACTTTGGTCCAT
Source organism: Heteromyza rotundicornis (assembly GCA_951394025.1). Lineage (NCBI taxonomy): Eukaryota > Metazoa > Arthropoda > Insecta > Diptera > Heleomyzidae > Heteromyza > Heteromyza rotundicornis. The sequence goes on from OX596013.1 coordinate 24,695,264, forward strand.
CCGGGATCCATTTTGTGCTTCAAATGAACTTTAGAAGGTCTGATACTGTATGGTTAAATTACGTACCCTTTTTGTAATTATACCAAGAATGAAGTTAACCAATCACTTCTCATCGGTTAGATTAACCGAATTGAAGGGTTGGAGAGTTCTTAACCGTCTTTTGCGGTTAAATATACCGACTTTTTTTTTGTGTGTGATAGTATTTTTTCTGAGTGTACGATCATACTGGAGAAATGATGAAACATTAAATGTTCTTACTTTTTTAGTTGGTTGATCATCTTCTCAATGAAGTCCTTGCTGCGTAGAATTAGCCGGTTCTCTCGCTCGTCGATGCGAAGTATATGCGTATCCTTCATACCAGCAATAAGATTTATAATTGCGTTCCGATCTTCCATGCAGTAGAGCAGTTCTGGCGGCAGTTCTTCGAAGTGTTGTAACACTAATTTCGTAGATATGTACTGGGTCAGAACTTCGTTAATATTTTCTGAGAAATGTAGTGCAAGGTCACGCAACTGTACAAAATAGTTATGTATTTGCTCTTCGAATTTCGCCATCATTTCATGGATTTTCCGTTGGAAGTTTATTGTGGACTCCTTGAAAGAAATAAAGTTTTCCCAAATTCAATATAATACTTACATATGGGTAATTCCAAATCAAATCGACAAGGTGATTTCACTCGACCCCTCCGATTTTGATGAAATTTATGAGGTAGATAAATAACAGCAAAAAAGCAATAAAAACTTTTTTATAACCCTTATATTAACTTGCTTTGGGCGGACTATATATATATATATCCTCAAATCTGCGGCGAGCTTTTTCATACACTTCCACATGAGCTAGAGAGCTGAAATTTGGAACACTGATAGAACTCCGGTGACAATGCATTCTCTGGGTCCATCAGAGGCGTAGGGGGCCGTGGGGGGACTCAAACCTTTTTTTTAAACATGGCATAACCAATTCCTTCAAGCTACATTGGTGAGTTCTTATTGACAAAATGAAATTTTGTACCCTTTGGAAAGGGGGATGTGGGGCAAAGGGGAGCGGGATGGAGCCAATTTAAAGTTCCAACTCTCGTATTTTGTAAGCTACAAGGCTGAAATTTTTTACTTAGGTTCGCATTTGGGAAAAAGAGCAAAAAAGGGGAAAAAGGGGGAAAAAGAGGGGGAGGAAAAAAAATTTTTTTTTAAAAAAAAAAAAAGAGGAAAAAACTAGATTTTTAAAATATAACCCTTTAACCGGCTAAAAAGCGGAAAATAAATTTCCTTGAAATTAATTTCAGCAATTTCGATTTACAATTAAGGGTTTTTGGCGACTTCAAAATCTGCAATGATATTAGGAATAAAGTATCCAAAAACCCTTAATTTTAAATCGAAATTGCTGAAATTAATTTCAAGGAAATTTATTTTATTTTTTTACTCTATTTTTATTTCAAAATTAGAACCTATTGAAAAAATAAATATAAAAAAATGTTGTAGATCCTTAACTTTGAATGGCTATATCTCGTGACGGAAGCAAGATAGAGCAACGATTACGAGGTAGTTTTATTTTGTCCGGAGCAGCTTTACGCATAAAAAAAGTTTTGTAACCCCCAGGAAAAAGGTTAGAAAAGTAGATCAATTTTAGGTTAAATTTTTCGGAGAGGTACATGAGGATTAAGCAAAGCTGGGCATAGTTAATCCAGAATTTAACTTCGTTAATCCGGAAATAGTTAATCAAAAATTTAACTTCGTTAAATTAAAAAGTTAATTGCGTTGAAAAGTTAACTTCGTTAAAAGTTAAATTAAATAGTTAAATTTTCTATAGAAAATTTTTATTTCCAAAAAATGCATAAAAAAACATTTTAACTATATATAATTGAATGCCTGCACTCACAGACTTTTCGATCGATTTCAGCCCTCTATATGCAAATTTAACTTAAAAAATTAAAACTTTTTTGATTGCCAATACGCACCCAGAGTTCCGAGTTGATTGGAAAATGTCGGCGGCGGCTTAACAGTTTCGCGCCGACCATAATCGGCTTCAATCGGCGTGCGAACAAATCGATGTCAATATCGGTTGAGCCGACACATCGACACAATATTTCGCCGCCGACCAAGCCGATACATTTGACGGCGGGCTAGGCACGCCGTCTCGACTTGGAACTTTAAATTTTTGTCGACAACACGAAAGAGTTCTGTGTTTACAAGTTTTCAACAGTGTGGCTAGGTAGATTATTAAATATTCTTAATTATACCCCCACACTCACTGTGGCAGGGTATACTAACTTTGTCACAACGTTTGTAACGCCCATAAGGAGGCGTGTCCGGTATGGAAAAGTATATATTTTCTTGCTCAGAATCACCGCCGGAGTCAATTTAGCGATGTCCGTCTGTCTGTCCGTCTGCCCGTCCGCACGATAGCGGTCGCAGTTTTGGAGATATCGACTTGAAACTTAGGGTACATGTTTTTCTCGTGAATACTGAGATCAAGTTCGAGAATCAGCCAAATCGGATAAAAACTGGGCGTGGCTCCCATACACCGAAAAAAAAGATACAAATTTTTCAAGTCTTTTTTATTGTTGTTTTTGATTGGAAATGTTTAGAAACGTATTTTTGACATGGTCCGAGGTTCCGAAGCCACATATGTAAGGGTCTACATGGGGTCTTGAGACCAATTTTTTTTTGGTGGATTTGATTGGAAATTTTAAGAAATGGATTTTGGACATGGTCTAGGCTTCAAAACCACTTATATTTGGCTCAAAATAGGGTCTTGAGACCACATTTTTTTATGTTCGAGGTACTTCTTCCTACTGTGTGGGGGTATTTCAGCTTCGGTATAGCCGAAGATAGTCCACTCTCTAGTTTTTACTTTTTTTTTTTACATTCAATAATGAAAAATGTTTTTCGTTTCAAAGTTAACTAATGCTAGTTAATCGAAGAAATTTAGCTTAACTAAATGAAAAAGTTAATGGTTTTCGAAATTAACTGAAACGTTAAAAGTTAACCAAAAATTTAACTTCGTTAATTAACTATTAACGAATTAATTAGTTAATGCACAGCTTTGGGATTAAGGCGTAATAATAATTATTCGAAAGGTATTGATTAGAACTTTCCAATGATACCAATATCGATACTGTAAAATATGCCTGTGAGTCACAGCACATGAAATAGCTTTATACGCAGATTTTGTATGCCGAGTGTAGGTATAATAGAGTGGACCAGAGATCCTCACTGAAAGACACTGTTTCATGAACCACAGTAAAAATTCATTGCCTTTCTTCAAGTTCAGACACATTCCCATTCACAATTTTGAATCTGAACAGACATTCGCGCACAGCGGCCAAAGTCAACGAGCAACAGTGAATATTCATCAAAGGTCATTGCACAGAGGGAAAAAAAATCAGAACTGCAAGGTTATGATTTGAAACGGCTATCGTTACGAAAAATTCAACACCGCACCATTCTAAAACACAACCGAAACAGTTTCACTTTTTGAAGATTGTAAGAGTTACTGGAGCGTGGGTTCGAATCTCAGTCGGACCAAATTTATTTTCGATTCTATTTTTTTTTTTTTTAATTTTTTTATATATTTGTGCAACAAAAAACCCATCTGCATTTGCCGATTTTAATTTTGTTGAATTTTTAAGATACTCACAGAGGGAAAAAAATCATAACTGCATGGTTATGATTTGAAACGGCTATCGTTACGAAAAATTCAACACCGCACCGTTCTAAAACACAACTGAAACAGTTTCACTTTTTGAAGATTGTATGAGTTACTGGAGCGTGGGTTCGATTCTCAGTCAGACCAAATTTTTTTCCGAATCTTTTTTATATATTTGGGCAAAAAAAAACGATCTGCATTTGCCGATTTTAATTTTGTTGCATTTTTGAGGTACTGAACGTCGATTTCAAGAAATCTGCACTTAGCAGAGCAAAACAAACCCCAGATTCGGGACCAGCGACCCCTCAAAAAAAAGAATACAAAAAGTAATGTGTTAGAAAGGAAACAAAATATAAATTGCTCCGACTGAGATTCGATTTCATTTCGTTTTCAGTTATATTTCAGTACTGAAACCGTTTCAAATCCTAACCAAGCAGTTTCATAGTATATGTATGCAGTTAAAACATTGCAAAATACACACAGCGGTAGGCAAGCGTGCTAAGGGGAGCGTTTATGAATCCGAATGGCCAGGGTTCAAATCTCGGTAAGTAAACAAAAATTTAAACCATTTCTTTATTTCGTAAATAAAATAGAACAATGAAATATCAATAAATAAATTTGTTTAAAGAAATAATTTAGAGTAAAAAAAATACAACATTAAATTTAATTTGAAATTAATATTTCTTTAGGTAATTCTAAAAATAGGCCTTTCCAACAACCTTTTTTGTATTTTCAATTCATGAAATCATAAACATTTCAGTCGCAAAACAAAAATTTTCAGTCTTACAACAACAACATTCGCGTCTCAATTCATCAATGTGCCGTTTTAATTCATTAATGGGCAGTTTCAAAAAAATTGAAACGTTTTGTTGTCAAAATCAGAACATTCAGTTTTGGCTGGAAATTGACAAAGGTTCGGAAAGTTTTGAATTTTTCGTAACGATAGCCGTTTCAAATCATAACCATGCAGTTCTGATTTTTTCCCTCTGTGGAACCAATATTTGAAATAATATAAAAACAAATTACAACTTTTGGAATAATTCGTTGAGTCAGCAATGTAAATAAAACAACACATATCAAAAATATTTTCATTTTGTAACGTTGCTTATGCTGAGGTAAGGACTCGTCGGATGTCCAGGGCTTCGTACACAGAAAAATTTATAAATTTGCAGAGATTTTTCAAATTTGAACAGAAATTTTTATTTAATAACAAAATAAAGTAAAAGTTACAGAGGTTTTATGTTTGGGGCGAACAGCGGCGTGTGGTCGTCGTTAGTTGGCGTTACAGCTTCTCGTCGACTCGGATGACTGGAGATTATATGAATTATCAGGCGTTGAGTGGATATTCTGGACGATGGTGATCGGTAGTCACGTCGTTGAGTTAGCCATCGAATATTGATGAAAACGATGCGTAGACGTGGCAATGGCAATCGGTGCTGGCTTATGAAATGATGTGTAATCATGGGCAATAGGCCTTTGTGGATACGGCGTCGCGGCGTAGTCGTTGTACGCGTGACGCGAGCGTGAGTTCAAGGGGAACTTGTGAATGCGATACGTGAACGAGGCTAGTACGAACGCAGGCAAAGCAAGGTGTGAATCGTGGGCGTAGCTGAGCGTGAACGAATATAAACGGAACTTGAACGTCCAAAGTGACGTGTAAACTGGGGTTAGGCACCGCAGACCCGATGGCGGGGAAATTCAACCGCTCTCTCGTGGAATCGGTGCGTCGTACAACTTGCAGCTTCAGGAAGGGTGGCGTCTTGCACTCTGCCTCTGAAGGATACGTAGAAACTTGACTTGCTGGGGCACTCGCTGTGCCGACTGATAATTTTGACTCGAGAAATGTGTGACTTGCTGGCTCTGGTGGTTCACTCGCTCGCTAATGTTCACGACCTTTGCTGTGCCTCTGATTAGTTCGATACTTCTGAAACTGATTCGGAATCCGCGAGAAATGAGCTTAATCAGTATTAAGTTTTATTTCATTTAATTAAATTTATTAAATATTCAATGGTCAGTGTTGAAAGATATATTGAAACAACAAAAGTAAAAATATTATTGGAAGAGAAGAATGGTTATTTAATTAAATTTTCCTGTAACAAAGCTTTGTTTTATTAGCATAAATATTGCGATATCAAATATATAGAGTTTAATCAGAAACGTGGGAGTATGACCAGACCGATGATGGCATCAACCCATGCCATGTCATCATCCCAGTCCCTGTCGTAAATCGAACTTTACTCAATTTTCTTTGATGCCGAGAGGCGAAAGGATTTCATGTAGAAACGTGAGAGCATGACATGACCGATGATGGCATCAACCCCTCTTTCATCGTGAAGAATCTCGAGGTATGGCGTCATGGCGCCGGTTTCATCGGCGATTTCGATTTCTGCCCCTGTTCGTATGGTCCCATCATTTCCATGATCGGGATCAGAGCACCTACATCTTCCGAGGACGCGGTCGTTGCTTCGTCATTCGTGTGTTGGTTGGTGACTCCGTGGGTGGTCGGCATCTCGTACTCGTCTGTCTTCTCCTCCTCTTGTATCTCTTGATCGTCGTACTCGCTCAGACTGCTATCTGTATTTACGTCAGGCAGCGCGATGCATGGCGCCCATGTCCCGGTGGTTTCCGCTCGCTCCCGAATGTGCGTCCTTCCCCAGGCTCCCTCCAGAATGGTTGGTGGTGCAAAGTTGGCCAAAGGTTGCGTGTTCTCTGCATAATGTAGGAGAAATACTCCGCAGTCGTTTGTGTTCGTCTGCTGGGGTACCTGCAGCGCTCGGGTTGGCATACGTGTCGTGCTAAACAGTCGTTCCTCATTATTTCCACCGTTCAGCGTTCGATACTCCTGTTGTATGTACTCGCGGATAAGGTGGGCGGCTTCTTCTCGTGGCTGGTCGGCGAGGGAGTCCACCACTAAGATGCACAGCGTCTGTCCCACGTCGGCGGCTCGCTTCCCTGCGGCTATGTCGGGAAAACACACAATCGTCAGGAACCAATGTTTCCCTTGGTTGATGGGGACCACCACAACTGCTTCGTGAACAGGTCTACCGTTTTCGTCCATTTGCACACTGGCTGGTGTCGTTCTCGGGCCGTGCGGTTCCGTCGATTGTACAGATTTAGGAACAAAAAGATGCTCATGACATGGGTGGTGGTGCGCTGTGCCTTTGTCAGGGTTTCCTGCCACATGTGGGCCAGTCCCATATCGACGATTACGTCGTTTAGCCAGCGATCGACTGCCAGCCGGCTGTAGTCCTGCAGACTGATGCTCCACTCAACCCGTCCTACTCGGTAGGTACATAGCGTGGTTGGCCGGCTATAGTCGGGTGGCGGTGCGCGCCCCATAAAGCCCAGCGATACTTCTGGCTTCGTTGGGTTTGGATCTGCGGTCGTCGTGGGTCGCGATGTTGCAGCCGCTTGCTTGCGCGCCATCTTGCTGGTGGACGGTGCGTCCTCCACTGCGGGTTTGAGTGCCGGATGGTCGAAGATAGAGGACTCCTTTACGATTAGTTTCGACTTTCGCCCGCGTGTCGAGATGTTGCGGCCGCTTTTAGCCGTGGACTGACGTATGGGTGGTGTCGATGTCGCGGCCATGGTTGTTGATGCCACTATTGGTCGTGCGCGTAGCCGGTTCCCCTTCCGTAGCTCCTCTATCCAGTCTTCTCCTAATGGACTTGCTCTAAGGCTTCCGGCCTCCAGCTTCTCGTATCGCTCCCATGTTCGATTCACACTTTCCTTCCAGCGGTCGTCCTGCTCCATGCTCAGTTGGGTATATGTACTTCTATTTTAAACAAAATGTGTTGTTGACTCTTGAAAATCTGCGAGGCTATTCGACTGCTCGTGATAAATTCTACTGCGCAAATGACTTTCTCAAATGGCGTCGCAATTAACTTCCTTCGTTGACCAGTGTTGCCTTGCCTGAAAATTTGAATGTCTTTGAAATTCCTAGGCTGAGGTTAGACTTAAATAATTCAAAGATGTTTCTAATGTTACTCGTTGCTACGTTGCTACTTGTTAGTAATGGGGTGACAGGTATTTTCCCTCTGTCGTTGCAACCACCACCTCATCTCTTCCCTTTAACTCGTGTAATTCTCCAATGTGTGCCGTGCGCACCTGCCCGTCGCACTGTCTCTTTACCTTGGCTATAACCGGCGAAGTGAAATCGATGACCTGGTAGGGCCCTTCGTATTTGGGCGCTAGCTTCGCAGCGAATCCTTCCACTGCCTTTGACAGATGATGCTGCTTGACTAGCACCAATTGACCCACCTTTGGTTGCCATTGTCTCCTCCTCAGATTGTAATGTCTGGCTTGATCCTGCGCTGCCCTCTCTAGATTGCGATGCACCAAGTTGAAAACTTCCCGCATTTTGTCTCCCAGCTCGACGGGCGTCTGCTCCATTTGTCCTCTGCCCAGCGTCTCTTCGTCGTAGAGAGATTTTGGTAATCTTGGCTCCCGCCCCTGTACTAGGAACGCGGGGCTATACACTGTAGTTTCAGAAACTCCCGTGTTAATTGCTAACATCACCTCTGGCAGTAGTTCATCCCATTTCCTCTGATCGTTTTTGGCCAGCTGCGCCACCATTGTTTTTATCGTCCGATTGGACCGCTCCGCCGCGTTCTCCTAAGGCGTGTATGGGGCGGTGAATTGGTGTTTCAAGTCGAGATCTCGTAGAAATGTTTTGAACGCCTTGCTTGTGAACTGCGTTCCGTTGTCGGTCACCATGACTTTGGGTACACCGAATTGCGCCAAAATCCGCTAGCGAAACGCCTTCCGCAGAGTATCCGTGGTTGCTCTCCTCATGGGGACGATTTCCACCCATTTCGAAAATTTGTCGACGAAGACGCACATCATCGTGTTTCCATGGGTCGATCGCGGCAAGGGTCCTACGAAGTCTGCGCATAAAATGGCCCACGGCTCCTCAGCTATTTGTGTTAGCATTTTTCCAGCCGGATTCTGTTGTTCCGGCTTGTACTTTTGACAACTCTCGCAGCTTCGAATGTATTTACCTACTTCGCGAAACATGCCCGGCCAGTAGTAACGGTTCGCCAACCGTGCAATCGTTTTCCGAACTCCCAGGTTGCCAGCTGTAGGGTCGTCATGGTTCTCGGCCAGAACCCGCTTCCGTAGATGGGTGCCAACGCATAGCTTCCGGGGGGCACAGTCCTCATCCCCCACCCGTCGGGGAATGTGGCGGTATAGTTGTTCTCCTTGGATGACGTAGTCGGCAAACTTTTTGGGATTCTTGAGGACTTCGGATTTTCGCTTCTTCAACCAGGCGCATTCCTCACCTCCTTCCGCGGTCGTGGTCGCAGACAAGTGAACTCGTAGCCCTCCAAGTATTCTCGCTTCTTCCGGACGCCCCAGACTATCGCGAGGCACTCCTTCTCCGTTGGAGATTAGTTGATCTCGGCCGCTGCTAGTCGCCTACTGCTAGCCACCACTCGTTCCTGGCCGTCGATATTCTGGGTTAACACCGCTCCCAACCCCTGGTCGCAGGCGTCCGTCTGCAGCGTGAACCGTTCCGCGAAGTTTGAACAAATTAGCACCGGTGCCTCTGTGAGTCGTAGCTTCAATTGATCGAACGCGTCCTGTTTCTCTTGCTCCCATTTCCATCGCCGGCTTTTCTTTAACAATGCGGTGAGTGGCTGTACCACTTTCGAGAAATCTGGTACGAAACGGCGATACCACGATGCTATCCCTAAGCATCGGTGCAGCTCTCGTAGATTTGTTGGCGGCTTTAGCTCCTGAATGGCTGAAATCTTCTCTGGGTCCGTATGGATTCCCTCGGACGTGACCATATGTCCCAGGTATCGTATTTCGCTCTTGAAAAACTCACATTTCTCGGTGTTAATCCTCAGATTTTCGGCCCGCAGCCGTCGAAATACTTCTCGTAGATTGGTCATGTGTTCCTCGATCGATGTCCCCGTCACGATGATGTCGTCCAGATAGGCAAAAGCATGTGGTTCCATCTCTGGCCCGATGACTCCATCCAGGGCGCGTTGGAACGTAACGTGGAAAGGCATTACACACCACTGGTATAGGCCTCTTCCGGGTACGGTGAACGCCGTGTACTGCTTGCTCTCGGGAGACATAGGCACCTGCCAGTATCCATTCTTGAGGTCCAACGTGCTGATGACCATTGCGTTTCGTAACCTGTCCAAGATGTGTTGGATGCGGGGTAGTGGGTACGCGTCGGGTACTGACTTCGCCTGTAATCGACGCAAAACCTCCACTTACCATTCTTTTTCCTTACCAAGACAATGGGCGTGCTGTGTGGGCTCCTGGCTGCCTCGATGCACCCTTGCTCGATAAGTTCGTCTACTTGGGCGTTAATGATGCCCATCATGGCCGGATTCTTCGGGTAATACCGCTGCTTGATTGGAGCTTCATCCCGCATTATGATTTTGTGACTGGTGATGTTGGTGGTACCTTGCAAAGCTGCGAATCGTGGCAGTTCTTCCTCAAGAAATTTGTTGATTATCTCCTGTTGTGCCTCAATCTCCTGATGGTTGTCTCCTGCCGGCTGTATTCCTGGGGCAAGTTTCCTTTGCTTGAATTCCTCGTGTGTCGTTGTTGTCTGTTGTCGGCGTCTCCTGCCGGTTGTATTTCTGGTGCAATTCTCCTTTGTGTTCGTTCTTCGCGTGCAATTTTAAGAAAACAGGGTTTCTTCGTTCCTTTTCCTTATGTGTGGATTTCCTGCGTGGCTTCCTCTTGCGTGCAGCTACTCCTTGTGCTTCTTGTGGTACTTCCTCGTGTTTAATTTCCTTACGTGCAGCGTCGCTCGCTGCCCGTGTAATTTCCTCTGGCGTACTTACTTCTCGTGTTGCCTCCTGGTGTGTGGCGTGGGCCATTTTCCGTTCGAATTCTGCCAATCCGTCATATCCATCCTCTTTGAGTGTTCGAGCGTCCTCTACGGCTGGCTGAAGCGTGATGGAGTAGTCGCCCAGTGTAAGTGTGGCGTGAAGGCGTCCTAAGAAATCCATTCCTAAGATGCAATTTTCTGTCGCATTCGGTAAAAGGAGTAGGGGCATCCGACATCTCCGGTTTGCGATGGAAATTTTCAGTACCATTGCTTCCTCGATAGTTACCACTGAATCGTCTGCCAGTCGAATCGCGATGAAATTGTCCGGTGTGCAGGACTGGCGCGCCCACTCCCTGCACCCGTGTCAATTGTAACCGTGACTTCCTCCCCGTCCAGAGCATTGGTGGCGGAGATACGGCGGCCATCACTCTCTAGTGTTCGCGCTGCGGCGGGTGTTCGACGAAAGGGGCGCCGGTAGCCTCCCGCTCTCGGCCGGGCCCATCGCCGTTTCCCGCACGTCGCCTACAGCAATCAATTGCCCGGATTCCTCGAGCTCCACAATCCCAGCAATGTAGTACCACTGCATTCGTGCATCGGCCAGCGTAAAGTCCTAATTGGTCGCAGCGATGGCACGTGCGTCTTGCTGGTGGAGCCTGCGTTGCTGACTGGATCAGCTGATGTCTCTCTTCCGGTGCATTGGTGTCAAGTCGCAACCCCTCCATGTCCTGTGCTAGAGCTAGTAGTTCCTCCAGATTCTGAAAATCATTTCTTTTTACATACCAGCGGTAGTCGATGTGGCAATTGCGAAATATCCGATCCAATTTTTCCTCTTCCGTGTAACTCGCGTGCCGCATCATGTCCTGCAGTGAAATTACATAGTCCTTGAATGCCTCTCGTTGTCGTTGAACTCGTTTCCGGATGGCATCGTCCAGCTGCTCGAAGTATCTGCCTGGCAGGAAAAATCGCAGGAAATCCTCTTTGTACAAACTCCAGGTTTTCCACTGTCTGTTGTTATTTCGGTACCAGGTTAGTGCTTTTCCTGTCAGGAGTTCGGGCATCATTCGTGGCAACTCATCTTGTCGGATATTGTAGGTGACCACCACCTCCTCCACTCTCTCTACGAACGCCAGCGGGTCGCTTCCTCCGTCATAACGCACAGAGCACTTTCTTACCTGGTCGATGATGGTGGGTCGTGGCTTGAAGTACCATGAGCCTTCCATGGACGCGGGGCTGCTCTCGTGGTGTCCTGGAGTGGCTCTGGCCGGTTCCCCGTGAATATTTCCTCTGATGGTTGGTGCTGGTAGGGCTGCTGGTTCCGTATCCTCTTGCCGATTATTTCCAGTGCAGTTGCTGCGTGTACTTTCGATTGTGACCAAATCCCCTTGGTCGGCTGTCCCGGTGGGCTTCGTCTTCCTCTCCAACATCGAGATTTCCCCTGGCTGCTGGGAGTCCTCTTGGCCGGGCTCGAAATTGCGTGCATGCTTACCTTCCAATGCCGTGAGTCGCTCGATATGTTCGGCGCTGGTGACCTCGTCCTTCACGAAGGCTGCAAATCTTCTGCCGCGTAGGCGCGCAAATCGTCTCTCCGTAGAGAATTTATCCAAGTAGTCTTTACCATATTGATGTCTTCAGTCGATTTCTTCCGTTCTTAGTAGTTCGCTTCTCTGTGGTGACTCTTACTTGATTGTTGGTGGTGATGTTTTTATTGTTGTTTCTGCTCAGGGTCCCTGCTCGGGCGCCATCTGTAACGTTGTTTATGCTGAGGTAAAGACTCGTCGGATGTCCAGGGCTTCGTACACAGAATTTATAAATTTGCAGAGATTTTTCAAATTTGAACAGAAATTTTTATTTAATATCAAAATAAAGTAAAAGTTACAGAGGTTTTATGTTTGGGGCGAACAGCGGCGTGTGGTCGTCGTTAGTTGGCGTTACAGCTTCTCGTCGACTCGGATGACTGGAGATTATATGAATTATCAGGCGTTGAGTGGATATTCTGGACGGTGGTGATCGGTAGTCACGTCGTTGAGTTGGCGATCGAATATTGATGAAAACGATGCGTAGACGTGGCAATGGCAATCGGTGCTGGCTTATGAAATGATGTGTAATCATGGGCAATAGGCCTTTGTGGATACGGCGTCGCGGCGTAGTCGTTGTACGCGTGACGCGAGCGTGAGTTCAAGGGGAACTTGTGAATGCGATACGTGAACGAGGCTAGTACGAACGCAGGCAAAGCAAGGTGTGAATCGTGGGCGTAGCTGAGCGTGAACGAATATAAACGGAACTTGAACGTCCAAAGTGACGTGTAAACTGGGGTTAGGCACCGCAGACCCGATGGCGGGGAAATTCAACCGCTCTCTCGTGGAATCGGTGCGTCGTACAACTTGCAGCTTCAGGAAGGGTGGCGTCTTGCTGGGGCACTCGCTGTGCCGACTGATAATATTGACTCGAGAAATGTGTGACTTGCTGGCTCTGGTGGTTCACTCGCTCGCTAATGTTCACGACCTTTGCTGTGCCTCTGATTAGTTCGATACTTCTGAAACTGATTCGGAATCCGCGAGAAATGAGCTTAATCAGTATTAAGTTTTATTTCATTTAATTAAATTTATTAAATATTCAATGGTCAGTGTTGAAAGATATATTGAAACAACAAAAGTAAAAATATTATTGGAAGAGAAGAACTGTTATTTAATTAAATTTTCCTGTAACAAAGCTTTGTTTTATTAGCATAAATATTGCGATATCATATATAGAGTTTAATCAGAAACGTGGGAGTATGACCAGACCGATGATGGCATCAACCCATGCCATGTCGTCATCCCAGTCCCTGTCGTGGTTAGATTTTTACTTCGAGCCGAAAGGCGAGAGGATTCTCGTCAGAAACGTGAGAGTATGACATGATCGATGAATGGCATCAACCCATGCCATGTCATCATCCCAGTCCCTGTCGCCAAATCGAATTTCTATGTGATTTCATTTATTCAACTAACTACCCAATTCTACTAAAATTTCACGAGCTACGTGTGACTTACCTGATTCGGAATCCGCGAGAAATGAAACCGAATCAGGGTCGTCCACCGTTTTTATATCCTCAACTTTCAACAATGACCATTGGTGAAATTTAGTTAGGTTTTTGTAGACGTCGTGGTGATTTGTTGCCTTGTTCTTCGTGTTGTTCATTTCGTTATCATATCGTCGTCCTGCTCTTGCGTATGGTTCCCTTATGGCTATAGCTGAGTCATCGTTGGTTTGAGTACCAATTACTCGAACCTGAGGTCGGAGTTGCCACCTTTCCGCTGTTCGCCCTTTACAGATAAATTAGGTATACATGTCTAAAGGTATGTTCACATTTGTAGGATTTATTTCCGTTTTCTGAGACATTATATAAATCCAATGAAAATCCCCTTAGGGGTAAAACTAAAAAATAAGGAAATTCAGGTGTACTTAAAATTACATGAGAAAAAGTAATTATAGAAACAAGAAAAGAGATTATAATAAAAAATATAGAAAATTCAGGTGTAATTGAAATTAAATAATAAAAAGTAACTGGAAAAAACTATAAAGAAAAATATAACTTGGAATGTGATGACTCATATTTTTATATTTAAATTTAAAAAAACATGAACACAACAAAAGTTCTTTTAAAAGTTAAATACTACATATTTATATGGAAAAAAAATAATTAAGGTAAATTTTCATCTTAAAAAAGTTTAAATTCCTGTATGATAATTTTAGTGGGTATTTTTTGTTGTCCGTTGAGGGAAAAAAGGTTTTATTTTGTGGGAAATTCCGAGCGAAGTCCATGGCATCACTGCCGAGAAGTGTTGCAAATACATTACTGCGTAGTATTGCAGTATAAAATTACAAGAGTCCGCCTTCATGTTTTTTGCAGTTGTTATTAAAAAAAATATTGTCGCTATTGTGTAATCAAATTAACAAAAAAATAAATATTTGATAATTAAACTGAGGCCATTTATATATGCAGAAAAAAGTAAACAAAAAACAAGAAGTCTTCAGTGACGTCACGATAAGGACACTGTTCACACGAAGGCGGCGGCATCTTTGTGTATAACCATTTTTAACGCATCAGGTGTGTAGCCTTGAAGTATGTGAAGTATTCTATGCCTAAAGGTTCTATAGTCCAACCGCGGCCATTTAAAGCACATTTACATGCGAACTGTGAAACTGGATTTGACATTTAAGCACAATTTAAATGGGAATGCCATTTAAGTGACGACTTTGAAACCGAACCTTAAAGTTTTATTCATCAAATCTCCAATGCAACACTGAGTGAAAATCTTTCTTGAAGCAACGAGCAACGTGCGACGAACAACGAATAATTCTCTCGAGTTCGTTGCTTTCGTTCAAAGGCGATGAGACATCTGAAAGGCAATGAATATTCACTGCCTTTGGTGAATATTATGAATATATGTTTCTGGTGAGAGTGTACTTCGGAAGCATTCGCGTTGATAAGCCTAGTGCTTGCTTGCCTTTTCGGTATGTATGCGTAAGGCACATTCTCATTCATTTTTTGATAGAGTGGCTCAAAACTGGAAAAGTGAGCATTCATGCCGTTCACTGGAGTGGACCGTATTTGTCAAAATTAAAATTTCTTTAGCGCCGCCCCCAATAGACTATTGGAAATGATGTGAACAAAAATCCAAAAAAAATTGGGTCGATCGGTTAACAAGAAGACGTGGCACGTCATACCTTAAAACTCACATCATACCGGAACTCCTCAGTTGTATGGGGGAGCCAAAAACTACATTCAAAATTTTTTTAAACTTTTTTTGCAGTATCGTACCTTTCAGAGTTACTTGTTCCTCTCAGATTTCAAATCTTTTTTCATAACCTGTTCAGAATTTATAAAAAACGAAAGAATAAATTTTTCAATAGGACAACGCTACAATTCATCGCTCCAAGAAAACAATGGAGTTCCTAAAGTCTCGAGGCACTCCAGTTCTCGATTGGCCGGAACTTAGTACCGATCTAAACTCTTTCGAGAACTTGTGGTATATACTCTTAACCAAAGTTTTCCCATCATGGCCGCCAATTTAAAGACGTGAAGGAGCTGAAAGTAGCGATCCAAGAAGAGCGGAGGAAAATTGATCCCACGCACATTCTCTTGTTGAATAATTCAATGCAAAGTCGTCTAGAGACGTCAGGAAGTCATAAGCAATAACGGAGGTCATACGTCTTTTTAAAATCATGTGTATAAAAACTAGAGAGTGGACTATCTTCGGCTATACCGAAGCTGAAATACCCCTACACAGTAGGAAGAAGTACCTCGAACATAAAAAATTGTGGTCTCAAGACCCTATTTTGAGCCAATTATAGGTGGTTTTGGAGCCCGGACCATGTCCAAAATTCATTTCTAAAAATTTCCAATTAAATTCACAAAAAAAAAAAAAAAATTGGTCTTAAGACCCCATTTAGACCCTTATATATGTGGCTGCGGAACCTCGGACCATGTCAAAAATACGTTTCTAAACATTTCCAATCGAATACAACAATAAAAAATTTTTACCTTTTTTTTCGGTGTATGGGAGCCACGCCCAGTTTTTGTCCGATTTGGCTGATTCTCGAACTTGATCTCAGTATTCACGAGAAAAACATGTAAAAAAAGTTTCAAGTCGATATCTCCAAAACTGCGACCGCTATCGTGCGGACGGACAGACGGACAGACGGACAGACGGACGGACAGACAGACGGACATCGCTAAATCGACTCAGGAGGTGTCCGTCTGTCTGTCCGTCTGTCCGTCTGTCCGTCTGTCCGTCTGTCCGTCCGCACGATAGCGGTCGCAGTTTTGGAGATATCGACTTGAAACTTTTTTTACATGTTTTTCTCGTGAATACTGAGATCAAGTTCGAGAATCAGATAAATCGGACAAAAACTGGGCGTGGCTCCCATACACCAAAAAAAAAAGGTAAAAATTTTTTATTGTTGTATTCGATTGGAAATGTTTAGAAACGTATTTTTGACATGGTCCGAGGTTCCGCAGCCACATATATAAGGGTCTAAATGGGGTCTTGAGACCAATTTTTTTTTTTTGTGGATTTAATTGGAAATTTTTAGAAATGGATTTTGGACATGGTTCGGGCTCCAAAACCACCTATAATTGGCTCAAAATAGGGTCTTGAGACCACAATTTTTTATGTTCAAGGTACTTCTTCCTACTGTGTGGTGGTATTTCAGCTTCGGTATAGCCGAAGATAGTCCACTCTCTAGTTTTTTTATTTATCCAAAAAAAAATATTTTTTAATGTCAAGTCTACTTTAATACTTTATTTTATGTTTAAATTAATTAAATAATCAAAATATGAAATCATATTTTGAAAATGTTTGTAAACTTTATTTAAATCAACCAAATCTATGTTGCCTTTATAATTTTTTCGCAGGGTGTATAATGTTATCGAAAACTAATAATTATTTGTAAACTAGTTTTATATAAAAAATAAATACAATTTCTGATGGAGGATTGGTTTTTTATCATAACTACGCTAAAAAAAATAGATCCCACTCTAAGTAAAAGCTCAAAATTTCAGGAATTTGACGTAGAATTCGATAGTATTTTTTTGTGAATTTTAAAAAGGGGTGTTTTTTATGAAACCTATCTTTTTATCTTAAAAATCATGTAAAAACTCTCTTTCGTGGTCCAGATATTCAAACAGATATCGGTGCGATATAGCTCCATTCAATCTGAAGAAATATGCCCTACATAATTTTTCAATAGGAATGACCCTTATTCAAGTTTTTTGTGATTTAGAAAAAACATTTTTGGGAACTTACACTTTTGGAAATGGTCATTCCGCCGAAAATACTGAGTGTAGAGCCAAAAAAAAAAATTCGGGTCTCATATTTTCATGAGTAGGTCTCGCAAAAATTTTGTTTTCATTTTTGAAGCGGGTGAGGGTACAAAGAGGTAAATTTCATATGGAATGCCCCATAAGCATTCCTAAATTTTCTAAAAATCTTTAAATAAGCTACTTTTAGCGTTGCCACATGGCATCACTGGGTCAATCCGGGTTAAGGTGACTGCTACTTCCATTTCTGCCCTCTAGTGTTGTGACCAAATTTTTTTTAAAATATTTTTTTGAATGATTTTTATATGTTATAGGGTATTCGTACTTGTTTCAGTGTTCCAGCATTACTACAACAACAACCAGAACAACAACAACATTACAACAGCAACATTACAACAACATTAGAATAACAACATTACAAAAAAATTTTTAATTTAAGAGAGATGTGTTGTAGGGTATTCGTACTTGTTTCAGTGTTCCAGCATTACTACAACAACAACCACAACAACAACATTACAACAGCAACATTACAACAACATTAGAATAACAACACTACAACAACAATCAGCAGTTGTACTAAATAATATTGGAACACCAACATTACAACAACAACAGTCAACAGCTGTACTAAATAATGTTGGATCATCAACATTACAATAAGCATTTATGTTTTGTATTGTTTGAGAACTATGGAAAAAAAAAACCGATGAACACACCTTTCAAAATGACACCATCACAAAAGTCAGTGAAGAAAAAATCAAAATAGTGCGCATTTCGTATGGGAAAATTCGAAACTTTAAAATTAAATATCTCGGAAACTAGACGTTTGCGCACCAAAATTTAGGAGGTCAAATACTACTCGTAAAAAAAAAACAAGAAAATCGGGGCGTGGCTTAAACGCTTCACTTAAGCCTTTGTTTCGGTTAAACCTACAAAAAGAAAAACCAGTTGAAGAGCTTCCGAACATTGAGAAAGTATGCAACTTAATTTTTTCCATTCAAATGTCGCCACTGGAAAAATATTCAATCTCATATTTTCATTTAAAAAAATAATAAAATATCTTTGCAAAAGAAAGTTTAGTGATAAAAATGTTCTCCAAATTTAGAGAATTTTTCAAAACTTGAATTTCGGCTTGAAATTACGAAATGACAAGAAATTTGATAATTTTCATACAAAATTACCAAAAACCCTTTTTCTATTAAATTAAAATTAAATTTCTTTGTTTAACTAGCATTAGTTAACTTTAAAACGAAAAAATTTTTTTATTTTGGAATGTAAAAAAAGTAAATATTAAGAATTACTACTACTTTTGAACATTTAATCAAAAAATGATTTCACAAAACAATTAAATACACAAGCCGATATATTTCGAAGTGATCTATATTCTATTTTTATGTATGAATGGACCATCCTAAACACAATGGCGTTCTCAGCCATCACGTGAGGTTTACATCGTATTTTCCATTTGTAGGGGTGCTTGTAGCTACAGGATTTCAATTTTTTTATTCCTTTTTAAAATTTAAATAAAATATTTGTCATACACAATCTGCGCCATCTGTGTGTCAGAACTCCATAAAAATTCAGTGTCACAATTGTACTAGAGAAATCTATTTCCTACGCGCCATTTAATTAGTGGGAATTTGATACAAATTCTGCAGGCCAACCTTAAAAATCGACCTTTCCTGCTCAGCGAAGCTAACCAGCTCGGTCTTTTCCTATTCAATCGTCGCCACATTAAGTGCAATTGTCAAATTCGGCTAAATCAAAGTTATTCAGCCATTATCAGTTTACAAATTTGCAGTTAAAATAAATTCTTTATAATCTATCAAATTTGTTTAAATACCTAAGAAATTTTTCTATTCAGTCGTTTTCACATAAAGTATGTCAAAAACATTCCTAAAACTTTACATTTTTCCCAAAATTTGAAATATTTTATTAATTTTTACATTTCTTAATTTTATTAATTCTTCAGAAACACCTAATTTTTTTTCTGAAATGCGTTTTTTGTAATAACAATGAGTTACAAATCCCTTTAGAAATTCAATTTGGCAATTTCGTAATCATTTCTCTCAAAAACGTAAGTGGAAATTTGTAAGCTACACCCAAAAAGAGAAAGAAGTAGAATATCGGAAAAGTCTGTTTTATTCATTTTATAGATTTTTTTTGGCTATTTTGATTGTCGAGCAATTGACTGGCGAATTCGGACAAATTGTTTTTTTATTGTTTATTGGTGCCAACTTCTGAAAAGGTAAATCTGAATTTTTCATATCTAATCAAATCAAATTTATGTATCATTAATATAATGATCCTCTCTAGATTTGGCACCTAATTTATATTGAATTGGCAATATTGTACAGGCTGTACTCTTTCCTTTGTCATTGAATTGACATTGACCGCCACTTTCCAGGCCTTTACTAAGTGAAGATGTTCTAGAGCTAGCAGTAAAATTTGGCAATCGGAGGCGAAGCAACGCATCGCATCATTTCGACTCGGCGTGTTTGTGAATTAAAATAAGACAAAAAGAACTAAAAATGATGGGGAAATCTTATATTTAATAATTCCTAGTGAAAAACCGAAACCCCTTTAAAAAAAATAAAAACTCAAACCCCTAAGAAAAGGAAAGTCTGTGTTGTGAAAATGAGAAAAAAATTAATAATCAATTGCATATAAAGGATATGTGGTCTATTTAAATAAAAAAAAATTTAAATCCATGCATGTATGTGAATTGAGGTTATGTTATTATCCATAAAAATTCCTATTCTCTCGTGTTAATGGAAATACTCAGTATGGGAGAGCAAACGTTGGAAAAAAATACGTGAATTATTTGTTTTAATTTTTGATTTTCCATAGCTGACTTATGAAGTGTTATGATTAGTAATATTAGTATTTCATATTCGAGTTAAATCGGTTATAGTGATAAAGAATAATTATAAAAAGAATTCAAAAATGATATAAAGAGCATATCATAACAAAATTTTTTTTATCGAGTGTCAGGGTGTCGTAATTCTTACAAATCGTTATTTAAAGCTTTTGTCTCTCCCGCTCACACAACCGAAACCAAAAGTTCTTGCTTTCAGCTCATCGACTCATACAACAACAATGAAAGATCTTTCATCGTGGGAGTAATCGATAAGTAAGTCTCTCTTTTGTTTTCTTTTGCTTTTGGTTAATTGCTAATAATGAGCTTAAGTTTATTTTTGGTTTTGCTATTATTTCTTATGATGTTTTAAAACTAAATTCAAATAAAATGTCGAGTAAAACAGAAACAATTTAATAATTTGATTTTTGAAACGATACGACTTTTAAAACCTAAATTAAATATAATAATTTCGATTTTAATTAAAATGTTGTAAATTAAATACAATTTTTATTTTTTTGGTATGGTAACACTACATAGAGACTAAAAGAACAAAACAAAGAAACGAACAAAGATTCTGCATGCATGTATAAAGTTGCAATAGTACATTCTTTTCAATTTTTTTTCTGATTTTGTTCTTTTCTTGATTTTTTTTCTAGCTTTTTTTTTTAGCTACGTATTTTATAGATACTTTTAGCCAAATTGTGGTTTATATAATTTTTTTATTTTAGTATATTATGGTTGTTAAGAAAATTGTTAGAGTATGGAACTTCTATTGGAGTTGTTATTTTGGTTGGTCACTTCAGCTGAATTTAAGTTGAGCTATTTTTTTATAACAGATAATTTTCTTTAAAATTTTTATAATGCATTTATTTGTGAATAAACAATTTTGTGTAATGAATCCCTAAATTTGTTGGTGGTTCTGATTTCTAGCATGTGGTCGTAAATTGTGCTGTGGTATGGATAGGGATCAATAAAATATTTTTATTTAGGATGGCTTCCATTTTGTTGATCATGGATGGGTGGGCAAGTGTAGCTAATAACACCAAGGTTACACCAAAGTGCTTGATTTCGATTTACCGATATAGTTTCAATTTTCCTTCTTCTTTGTTTACCATCCATTAGAAGCATGCACAACTAAATAATTATTGCTGTAGTGTTGCGTGTTCACCAGGTTATAGGATGCAAGATCCTACCCCATTAGCCGACGAGCTAGAGCCAGAAATCAGTCATGCATCCGCTTCCTATCACTTGCACAAACATACCCTTCTTTCTTACTACGTTGCATACTACACATTTCTCAAATTTCTGCAAATGCCGCAAAGTTGAGAACACATTGTGTTTAAAATGGCCTGTGATATTTCTCTACCCGTTAGCGATAACATCTTAAGTCTGTTTTTCAACTTTTTCAGGAGAGCAAAAAAATCGGAAAAATCGAAATTCTAAAAACATTAACCAATTTGCTATCAAATTGACTAAGTCTTAGCTGAAAATTTTTTTGATTACGTCTTTGGATGCTCATCTTACATACCATTTTTTAGATTAATTGGACGAAAGAATTCAATGCATTCAAAGGTTTTAGTGACTTAAGATGTTATTCAAAATTGAAAATACTAAGCAACTAATTGCAATAGGAGCAAACCGATGACACAGAATTGTAGGTATCCTAAATGCGATAGTTATGCCATAAAAATCTCGACATAAGATGTTATCGCTAACGGGTAGAGATTTGTTCTTAACCAAACTTCATTCGTTTCATTCTTATTATTTAATATTCTAATAAAATTGGTATGGCTTTATATGAATATGAACAAATTGTTTCGATAAAAATTTTGATAATTTATTTTAAAACAAATTTGCATATAGAAACCGGGAAAAGGGTTCTCTGAGTGCAGGCATTCAATTAAATATAGGGTGAAACGGACAACTTTTAAATTTTTTGTCTCGGATTTTTAAGTGATTGATGTTTTCCGATAGAATACATTTTTGCCCCCCAAAATGTTTTCGAAAAATTCGGTCTATTTCGCGAATAATCGCGGTTTCAGGGCTGCCAACTTTCAAAGTGCTCAGACCCCGAGATTCGAAAAACCAAATTTTTTTTACAACGTTTTTTGGTTAGATTAACCTATCTTTTTTTTTTCTGTGTACCCTTCTTTCTTACTACGTTGCATACTACATAGAATAGTATTTTTGGCGCCCAACGTGGGGCCCACACAGTTTTCTCATTTATTAACATCTTTTCTTAATTATTTTTTTAAATATTTCAAGAATAATTCAGGTGTGGCTCCCAATTAAATTTTTTCGGCTCCGTTTACTAATTTTTTTTTCATTTCTTAATTAATAAATTTTTATTTTTTTTATCTTTAATTTTTTTTTGATTGATTTTGATATGCATGGAATTTTGGTAAAGTCTTAAAATATTGACATCCAACCGGTATACTTATTTTCAATCAAACTCTTTAAACCTCTTTATGGAGTTTTGCTACTTATAGTCATTCTGAATGGAAATACAGATTTTCGTGGACAAATTTGCTACGATCTGGCCGCAGTTTGATTGTGAGAGAGTGAAATTTTCGTCCGTCTTTAGGGTCGTGCGGAACCATAATTGATGACGCAAATTCCGTCGCCAATTATCCCACGAATTTCAGTTTTTATATTAAAATTTTTTTTTTACATTAGTTTCAGTGCATACTGTATCGGTTCATTTTGAAAGCGAGTACATTTATCACAGCCAAAATCGACCAAAAATGTGCAGAAATCAGACCAAACCAAAATTTACCTTACAAGAAAGATTTTCTTTGTTTCTAAATTTGGAAACGTTATTATCGCGAAATTATTCGGTATTTAGTATCGACGTTATTTTCTTTAATTTTTTTTTAACCTATCTTTTTATTGAATTTATATTCCGTTATGTCGCTTGCGCGCAGCACAGAAAATTTAAACGCAAGTGCGATATGTTGCGAAATATGCACGCATGTCATAAGTGACCCAAATTATTTATTGAAAACTATTTGCGGGCATATGTTTCATAAAACATGCATTTCAAAACACGTGCAAAAGAAAAAGTCATGTCCAGTCTGTGGTACTCTATGTGCATCCGAAACAGGTACAGGCTCATCGCAAACACCAAGTAAGACCTCTGATCATGGTTACAATACCAGACAGACTGCACAGTCAAATCAGGCGACTGTAAGTGTTCCTGATAAGGCCACTGAAAATCCAGTTCAGCTAGATTCTCCTACACCCGGCAACTATTCGGCCGAACAAAGAGACACAATCAGAAATTTAGTGACAGCTGCTGTTGGTGCACAACAAGCTCAAATGTTGTCCAGTCTTAGTCAACAATTAAGACAGCTGATTAAAAATAATATAGAGACAGGATTTCAGAATTTATCTTTGCAACAATCCCGGCCCAACACAAGTACTACTCCCTTTATTAATTCAAACACACAAACAGATAATTTACATTCACACCAAAACCAACTCCTTCCTGCAACTTTTCAAAATCCAACTTTGCAAAGTCAACCTCCGACAGCAGTCGAACAGCAATCGATTGAAGACCTTCTAGGATTACCGAGTGAAGCTGTAAATCCAAATCATAGACACAACCTCACTGGTCCAAATGTTGGTCACAACTCTCCTTCGTCTCGTAGCGTTCATACGAATTCAGATTTAATTTCTCGTCCAGATAAAGTCAGTCATATAATTTATAACTGGAAATTAAAATTTTCTGGTGGATCTGAAGGCATTTCTGTAGAAAATTTCATTTACCGAGTAGAGGCACTAACGAATCAAACGTTAGGTGGAAACTTTGATCTGCTTTGTAGTAATGCAGGATCGCTTTTTGACCTCAAAGCCAGCGATTGGTTTTGGAGGTATCACAAGTCAGTACGCGAAATACGCTGGAATGACTTATGTGTTGCTTTGAAAAGACAATACAACGACTCCAGAACTGATCTTGATTATCGCGAGTTAATTCGAGACCGTAAACAGAAGAACAACGAAAGTTTCGATACATTTTACGAGTCAATTTTGGAACTAACTGATAGGCTAGCTGAACAGCTACCGGAAAATTCGCTTGTTGAAATTTTACGCAGGAACTTGCTCCCTGAAATTCAACATGAGCTTTTAAATTTAACAATTTATTCAATAGCACATCTTCGCGATTTATGTAGAAAGCGCGAATTTTTTTTTCTTGATGTAAAACGAGATCATCGTTATTCGAAACCACTTCCGCAACGTCGACATGTTTCGGAAATTGACCATGTTGATGACGCTTCGTCCGTCACTATTGAGGATGATAATTCTATCTCAGCCATTTCTTTGACATGTTGGAATTGTGGCATAACTGGTCATCGTTACCAAGATTGCGTAGGCGAACGAAAAGTGTTTTGCTACGGTTGTGGCATCCCTAATATATATAAGCCTAATTGTAGAAAATGTGCTGAATCAAAAAACTTTCCGCAAAGTGCGTTGAAAGGTGCACGCAAACCAACGAATCCTTTCAAACATCAATCGACCAGCACAGAACAATAAGTGTTCTTCAACCAATCAATTCTGTTGTAAACAGTAACTCAGAATTGAGCACATCTACTAATTTTAACTCAGATAAAAATTTTCCTATATCAAAATTTAAACCATTTCATGTACGTTTAAACGAATACATTGAGGCCCGGAAACGGATCTTTAGTGATTTTGTTCCACAAAATTCACCATCGCGCTCAAGTTTAAGATTACGCTCTTTCTGGCAAAAAGTAAAGTCCAATCGAAAGAAATTTTTAAGTGCAGTGTTTGACAAGCCAAACGACATACGTCCCTACGCTGAAATCAATCTTTTTGGTACACCTGTGAATGGCTTACTGGATACTGGCGCTTCGATTAGTTGCATTGGTGCACAAACCGCTATTGATTTTATTGCATCAAATATCCCTTACAATAAATTTAAATCTTTCGTCCGTCCAGCTGACGGAAAATCTCAGATTGTCCTAGGTAGCGTAGATACGAAAATAATTTTTCGAGGAATTTCGAAACAAATTACTATTTTTATTATACCAAGTTTATCGCAGAATTTATTCTTAGGAATCGATTTCTGGAAATTGTACGATCTTTTACCTACAGGGTTACTAAGCGAACTCAGTTCAACTGTTACTTCAAATATCTCTGACATGTACTCCTTAACTGAAATTCAGAAAACTCAACTTCAACTGGTTATAAATTCATTTCCATCTTTTTCCAAAGAAGGACTTGGAAAAAACCAAGGTCCTGTCACATATGATTGATGTAGGTGATTCTAAACCCATCAAACAACGCCACTTTCCTGTATCACCGGCAATAGAAAAGCTAATGTACGAGGAAATTGATAGGATGATTGAACAAGGAGTCATCGAAGAATCTGACAGTGCGTGGTCGTCACCAATAGTTCTGGTTCGTAAACCAGGCAAAGTACGATTATGCCTGGATAGTCGTAAACTGAATGCCGTAACCGTGAAAGACGCTTACCCATTACCAAACATTGACGGTATTTTAAGCAGACTTCCCAAAGCCGAGTTTATATCTAGTTTAGACTTGAAAGACGCCTTTTGGCAAATACCTCTTGATGCTGCATCAAGAGATAAAACAGCATTTACAGTCCCTGGCAGGCCACTGTATCACTACAAAGTTATGCCGTTCGGTCTCTGTAACGCTCCGCAGACTATGTCACGCCTAATGGACAAAGTCGTTCCCGCTCCTCTTCGTTCTGAAGTTTTTGTATATTTAGACGATCTGTTGATCATATCAGACAGTTTTCAAAAACACCTGTCCGTCCTTAGAGAAATCGCGCAACACTTACGTTTAGCAGGATTAACCATCAATGTAGCAAAAAGTAAATTTTGTCTGAAAGAAGTCCGTTACTTGGGTCACGTTGTTGGGAATGGGATTATTCGCACGGATCCAGAAAAAGTGTCCGCCGTTACCGAATTTCCGACGCCACGATCCGTTAAGCAACTCAGACGATTTTTAGGAATGTCAGGTTGGTATCGGAAGTTTGTTAGGAGCTATGCTTCGGTTACCTCACCTTTAACAGACTTGTTAAAAACCAGTAAAAAATTCTCATGGAATGATGAAGCGCAAAAAGCATTTGAGGAATTAAAAACCATCTTGAGCACCGCCCCTGTTTTGCATAGTGCGAACTTTTCACAGCCTTTTTATATACACTGTGATGCTAGCAAAACAGGCATAGGAAGTGTATTGGTACAAATAACTGAAGAGGGTGAAGAGGTTCCTATAGCGTTTATGTCTAAGAAACTCAACCAAGCCCAACGCAATTATTACGTGACCGAACAGGAATGTTTAGCAGCAATGCTAAGCATCAAAAAATTTCGTGCGTATGTGGAAGGGCATGAGTTCACGGTGATAACCGATCATGCATCATTAAAGTGGCTCATGTCCCAAACTGACTTAAATTCTCGTTTGGCTCGATGGGCTTTAAAACTTCAGGGCTTTAATTTTCAAATTCAACATAGGAAAGGTAGTCAGAACGTAGTTCCTGATGCGCTGTCCAGAGTAAATACCGAAGATCTGTCCGCTATAGATAATGACAATGGGGTTTTCGTGGATTTAAAATCACAACACTTTCAATCGGACGAGTATAACGAACTAATAAGTAATGTCAAAGCAAACGAAGAAAGATTCCCAGACCTTAAAATTGTCGATAATTTTCTGTACAGAAGGATGGAACATGCAACTGGTGAAAAACTGCACGATGACTTTGTTTGGAAATTGTGGATTCCGCGAGGTTTAGTTGAGGATATTCTTAGAAAAGCACATGACGATCAATTGTCATCGCATGGGGGCATACTAAAAACTCTTGAGCGAATTCGACGCTATTATTTTTGGCCAGGTTTGGTAAACGACGTAAAGAAATATGTAAATGCTTGCGAAGTTTGCAAATGTACAAAACCTCCTAACCATGTCTTGAGACCACCCATGGGTAAAACTTCGGAAACGCAAAGATTTTTCCAAAAGCTTTACGTGGACTTTTTAGGGCCATATCCCAGATCACGTTCTGGTAATATCGGAATTTTTATTACTCTAGATCATTTTTCGAAAAATCCCTTCCTGAAACCAGTTAAGAAATTTACTTCTGACGTGGTGATAAAATATCTCGAACAAGATCTCTTTCATACATTTGGTGTACCCGAGACCATCGTATCGGACAATGGATCTCAATTTAAATCCAAACAATTTAATGAATTACTCCAGCGTTATGGAATAAACCACGTATATACCGCGGTGCATGCGCCACAAGCAAATGCTTCCGAACGCGTAAATCGTTCCATAATTTCAGGTATCAAGGCGTATGTGAAACCTGACCAAATTGGGATGAACATCTTAGTAGTATTTGTTGTGCATTACGTTCTGCTGTACATACCGCAATTGGAACTTCTCCATATTTTATGTCATTCGGTCAACATATGATCACAAATGGTTCTACATATGCATTACTGCGCAAATTGCAAATGCTGGATGACAGAGCAATTTCTTTTGGTCGAGACGATACATTTGACCTAGTTCGAAATAAGGCAGGCACGCTAATGAGAAAGCAACAAGAGAGAAATGAGCGAGCATATAATCTACGTTCACGAATCGTATCTTATGATATTGGTCAAGAAGTCTTCAGAAGAAATTTCCAACAAAGCAACTTCGAGAAAGGATTCAACGCCAAATTAGGACCTACTTTTATCAAGGCCCGAGTTCGTAGAAAATTGGGTAACTGCTACTATGAGTTAGAAAACCTACAAGGACGAATTTTAGGGACGTACCACGCTAAGGACATCCGTCAATAAACAAACTCACTGAAATCCTTGTGCTACAAGTGGTATCAGTTTTTGCGAGTTTCCAACCCACAAAATCTGATTTTGGTTGGGTGGAAATGTAGGGGTGCTTGTAGCTACAGGATTTCAATTTTTTTATTCCTTTTTAAAATTTAAATAAAATATTTGTCATACACAATCTGCGCCATCTGTGTGTCAGAACTCCATAAAAATTCAGTGTCACAATTGTACTAGAGAAATCTATTTCCTACGCGCCATTTAATTAGTGGGAATTTGATACAAATTCTGCAGGCCAACCTTAAAAATCGACCTTTCCTGCTCAGCGGAGCTAACCAGCTCGGTCTTTTCCTATTCAATCGTCGCCACATTAAGTTCAATTGTCAAATTCGGCTAAATCAAAGTTATTCAGCCATTATCAGTTTACAAATTTGCAGTTAAAATAAATTCTTTATAATCTATCAAATTTGTTTAAATACCTAAGAAATTTTTCTATTCGTTTTCACATAAAGTATGTCAAAAACATTCCTAAAACTTTACATTTTTCCCAAAATTTGAAATATTTTATTAATTTTTACATTTCTTAATTTTATTAATTCTTCAGAAACACCTAATTTTTTTTCTGAAATGAGTTACAAATCCCTTTAGAAATTCAATTTGGCAATTTCGTAATCATTTCTCTCAAAAACGTAAGTGGAAATTTGTAAGCTACACCCAAAAAGAGAAAGAAGTAGAATATCGGAAAAGTCTGTTTTATTCATTTTATAGATTTTTTTTGGCTATTTTGATTGTCGAGCAATTGACTGGCGAATTCGGACAAATTGTTTTTTTATTGTTTATTGGTGCCAACTTCTGAAAAGGTAAATCTCAATTTTTCATATCTAATCAAATCAAATTTATGTATCATTAATATAATGATCCTCTCTAGATTTGGCACCTAATTTATATTGAATTGGCAATATTGTACAGGCTGTACTCTTTCCTTTGTCATTGAATTGACATTGACCGCCACTTTCCAGGCCTTTACTAAGTGAAGATGTTCTAGAGCTAGCAGTAAAATTTGGCAATCGGAGGCGAAGCAACGCATCGCATCATTTCGACTCGGCGTGTTTGTGAATTAAAATAAGACAAAAAGAACTAAAAATGATGGGGAAATCTTATATTTAATAATTCCTAGTGAAAAACCGAAACCCCTTTAAAAAAAATAAAAACTCAAACCCCTAAGAAAAGGAAAGTCTGTGTTGTGAAAATGAGAAAAAAATTAAGAATCACCCCATAAATTAAAAGCCCCGTGCGCGAAAATCTACCTTATGTAGTATCCTTAAAGTGCCTTATTTTCCATTTTAAATTCATAATCTAATTAAAAAAAAAAAACAATCAATTGCATATAAAGGATATGTGGTCTATTTAAATAAAAAAAAATTTAAATCCATGCATGTATGTGAATTGAGGTTATGTTATTATCCATAAAAATTCCTATTCTCTCGTGTTAATGGAAATACTCAGTATGGGAGAGCAAACGTTGGAAAAAAATACGTGAATTATTTGTTTTAATTTTTGCTTTTCCATAGCTGAGTTATGAAGTGTTATGATTAGTAATATTAGTATTTCATATTCGAGTTAAATCGGTTATAGTGATAAAGAATAATTATAAAAAGAATTCAAAAATGATATAAAGAGCATATCATAACAAAATTTTTTTTATCGAGTGTCAGGGTGTCGTAATTCTTACAAATCGTTATTTAAAGCTTTTGTCTCTCCCGCTCACACAACCGAAACCAAAAGTTCTTGCTTTCAGCTCATCGACTCATACAACAACAATGAAAGATCTTTCATCGTGGGAGTAATCGATAAGTAAGTCTCTCTTTTGTTTTCTTTTGCTTTTGGTTAATTGCTAATAATGAGCTTAAGTTTATTTTTGGTTTTGCTATTATTTCTTATGATGTTTTAAAACTAAATTCAAATAAAATGTCGAGTAAAACAGAAACAATTTAATAATTTGATTTTTGAAACGATACGACTTTTAAAACCTAAATTAAATATAATAATTTCGATTTTAATTAAAATGTTGTAAATTAAATACAATTTTTATTTTTTTGGTATGGTAACACTACATAGAGACTAAAAGCACAAAACAAAGAAACGAACAAAGATTCGATAATTTCTGCATGCATGTATAAAGTTGCAATAGTACATTCTTTTAAATTTTTTTTCTGATTTTGTTCTTTTCTTGATTTTTTTTCTAGCTTTTTTTTTTAGCTACGTATTTTATAGATACTTTTAGCCAAATTGTGGTTTATATAATTTTTTTATTTTAGTATATTATGGTTGTTAAGAAAATTGTTAGAGTATGGAACTTCTATTGGAGTTGTTATTTTGGTTGGTCACTTCAGCTGAATTTAAGTTGAGCTATTTTTTTATAACAGATAATTTTCTTTAAAATTTTTATAATGCATTTATTTGTGAATAAAAAATTTTGTGTAATGAATCCCTAAATTTGTTGGTGGTTCTGATTTCTAGCATGTGGTCGTAAATTGTGCTGTGGTATGGATAGGGATCAATAAAATATTTTTATTTAGGATGGCTTCCATTTTGTTGATCATGGATGGGTGGGCAAGTGTAGCTAATAACACCAAGGTTACACCAAAGTGCTTGATTTCGATTTACCGATATAGTTTCAATTTTCCTTCTTCTTTGTTTACCATCCATTAGAAGCATGCACAACTAAATAATTATTGCTGTAGTGTTGCGTGTTCACCAGGTTATAGGATGCAAGATCCTACCCCATTAGCCGACGAGCTAGAGCCGGAAATCAGTCATGCATCCGCTTCCTATCACTTGCACAAACATACCCTTCTTTCTTACTACGTTGCATACTACACATTTCTCAAATTTCTGCAAATGCCGAAAAGTTGAGAACACATTGTGTTTAAAATGGCCTGTGATATTTCTCTACCCGTTAGCGATAACATCTTAAGTCTGTTTTTCAACTTTTTCAGGAGAGCAAAAAAATCGGAAAAATCGAAATTCTAAAAACATTAACCAATTTGCTATCAAATTGACTAAGTCTTAGCTGAAAATTTTTTTGATTACGTCTTTGGATGCTCATCTTACATACCATTTTTTAGATTAATTGGACGAAAGAATTCAATGCATTCAAAGGTTTTAGTGACTTAAGATGTTATTCAAAATTGAAAATACTAAGCAACTAATTGCAATAGGAGCAAACCGATGACACAGAATTGTAGGTATCCTAAATGCGATAGTTATGCCATAAAAATCTCGACATAAGATGTTATCGCTAACGGGTAGAGATTTGTTCTTAACCAAACTTCATTCGTTTCATTCTTATTATTTAATATTCTAATAAAATTGGTATGGCTTTATATGAATATGAACAAATTGTTTCGATAAAAATTTTGATAATTTATTTCAAAACAAATTTGCATATAGAAACCGGGAAAAGGGTTCTCTGAGTGCAGGCATTCAATTAAATATAGGGTGAAACGGACAACTTTTAAATTTTTTGTCTCGGATTTTTAAGTGATTGATGTTTTCCGATAGAATACATTTTTGCCCCCCAAAATGTTTTCGAAAAATTCGGTCTATTTCGCGAATAATCGCGGTTTCAGGGTTGCCAACTTTCAAAGTGCTCGGACCCCGAGATTCGAAAAACCAAATTTTTTTTAAGAAGACCTATGAAAATATAGGCAATTGAACAACCAGATAAAAAAATCTTCTGAAATTAACCAAAATTCAACCAATTCTGTATGTAACATTTTTCAAAATGATCGGTCGTCGTATTGGTTTACTGTAATTTTATTTCGTAATTTACCCACCATTCTATCGTAAGTTTCCAAAATTATCATATCGAAATGATGCCTTCTGAAATATTCACTGCTCCAAAGTCAATGTTGAAATGACCAGAATCTCTGATTATTGCATAATGAATATATCCCA
The DNA here is from genome assembly GCA_951394025.1 of Heteromyza rotundicornis. NCBI lineage: Eukaryota > Metazoa > Arthropoda > Insecta > Diptera > Heleomyzidae > Heteromyza > Heteromyza rotundicornis. The sequence goes on from OX596013.1 coordinate 24,727,132, forward strand.
TACATTTTGGAAATTATAGTTGTTCTGTGTGCAATATCCCAGCAGGAAAAATGTTCATTGATGAATTTGTATGCATGATGTCTTAAAGAAATTTCCTACATGTTTGTAGGAAATTTTCCACATCTTTCCTGGAAAATTTCCACAACCAATATTTTAATGCAAAAAGTTGCGTCTTGCGAAATCTAACCAGTCTACTATAGAACATTTTTTTATTCAAATAGTTGCTCCTGTGAACTGTAAACTGATGCGATCTTTGTACTCGTATTCTATCTGAAAACACTTTGCGCCGCCTTCGCCTTCTTCGAAAGTCATCCTTTGGATCAAAGAAGAAAATTTAAACTAAATTTAAATCGAAATATTGGACAATAAAAACACCTCAATTATAAATACAACAAAGAGTATTTTAAATTTGGACCTGCAGCCAATCAAACCATCACATTTAAAAATTAGAGGTCGCTAAAAAACTGTTAAAACAGTCTTGAACCTACGACCTGTGGAAATTGAAAATAATAAATTCACACTCATCTATCATAGGCACATTTTTTTTGTATCTAACTGAAATATATATAAAACCAAACAAAAAATTTATTTTTTGAGTTTCTACATTTTTAGAAGAAAAAAAAATAACCCTTGTTGAGCAATGTACAATTGAAGTTTCAGTTTTTAGATTAGAAAACTTCAATTTATACTTTTAGAAACCAAAAAATAGAGCCCGATCGGCTTCGGCTTCCGCCGTTATCGGCCGAAAATGGACATTTGGCTTCGGCTTCGGTTTTTCCAAAAAAGGCCGAAGTTTTGGCCGAAGCTTTTCAATTTTTTTTTCTTATTTCTGCGACACCGAAAACCAAAACTAATTATTTACGATACGATTTTCTAAAAATTGTGTAATTGATGGAATTTCCAATAGGACATAAGAGAGAGACCCACAAAACAAAAAATATGATTAAAATTTAACTTAGTAATCATCGAATATTGAGTGAATCTCGCCTCAAATTGCGTGGCACGGGGTTACAGCTGCCACAAAGTACATCCTTGGACATTTCTACTGAATTTTAAATATAGATTTGGAAGCTTAATATTCGCCCTGATGTCTATGTTAAAAGGAGTCCTGGTAAACTGTATGAAATTTCAAATATATGGGTAGGAGGCTCACGGAAGGATTCTACCTTTTAGAAATGTAGCCCAAATTGCTGCGCCAACATATATGAAAAGAAGTTCTGGGGCTCAAATCCGGGACCGATTTTGGTAAAATTTTACATTTAAAGTTCAAAGCTTCACAGGTGGTATTTACCATCAACTAGAACATACTTTGCACATCACCTGACGGATTTGGGGAGTCCTTAAAAAACACCTACTTAGATGGATTTATTCTTTGAAGAATTCTCTACCAATTCTACTAAATTCCCATTATTTTATGCTTTACTCCAAATTTTTTAAAAATGATTTAAAAAAAAATCTAATTTGGCTTACACGGGGTATATGGGATAAACCGAGGCTCCTATTAGTTTTGACCTGGGAGGCCCAAATTTGTTTGTGAATTCTTTTGGTTACTTTTATTATTTGTTTAAATAACATTTTAGTTCCTTTAAAAACTAAATGTGTATTTATGCACTCGAATTTGAATGAAAATACACGAAAAAAACAAGTTTTTAATGGTTTTTTTTAAAGTAATAGGCTGCCAATTGACCTTCGGCATCGGCTTCGGCCTGAAAATGCTTATCGGTCGGGCTCTACCAAAAAACGAATGCTTGCTGAGAAATATACAAACGTTTAGACGATTGTCAATAATGCCGGAGATAGACGAGTCGGGGTACAATGCCAAACGAAAATTGTCCAAAAATAGGCATAGTTTATTCAAAACCGTACGACGTCGTGGAATTCATTGCCGCTGCATCGATTGTAGTGCAGTTGTCAGAAGTGTTTCACTTCGAAGGTAGTTGCTAATGAATCGGCAATTCTTTTGCCTGCAATTTACTTAAGAAGGAAATATCTTGTAATCATTTTTTTTCCTGTGCTCTCTCTTTTGATGCGGTCAAAAGCTCTCAAAGCACACTTTATCGTTAGTGTTGCCAACTTCTCCCGTTCAACAACTTAAACACGGTGGATCTCTCACGCCTGTTCTCTCATAGAGTAAAGAATGTGCAACTCCCAACACACACACAGGTAAATCTGTTTCGCCTTTTGTTCACGAAATTCCATTTCAGCACAATATGCAAATTACCCTTTGCGTTACTCGCGGTCAGAATTCCAATGAGCAAAAAAAATTTGTCGATAAGTTAAAAACAACAAAATTTCCAAGTAGCTCTATCTCTAGAGAGCAAAATATAAAGGCAACGGCAGCGGAGACAGGCATTGACGCCTACTTCAAACGAAGAGGTTCTCTTACCGGAAATATGAACTCTTCAAACATGCAAAAAACTTATCCCAAAAAATCTATAGAGTTAGGGCAAAACCGATTTGCCATTCTTGCAGAAACAACGACTTCAGATCCGATTCCGAAAGTCCAAAAACCACCACCAATTTACTTACTTGAAAAAAACTCAAATCCCCTAATAAAAATAATTTCCCAAATCATTGGGAAATTTCAATACACATTTCAATACACATTTCATGTAATCCCTATTCTCAAGGGAAGAATTCATGAAACTAAAATTCAAATCTATAGCGAGGCGAATTATAGAAAAATTATCGAATCCTTCGATAATTCAAAAAAGAGCTATTACACATATCAGCTGAAAAGCTCCAAAGGTCTCTCCGTTGTCCTGAAAGGCATTGACTCGTTTGTTGAATGCAATGAAATCAAAAGCGCTTTAATCGAAGAGCGCTTCCACGTTAAATCCGTTTTTAACATACAAAATCGAGATAAAATTCCCCAACCACTATTCCGAGTGGAACTGGAATTTGATCCAAAGTCCCTAAAAAAGGGGGAATCTCACCCAATTTACTCACTGCGGTATCTCCTCCATCGCCGAGGACCAATTCAGTGCCAAAATTGCCAAGAATACGGTCATACAAAATCGTATTGCATATATATGTGCATAATATGTGGCGATCTCCACCCCACAAACTTGTGCAAAAAAACTAAAGCGGATGCGTACGTTAAAAAATGCAGCAATTGCGGTGGCAACCATACAGCAAACTATAGAGGTTGTCCAATCTACAAATCCTTCAAAAGCAAGGCTATTCCCAAAGCTGATGTTTTCCCTCCAAAACAGGGTTTAAGAAAAATTCCAACAAATCCTCACAATCCATTGTACCTACTTATGTAAATCCCATTATAAATCAAGGTGTTTCCTACGCCAGCGCTTTAAAAGGACAAAACTCAGTCCCCGAGTTCACGCAACCTGCTCCCCCTAGCAGTTCTCTTGAACAAACTCTGCAAGTGTCTATACAAAATATGTCACAATTTATGTCTGGTATGCAAAATATGATGCAAGAAATGATTAAAAATCAAAGTCTTTTACTACAACATCTCATGTCTAAACCATGAATGGTTTAAAAATATCATTTTGGAATGCAAACGGCCTGTGTCTTCACAAACTAGAACTTCTCGAGTTCTTGAAAGAGTCCAGCATAGACGTTATGCTAATTTCTCACTTCACTGAAAAACACTTTTTCAATCTACCAGGATATAGACTCTATGACACAAAGCATCCAAGCGGAAACGCTAGAGGTGGTTCCGCTATTCTCATAAAAAGCAGGATAAAACATTATGCTCTACAGAATTATTGCACAGAATATATTCAAGCTACAAGTATTTCTCTCGATGAATACTTAAAAGGCCTTACATTAACAGCTATATACTGCCCGCCCAGACACAAAATAACTGAGCAACAATTCCAGACTTTTTTCCATTCTCTTGGACAAAAGTTTCTTGTTGCCGGCGACTTCAACGCCAAACACACATATTGGGGCTCTCGCCTAATATCACCAAAGGGCAGGCTCCTGTTGAACTCTGTCAACAGACTCGGCCTTGACGTTGTCTCCTCTGACACTCCAACTTTTTGGCCAACTGACAGTCGAAAAACTCCCGACGTCATTGACTTTGCAGTATTTAAATCTGTAAAAATAGCCAATTGACTATAGAATCATCTCTAGACCTCTCATCAGACCATACGCCTACTATTATCACAATAAAGTACATCCCAAGCTCTGAGGTCAACCCACCAGATAAATTGACTAGTAAACTCTTAAACTGGTTCAAATATCGAAAGTATATAAGCTCTCACATTAACCATAATGTGTCACTAAAAACGAAAAACGAAATAAACACAGCTGTTAGTAAATTCACACTTTTGCTTTCCCAAGCAGCTGCAGCGGCCACTCCCGCCCAAAGCCAAATGGAAACTGGGCCAGAAGCGATGCAGATAAAGGTGCAGCTTTTGCCAACCACATAAAAACCGTGTTCACCCCGAACGTGACAACTGGTGATATCCCATTACCAATAACTCTTAATCCCACTCAATAACTCTTGTATAAATAAATAAATGCTTGTATCCAAAAAAAGCACCAGGACCGGACTTGATAACGCCCAGAATGATAAAAGAAATGCCATCAGTTGCAATAACTCAATCATTGCACATATTTAACGCAATAATTAGATCATGTCACTACCCAGATGACTGGAAACTTTCTCAAGTTACAATGATTCCCAAACCTGGAAAAAATCCCAATAATGTGACTTCATACCGGCCTATAAGTTTGCTCTCTGTGTATCGAAACTCTTCGAAAAACTTCTAATGAAACTGATTTTACCCAAAATTACAGAAAGAAATGTCATTCCCGATCACCAATTTGGTACTATAGAGCAAGTGCACCGCATTGTAGACTCAATAAAAAACACTTTTGAAAAGAAACAGTACTGTTCCGCTGTTTTTCTCGATATCACCCAGGCCTTCGATAAAGTCTGGCACGAAGGACTTATTAACAAATTACAGCATATTCTCCCCGCTAATATGCACTGCCTTCTCAAAAACTATCTCACGAATAGAAAATTTGTGGTAAAATATAAAAGCTTTACCTCCCGAAAATACGAAATACTGGCCGGAGTACCACAAGGAAGTGTGTCCTTGCGCCCCTACTATATATTCTCAATACTGCAGATATGCCCAAAAGTGATAAAACTCTCATATCGACTTTTGCTGACGACACTGCTATCCTGTGCTCTCAATCAAACTCAGACATGGCAACTCTTCAAGTGAAAAAACATTTGGACACTCTAAATAATTGGCTATCACGATGGAAAATCAAAGTCAACGAATTCAAAAGCTGCCACTTCACCCTAAGAAGGGGTACGTGCCCAGCACTGAAGATAAACGGCCAAGTTGTCCCTGAAAGTTCCGAAACGAAGTATCTTGGAATGCACCTCGATCGCCGACTCACATGGCATAAACATATTCAATCCAAAATCACCCAGATTAAACTAAAACAATTGGAACTAAATTGGCTAATCTCAAGGGCATCAAAGCTAAATCTCACATACAAAGTCCAAATATACAAAAGTATAATAAAACCCATATGGACATATGGAATTGAACTCTGGGGCACTGCCTCTCCCTCGAACGTGGAAAAACTCCAGAGAGTTCAATCAAAAATCCTGAGACAAGTTGCCAGAGCGACTTGCTTTATAAGAAATGCAAACATGCAAACAATGATTTGAATATTCCTGCAGTAAAAGACGAAATTCCGAAATTTACCTCGAAGTACAAGCAGAAGCTCATGTTTCATCCAAACATTCTAGCTAGAAATTTACTGAGACCACTGAATCCCTCACGTCTTAAACGAAGCTAATATATTCCCAATATATTAGATACGATAACTCCACATTGCCTAAATCAATGGATATAGGGCAATTTACACATCTCACAGCATAGTTTAAGCTGAATTTTAAATTTAGCTGAATTTATGAATTTATGAATCATCATTGTTAGACCTAAGTTAATATTAGGTGATTCAAATGAATAAAACTACATGGAAAAAAAAGTTTGTGAGTTTACAGGTCAATTGATTTGGTGGATTGACCTCAGAGCTTAGGGCGTACTTTATTGTGCTAATAGTAGGCGTATGGTCTGATATAGAAAATTCTACAGTCAATTGGCTCCTTTTTACAGTTTTTAATACTGCAAAGTCAATCTCATCACTGACTGTTTATAAAGTCACTATTTCCCTTGTTACGAACTCACTATTTTAACATGGGGATGTCCTAGACGGAAGTTAGTTGAGTTTAGACTTCACAAACATTTTATTCGAATTTATTTTTCGCTCATCTCTCTCTAATTTTGTTATACCCCCACACACACTGTGGCACGGTATACTAACTTTGACACAACGTTTGTAACGCCCATAAGGAGGCGTGTCCGGTATGGAAAAGTATATATATTCTTGGTCAGCATCACCGCCGGAGTCGATCCGTCTGTCTGTCCGCACGATAGCGATCGCGGTTTTGGAGATATCGACTTGAAACTTTGGGAACATGTTTTTCACTTCAAAAGTAAGATCAAGTTTGAGAATCAGCCAAATCGGACAAAAACTGGGCGTGGTTCCCATATAACGAAAAAAAGGTCAACCTTTTTAAAGTCTTCTTTATAGCTGCTTTCGATTGGAAATATTTAGAAATGGATTTTTGACATGGTCCAAGCTTCCAAAACCACTTATAAATAGGTCAAAATGGGGTCAGGAGACCAAATTTATTTTTTGGGGATTTGATTGGAAATTTTTAGAAAAGAATTTTGGTTGTGGTCCGAAGCTCCAAAACCACCTATAAATGGCTTAAAATGGGGCCAAATTTCGCCACACAAATATATGTTTGTGATTTGTAAAAACAGAATTGTGATAATGAAATCAAATAAAAAAAAAGGACTGAATTACCAAATAAATAAAAAGAAAAGGACACTAACACATCTTTGAACAATAACAAATTCTCATAGGATACAGGCCGTTATACAAAAGCGCAGGTGCAGGTGGCGCCACAAAACATTCGACCGCTATTCACGGCGCTGGCAGAGAAGTGATGGGCATTTACAGCTACTTGAGAACCCAGACAACACTTTTGAAATACAAACAACAATACGATCGATGCGATGATTTCTAGCATATATAAGGAGGGATTTTCTGAAGCAAGAGTCACTTGAAGGAGCAGTGCCGTGCAGGGAAGTAGATCCGAGAGCGTTTCATCCTCTTGCTTCGATAACAATAGTAATATAGATAAGCCATATTTAGTGAGAACGTTTCACTTCTCTTTTCTATAATTAAGGATATGAACTAAATAAACCACAAACCGATTGAATCGAAAACAAACGGCATTAAATTATTCATAAACTAAGTGATTTATGTCAAAAATCAAGCAGTCTTTCAAAACATAGTGCTGTAACGACCCCTGGCTAACCGCTGAGCATACCCCGGCCAAAAAGTGTTGTTACAGATGGCGCCCGAGCAAGGACACTAATATACAGCGGAAAAAATATTTACAGAACAGTGAACTCAAAACAAAAACATTAGTAAAAATATACAACCAGTGGGGAAAATAAAGAAAAGTGAACTCAAAACCAAAACATTAGTGAGCTATATAAAGTCATTAGTGAAACTCCATGAGAAGTGGCATAGCCCAAACCTTACTCCATAACATACATGTAGGATTTAACGATCCTCTGGTGTTGGGATTTGGAGATCCCTTTGTTAAAACCCACGAGACCTCGACTACTGAACACTCAATAATAATAATACTTGGGTTTTTAATGAAGTTACAAGTTTATTATTGATATTTTAAAAACAGTCCTGTTGCGTTCAAGGTTCGTGACGGAATGCTTTCGTTGTTCGTTTTCGTTTTCGATCAGTTCGTCAAGTTCAGAGTTGCATGTTTTCAAAGTTGGTAAATATGTGAAGGGTTGTATGTCCGATTAGTATTTTCGTCCGCTTCTAGTCGTTCTCTTGTGTACGGATCCTACATACACGAGTACAAAATTTAAAATGGTGAGAGCAGGACCGATTTATAATCTAAAGAAGGATGACCTGCTACTCTACGCTGAGGGATTCGGATTTGGTGCCGGCATGACTACCGTCGTGGAGAACCGTCCATGGCATGGGATGTACCCGAGATGAGGCCACTGCATTGGAAGACGAAGCGAAGACCAATACGGCAGGTTACCTCACTACGTCAGCATCGACCAGGTAAGGAAGTGGTCATGCAGATACGATGGGGGGCAAGACCCGTTGGGATTCATCGACCGCGTAGAAAATCTGGCGCAGGCATATGATATCCCAAAGGACCGGTTGGTCCGTACAATGCCTGAATTACTACGGGATCGAGCGCTGGTATGATATCAAAACAATGATCAAGCGTGGGTACAGTGGAATACTTTCAAAGAAGACTTCTTGAGGTTTTTTTTTACCTGAACGCTTTGCCGAACGGTTGGAGGACGAAATCTGGCAACGACAACAAAAGCCGACCGAGACATTCAAGGACTACGTGCTGGCATTGAAGACCCTATTGCGCCACGTCGGCTATTCCGAGGAGAAGAAGCTGGAGCGGATTTATCAGAACAGTCGGTCCGAATTTCAAATGTATGCAAAGCGGAAGGACTTTACGTCACTTGCGGAGCTCATTGCACTTGCAGGTGAATATGAGTACATCCGAGATAGGAACCAACCCTCACAGATTATGCCCAGACAACGGGAGGAACGCGAAGGACACGGACCCCCTGATCGGATTAACCCTCAAACAGCATGTTCTCGCTGCGGGCAGGATGGTCACAATAACCAGAACTGTCGTAACAAATTTGTGTTGTTCTGCTGGGATTATGGTCGACGAGGAGTACGAACTGTTGAGTGCTGTAGGAGCCGGTCGGGAAACGACCAGGGTCGCAATCAAGAGCGAGGAGAGGTCGGACCTTTACCCCATCTTCCCCGCACCCATTGAATCCACTACGAAACGACGCCCGCCGAATATTCGCCACAGTGACGATGGGAGGCGAAACCCTGGTAGCCACGTTAGACACTAGTGCTACAAGGAGCTTCATCAGTAAACACGTAGCAAATAGGTTCAAGCGGGCAACATAGGCTCGGTGGAAGAAAGGGTGAGACTGACGGATGGGACAGTACGGGACAGTGTGAAGGAGGCGTTGCTCATTGACATCACACTGGGGAGCAGCTATTGCCGAACTCTGTTGCTGATCATGCCAGAAGTAATCGACGATCTTATACTCCGGATAGACTTTCTCATGAGTATCAACACCAAATTGCAGTGTGGAGGACACAACGTCACTCTACGACACCAGGGCGGAGCTAAGAATCAGCCGAAGCCACCACAATGTTCTGTCATCAGGGAAAGTGGCCATAGCGAAAAGGAAGTAATCGACAGATTCCTGGCCAAAGAACTTCAGAAATTCGAGGGGCTTCACGGGCCATCACATATCGCACAACACCGCATCACGATGCGTGATGACAGGCCGATAAAACAAAGATACTTCCCGAAAAAGCCCGCAATGATGGAGATCAATGAGCTGCTCGAGAAAGGTAGCATCGAACCATCACATAGCCCACATAGTGCACCCATCGTGTTGGTGAAGAAGAAAACTGGACTGCATAGACTATAGGCAACTGAACGCGCACTCGGTCCCAGCCCTGATATGGAACCACACGCTTTCGCATACCTGGATGACATCATCGTCATTGGAAAAAGACTGGAAGAGCACAAGCAAAATCTAAGGGAAGTGCTTCACAGGCTAAGGGTAGCCAATTTAAAAATAAACGTGGAAAAATGTGCTTTCTTCAAAAGAGAGCTAAAATACTTAGGCCACGTCGTTAGCAGCGAGGGTATCCATACTGACCCGGATAAGGTTGCCGCCATACGCGACTTACAGGTCCCGAAAAACGTGAAGGAACTGCGACGCTGCCTCGGCGTAGCATCCTAGTAACGACCGTTTGTACCGAATTTTTCAAAAATCTCTCAGCCACTAACGTTATTACTCAAAATGGGCAAACACTGCAAATGGGGAGGTGAGCAACAAGAGGCCTTCGAGGAGTTGAAATGCAGACTGACACATGCACCTATATTGGCCTGTGCCGATTTTTCGTTGAAATTCACACTACAAACTGACGCGAGCGATTACGGTCTAGGCGCGGTCCTGACACAAGAAGTCGAAAGAACGGAACGAGTCATAGCCTACGCAAGCCGAAGACGGAACAACGCCGAAGGTAACTACTCCCCAACCGAAAAGAAGTACTTGGCCATCGTGTGGGCCATTAGAAAGATGAGGCCATATCTAGAAGGCTACAAATTCACGGTCATTACCGTCCATCTATCACTTAAGTGGCTAAACGCCATCGAGAGTCTATCTGGGCGAACAGCTCGTTTTGCACTGGAACTACAACAATATAACTTCGATGTCCAATATCGCAAGGGGAAATTAAATATAGTAGCAGACGCTTTATCACGACAGCCGCTGGAGACGCTACTCCGAGTCACCAGTGAGGAGACCAAGACGGTGGAATGCAGATGGATGCGGAAGAGGAGCGCAGAGGTAAAGGAAGATCCAGAAAAATTCCCGGATTACACCGTCGTGGAGGGGAAACTGTATCGACACATACCACGGCGAGTTGGAGACGAAGACTGCGCCGCCTGGAAACTATGCGTGCCGAAGAAACACCCTCTGACAGGGCAGACCGATTAAAGGAAGTTTACAAATTAGTGCATCGAAACTTAGAACGGGCAGCACAGGACCAATCGCGGTACAACAACTTAAGACACCGACGATGGAACCCCGAGATTGGCCAAATGGTGTTGATAAAACAACACCACCTTTCAAAGGCAGTGTACAATTTTGCGGCGAAACTAGCACCCAAATACTACGGGCCTTATAAAATCGTTGCATTCAAATCGCCGGCGATCATGTTACTCCAAAAACCCGGAAACAGAAGCCCACATCGGTGAACTGAAACCATACCACGACAGAAATCAGAACCATCAGGACGACCACGAAACTCCTTAACGGAAAATTGTCTGGCATTAGCCAAATATAACCATGATTTTAGGAAATATTCATATCATATTCCATACACTTATAAAAAAAATATAATAATTTAAAAACAAATATTAATTACATGCAGGAAGATGTCCGACCGCCCCACTATTTTGGAGTCACATTACGCAAAATCAAATTGTGTTATGGAGACGTATCATCTTAAAAATTAAATTTTTGGGAAAAAAAGGATACACTCACAGAACCACACCGACACCAGCATTACGGGCAGACGACCGAGGCCTTGACGAATTCCAGATGCACGACCTCAAGAAAACTTAACGAAGATGTCATAAATCACTACAGATGCAGACATACGGGACAGCAAGGAATCCGACGAGGAACTGAAAGAACGCTTACAGTACATGCAGGAAGATATTCGACCGGCCCACTGTTTTGGAGCCACATCACACAAAGTCAAATTGTGCGACCTATTTATGGAGACGTATCATCTTATGCCCGCACACTTCGGCGCAAAATCCGTTGAGAATATGCGCAACTTCCATTTAATTCCAGATTCTTTAGCGTTAGTCTCGTTGCGCAGCGAACCTGGCCCATATTTTGCATACGGGTGATTGGTGTTGTACGGAAGAGAATGTCCTCCATGTTGCGATCGCCATGCAGTTGTATAGCTGCATACTGGCAGCCGTGAACATGCAAATTTCAGGCGACCGCGATGGTGTTGGCCCTGCCAAAAACGTCGTTCTACACCTATGCCACCAAGGAGGTTGAAAATATTCCAGATATGGCGCTGGCGGCCGTGAATATACAAATTACTCACGATTGAGCCAACGAAGACAGCTCGCTGCGCCAGAGGAACAATGCGAATTTGAATAGCTATAACAGCACTGCCAAAGATATAAAAAAAAACAAAAGCACACACTTCGAATTGTGTAGGAATTTTATTGAGCTCTGCAAATCTTTTGGTTATACACGCCGGCCAAGAGAATAGAATAATTCGCCATTTTTATTCTGTGTCAGTGATGTGAAAATATGAAATGTCAAAAAAAACACGAGGTTGCCACCTGTGTACATACCAACTGGTAATCAGGGTTGCATTTTTCACAAATATGCACATGAACGATATTCAGACATAATGTCCTCAGTAACGAAACACAAATGAGGTCTAGGAAAAAAAAAAGGAAAACAGAACACAACAGATCAAAACAACGGGAAAAAAACCAACCACAAACGCAAGTAAATTCCGACGAATCACAAGAAGAATTTAAGCAACACGAAATCTACAGCGCTGCTAAGCAAATCCAACCGGGGGATAAAAATAACCGTTCGCAAATTACTCTCAATTTGGCATTACTGTTTACAACTATGGCAACGATCTGCTGCAACTGACAGACACAAAACCAAAGGGAACATTCAACATTTAACAACAGAACCAGCAACATGAAACAAAACATACAACACATTTACAACGATAGCGACGATGAGGAGTAATATCGAAAAGTAATATCGAGAGATGAGGAAGAAGAAGACGACGGCCAGGCGTACACGGAATCTTTGGAGGAGGAACCCGAGCCAGAAGGTATCGAATCCGATACGGAAGAAAGTGCGCCGGCGAAAGACAGCCACTACAGCATTAGACAAACACACTTCGTTTCTTGTTTCGTTTGCGACCAACGTTTGAGTAACGAAAAAAAAAAAATTTCAGCTCAGCCAGGATTTGAACGCGGGACGTAAGGTTTATAAGTTACGCACATACACGCTGTGCCACTGAGATACTTTCGTTCTGGTCGATAATAACAAAGCTTATATCGAATTCGTTAAAACATTTATTAGAAATTAGTTTTTAATTTGCAGCAATTTAAAAACGTTTCCAATAAAAGAAAAATGCAACACTTTTATAGGAAACGTTTTTAAATTGTTGCAATTTTTTTTATTATTTGCGGCAAAACGACTTAATTTGGAGGAAATGTTTTTTGTTTGTTTTTTCGTTTAAGTTTGTATTCAAAAGTAGTATATTTGCAGCAAACGTTCTCCAAACATAATAATTCTTTGAGTGTAGAAGAAATAATTTCTGACAATAGCGACGACGACGCACAGTGATTTGTCTCCATATGAGCTTGGGACAAAAATCGAAGGAGTATTCTGAATTAATTGAAACTAAGTTTCTAAATGTGTTGTGGCCCGCTGATTTCAAAAATTTAATCGGTTTTTCTGTAACCCTTATAATTTTTGAATAAATCCAGAATAGTATGCTTGATTTTCTTATTTAATTATTATGCATATAATACAACTCTACAATTATATTTCGAAAAAGGTTTCTTTGGTTCTAGTGGTTCTTGATTAGCTGATTTCAAATTTGGTAACCGTTTTTGGCTAGCAGTTGTAGTTTAGCAGGTACATTAATGCAAAAACATTAACAAATAAATTTAATATTATAACTATTGAAAAGATCAATACATTTTTATAATCTTGAATACTTTGTAAAGAAAAATGTATATTATACTATATTATGTATATATTGTTCTATTAGGGGTATTCACGGATTGGTGTACTTGATAGTGTACTTTTGTCGAAGTGACGTATTCACTTTTACCATAAATTTTACCTGTATTCTCAATTTTAATAATTCTGGCACATTTTTTATTTTTTTATTTGTGCATTGCAACAAACCCCAAGAAATCCTGAAAAATCTGGAGAACCCGGGATTGCCAAAACCATTCGGTATTGACCGCCTTAGTCAATAGGAAGAAGAGAGAAGAGTAAAATAGAGAAAAATTAAATCACATTGGATCAACAATATTTCAATTAAGCTTTTAGTTACTATACATACATTAATATCAATATATTAATAAAAGTACATACATTCATCATATTTTACCATTTTATTTACATTATGAACTTTTTGAAAAGTTTTTTGGATATAAAATCGTAATTTTAGGCATTTACAAAATAACATTTTTTTCAAAAAGTTGGTAAAAAATTGTGAATTTCTTTTTTTTTTCTGAAAGAAAACACATTGAATTTTAAAACAAAAAAAAAATAATAACATTTATAAAAAAGGCAAGTTTGTATCATTCTTGCCAAAAATGCCTTTTGGGCAATTTTTTTCGACAAGTTATCAAAAATACATTTTTGTGTTCCAGCATTTTTTTATTAAATTTCCCTAATTAAAAAATAGTCCACGGACGTAAAAAAAATTTTAATCAAATAAAAAAGTTCATATTCTTTTTAGTCAATGTATTACCTTTCCAAAAATACCATATTTTATATAATTGATGACATCAAACTTTCTGAATTTTGTCTATGGGACAAATCACTGTGCGACGTGCTGTCTCTCCAAACGAAAGCAGCAGAGCTGGAAGAGATTTTGGTGACTCTGCAAGCGACAAATCCAAACAGCATGCTGGAACCAACTCAACCAATCGAGACAAGAGTCACGCAACGACCAATGCCCACGCTCTGCTGGCCGAAGGCTCTGCAAGAGGAGCTGGACGCGGTACTGGCATCACGTCGGCCATATACCCAAGTGTCATTTAGACGTCTGATTGACGGTAGGAATTATCAAGTCCGGATTAGTAGGACAGGCCAAGTGAGGGTCATCGTCACGCACCCCATGTAAAGGGGGGTGTGAGGACGAAATTTGTGGCAAAATTTCGCCACACAAATATATGTCTGTGATTTGTAAAAACTGACTTGTGATAAAGAAATTAAATTTAAAAAAAACTGAATTACCAAAAAAAAAAAGAAAGAAAAGAACATTAACACATCTTTTAACAATAACAAATTCCCATAGGATACAGGCTGTTATACACAAGCGCAGGTGCAGGTAGCGCCACAAAACATTCGACCGCTATTCACGGCGCTGGCAGAGAAGTGAGGAACAATAATGGGCAACTACAGCTACTATATATAAGGAGGGATTTTCTGAAGCAAGAGTCACTTGAAGGAGCAGTGCCGTGCAGGGAAGTAGATCCGAGAGCGTTTCATCCTCTTGCTTCGATAACAATAGTAATATAGATAAGCCATATTTAGTGAGAACGTATCACTTCTCTTTTCTATAATTAAGGATATGAACTAAATAAACCACAAACCGATTGAATCGAAAACAAACGGCATTGAATTATTCATTAACTAAGTGATTTATGTCAAAAATTATTATTATTATGTCAAATTCTGCTGGAATTCCTCCCATAACTGGGACAGATGTTTTCTTTCATCGTGTAGTGTTTTTTCCACAAACACTCGTGCTGTCGCTTTTTTGAGTAGCACCTCTATGTTCTCTCCAATTTTCTTCTGGCGATGAAATAGTTTGTTCTTTTCTGTCGTCATCGCTGGTGGGAATAGCTCCAGAAGTAGCAGCTCAAGATACAACTTCGAATCAGCACTTGTGGATTTTTTTTTAAAACCAATGTTGAATCCTTGGTTACGCTTTAACTACTGTTTCGCCGTAGTTTCGCCTGTACACAATTAGATTTTTGTGTTTTTTAACCAATGTTGAAGCTTTTACTACTGTTTCGCCGTAGTTTCGCGTTTTTACTACTGTTTGGCCGTAGTTTGCCTAGACACAATTAGATTTTTGTGTTTTTAACTAATGTTGAAGCCTTGGTAACGCTTTAACTACTGTTTCGCCGTAGTTTCGCGTTTTTACTACTGTTTGGCCGTAGTTTGCCTAGACACAATTCGATTTTTGTGTTTTTTAACCAATGTTGAAGCCTTGGTTACGCTTTAACTACTGTTTCGCCGTAGTTTCGCGTTTTTACTACTGTTTGGCCGTAGTTTGCCTAGACACAATTAGATTTTTGTGTTTTTTAACCAATGTTGAAGCCTTGGTTACGGTTTAACTACTGTTTCGCCGTAGTTTCGCGTTTTTACTACTGTTTGGCCGTAGTTTGCCTAGACACAATTAGATTTTTGTGTTTTCTTCATGTCACTTGTTCGAGATCTTTGAGCTTCTTACCGCTGGTGGGGGATAGCTAAAGATATAACTTCGAAGGACAATGAATAGCAATGAATAGATTTGTAAATTCTATCCACCGAAGAGAAATAAATATCTGCTTCGGCTGAGTATTTGTATGATACTGTTTTTATTAAATTAAAATTTGGGTTTATATACAAGTTTAAAACTATTTCTTAAAACTCTAGCTCACGTAGGTAGCCTATGAACGCTCGTGATTCGGCGTACCTCTTGTACCTGCTTGTCACTGTATTTAGCGGAAGTACGACTCCTTACAATATCCTTCTTAGAAATACTTAAAATAGGGGATGAAACATTCATCATTGTACTTCCTCTAACTGTTACATTGTTGGGATGTATTTGTTTACTTCTTAGAATCGATCATTAAATTGTCATTCACTAAATTGTAGACAATATTGAGGGAAAACCCTTTACAAATGAGGTTCCTTAAATTAGCTCATTATGAATAAGTGGACTGTATTTATTTAGGTGAGCATGTCTAATGGCATGCCATAAATTAAATCTTTCGCGCCGCAGATTTAACGTGTTCATAATTTCATATTTGAACAGAAGTAGTTTTCGCGGCTAACAATTCAAACGCCGATATCAGCGAAACCTGCGCCAATATTTCAATGTGACTAATATTAAAATGTTATGCATCTCTTAAAAATGCTTTTTGGGTTTTTGGTAAATTTGTTTGAAAAACATGAAATTTTGGCATTTTGAGCTAAAATCTAAAAACTTTTTAAAATTCAGAAGAATTTTTTATTACTTATTTTACCTAACTCAACTTATTGCTTCCTTAAAAAAATGTAATCTCCCGGAAAAAAGTTTGAAAAGTAGGTACAATTTATACTGGGCATTTCGCGGTAGGTACTTAACGGATTAAGCTTCCTTATACTCACTCGAACGGGCTTCAGTAGACCTTTCCAATGGTAAAAAGCTTATAGTTTTAAATAGTCAGGAACCAAAGATGTATCCAAATTTTTGCTGTATCGCTTATCTGACAAGCACTGTACCAATATCTCATTTTATATTTACGAAACTAGGTATAGGGGGTTTTGGGGTGGCTCATTTTGAATTTGATGGTAAAATTTTCAAATTCAAAATGGCAAATACAAAAGGCAACCAAAATTTCCAAGAAAAGAAAAAACAAATTTTATTTTAAATTTTACTTTTACGTGACAAACTTTACATAAGTACCAAGATCATAAATATTCTTTTTTTCAAGCAAGGTTTTTTTATTTCAATTGTATAAAAAATCACTGTTAGTACTCAATATTTGATGAGCCTTCTGCATTTACTTTCGAGGCACTGATAACAAATGTTATAAGCGATAATGGGCTTTTTGCATATAAAAAATGTTTGTATGCAAATAGCTTTTGCTATTTCTTTATTCACGCCACCCAATGCAAGGTAAAAATTTACAGTTATTTGCAGTCCCATAGTTTCTTATGCATTTTTTGCATTCTTTGTACACACAGAAGTATTTTAGAGAGCGAAAGTCAATGCATAATGTCTTTCTTTAAGAACATTTTTCAAAACAAAACGTGCAATAGAAATATCCAAAATGAATAAAGTTGCACTTGTGTGACTTTGCATTCGAATATCTCGAAAATTTAAGATTTTTTTACATTAGTTCAATTTGATTGTTTCCATACATTCATTCTGAACTCATTCAGCTAAGCTTAATTCCAAAATGGCGGGACTCTAGAGGTTGTGCTTAAGCCATAAGGAGAAACTCGTCTCCACGTATATCTCGTAAACGGTGCATCCTACAGGAAATTCTGGTATCAATTTGAAGAGAATTACACTGCCTACTTTTTAGACTAAAAAGGGTTTTTGTAAAGTGGATAGTTTTTATTATATAACGTGTCAAAGTTGTGTAAATCTGGTTTTCATGTTATATCTTGTAAACGGTAGGATGCACGTTGACCATACTTATTTCCAATCTTGTAGATAATAAAATTCTCTAGAATTTTTAGCAACAACATTATAGCTCGGCAAACATGAAATGTTCACTATTTTTCTTTATTTTTCACTTTTCTAGCAAAAATAATAATTTTGACAATTTTCAGAAAAGTGAAAAAAATCTTGGAAAAATTTCATGTTTTCCGAGCTATAGCTTTCAAACCAATGATCCCACAAGAAAATGTTCTAGGTAAGAATTGTAAATTTGGATTATCTACAAGATTATACAAGATATTAAGTCTGGTCAACGTGCATCCCACCGTTTACAAGATATTACACAAAAATCAGATTTACACAACTTCGACACGTTATATAATACAAGCTATCAACTTTACGAAAATCCTTTTTAGTCTAAAAAGTAGGCGGTGTAATTCTCTTCAAAACGATACCAGGCACAACCTCTAGAGTCCCGCCATTTTGGAATTAAGCTTAGGACACTCCCCTGAATGAGTTCAGCAAAAAAAATCGCCAATTTTTGTGAAAAAAATGCTAGTATGTCTGGGCTACCATGATAAGCAAAGTGTTTTCAAGAACTTTAATTTTTTTGGTATCGGTGGACCTTTTGCTGGAAATGCTCCAGATATGGGCGCACCAATTACATTTTGTAATGATTAATATGCTCAATTACAATTACATGTAATTGTAATTGAAATTTTTCAGTTTCAATTACTTGTAATTGTGATGGATTTTTTTCAATTACAATTACTTTTAATTGTACTTATCAAGCTCAATTACATTTGTTTTTTTAAAATGTAATAGAAAAAATTTGATTGAAGAAAAAAAGATAAAAATTACTTTTTTTATCAGGGTTGGCAACCCAAACCGTAACCGAAACCGAAACCGAATGAAACCGATTCATTTTAGGGAGCGAAACCTAAACCGAAACCGATTCGTCGTAACCGATTGAATGGGTTCAACCAAAACCAATTGAAAAGGTTACGGGTTTTTAATCGGTTTTCAAAAGGTTTTCGTACACAAAATTGACTTGAAGTTTTTTTTCCTAAGAGAAAATTTATCGTATTTCATTTATTTATTTCATATATTTTTAAAATATAGGAAATATTTTTTTTAAATATTCAATAAATCTTTTTATAAGGCCGGCGCACACAGAGGCGATATTCGCTATATAATTTCAGAACCATTTCGATATTTAAAAAATCAAAGCGATTTCACCGCAGTAGATTTTGTTTGTTATTTATTATATTGCTATGGAAACAATCAAAAAGTCTGACTGAAATGGTTCTGAAAATTACTATTTTGTTTGTTATTTATTAGACTACTATGGAAACAGTCAAAAGTTTTATTTTCAAACTGATTCGAATTGGTTTTGAAACTGGCTTTTTGTGTTTGTTATTTATTGTATTGCTATGGAAACAGGCTGTATAAAAAACGCTATATTTTCAAAAATACAATTATTTGTGACAAAATTAATTTCGAAACCGCCTGCGGCACGAATAACGCCTCTGTGTGCGCAGGCATTTTTATGGTTTTTGAAAAGACTTGGAAAATTTTCGCTATTTTTTCGTAGTTTTATATGGCAGCCTTTTTCGTCCGATTTAGCTGATTCTCGAACTTGATCTCAATTCGGAGATAAAAACGTAAACCCAAAGTTTCACATCGATGTCTCAAAAAAAAAATATTCCAGCCTGTATGGTGACAGAAAGACGGGGATATGGCTAAATCTGTTTTCGATGCTGATCATGAATATATATACTTATCCATACCGGACATGCGTCCTTATGGACGTTTCAAACGTTGTATAGGGTATAAAAACTAAAAATTTAAGCAGAAATTTGTTTGAAAATGCGATTAGAGAAGGAAATTCGGTAAATGTAGTTAGATTCAGCACCCTTGATTTATATTGAATTGATATAAAATTTCCTAATATTTTGCCATCTAGAAACCTTTTAAAACCTAAACCGAAACCTTTTCAATCACTCCAACCAACCGAAACCTTTTCAAAATCAAGGAGCGAAACCGATAACCAGAACCGATTGGCAAGTGGGAGTAAAACCGAAACCGAAACCTTTATTCGATTCGGTTGCCAACCCTGTTTTTTTATATTGAATTACAAAAAAATAAAAATTACTGGAAAAATTCAGCAGGACTGCCATATATGTTCTGATAAGCATTGCTAAGTTGGACACATTCAAGAGGAGTGCGAATGCTGATGAAAATACAGTATATGACCAAAATTAGCAATATGATTTCATTGTCGATTGCCTTATAACCAGTAGGTTCAGAGGAAATTGGTCAAGAGAAGGTACCATTGACCATTTGATGCCAGAACTCTCAAAACAAATTATTTTATTGTTGATTGATATTTATATTTAAACTAGTAAATCACCCGTGACTTCGCACAGACCATCATTGAACACGCCCATTGCCACGCCCCTTCTCACAGAATATACTCTCAAACTCCACTATTTGCTTCAGCAGAGCTTACTTTCCACAGTCCACATGGCCACATTTCGAATTGATACGCCCCCTTTTGGAAAAATCCAAAATCCGGCTCAAGAATCTCTAGCCATGGTCTCACAGAATATATATGTTGAATTGCAGCTTCCTAGGTCTGGTGCCTGCAGGAGAGGATACTATAATTGCCATATTTTGAGCTGCCACGCCTCTTTTAGAAAATCCCAAATTTGGCTACACTTTTAGCTTCAGGAGAGCATACTATCCACAATCCATCTTTAACTAACACTGCCACTTTTCGAATTGCCACCATTGTTGCCATCGATCTGAAAAAAAATATGTCACTTCCATTTCGAAAATATGTCACGTGACATAATTCTTCCATTTCGAAAATATGTCACGCGACATACTCCTTCTATTTCGAAAATATTTTACGTGATATAATCCCTATATATTGTCTGTCTGTCTGTTTGTCCCTCAATCACGGCTAAACGGCTGTACCGATTCTCTTGAAACTTTCAGGATAAATTCTATAGGTATCGACATGTAACATAGGCTATATGCGGTTGGGATTGGACAAAGGGGCGTGGCACCTCCCATACAACACAAAATATGTCTACTAGGTAATTTAGTAACTATTGAATTGAATTTGAATTGAATATTGAATAATAAATACGAAATTTATCACGAAGTTGAATAATAACTTTTCCAAGCTTTATGCCAAATATGTGCTTAATTGGACAAGGGGCGTGGCACCGCCCACACAACGCGTAACTTAAATACCAGCTAAGTAAGCAACGATTGAATATATTCTAATGAAATTTAGCATGGAGTTGTACAGTATGTTTTCCCAGCTATGTGTCGAATATGGGAATAATTGGACAAAGGGGCGTGGCACCTCCCACACAACACATAACTTAAATACCAGCTAATTAAGCAACTAATGGATATATTTTAGTGAAATTTGGAATGGAGTTGTACTGCTATGTGTCGAAAATGGGAATAATTGGAAAAGGGGCGTGGCACCGCCCATACAATTTTCTACCCTGATTTTATTCAAAT
Organism: Heteromyza rotundicornis; assembly: GCA_951394025.1. Taxonomy (NCBI): domain Eukaryota; kingdom Metazoa; phylum Arthropoda; class Insecta; order Diptera; family Heleomyzidae; genus Heteromyza; species Heteromyza rotundicornis. The sequence goes on from OX596013.1 coordinate 24,748,510, forward strand.
TTTAAGTAAAAATTGTGTTAGTAATGGAATTTACAATAGGACATAACAGGTTGGATTTGTACAACGGGGCATGGCACCTCTCATACAACAAAAAATAATTTTAAAATGTAACATAGTAACTATCGAATATTAAGTGGTCCATGCCACCAACTGCGCCCTTGCACATTTTTTGGGTGAATCATACCGGGTGGGATTACAGCTGCCACCAAGTGCGTCCTTGGACATTTTTTGGGTGAATCATACCGGGTGGGATTACAACTGGAACCAAGTGCTTCCTCGGACATTTTTTGGGTGGCTCATGCCGGGTGGGATTACAACAGTCACCAAGAGCGTCCTTGGACTTTTTTTTCTGAATCATACCGGGTGGGATTACAGTTGCCACCAAGTGCGTCCTTGGACTTTTTTTTTGTGATTCTTACCGGGTGGGATTACAACTGGCACCAAGTTTCACGGGGGGAATAAACCATCAACTACAGCGCCATTGAAGTTGTCGAAAATTCCTATATATATTTATTTTAAAATTTTATACAACCCGTGCAACGCCGGGTATGTAACAGCTAGTCTACTATATTTATGAAAGCAAAGGGGGATAGGATACCAAAATATTATTAAAAAATACAACTAATTTCAAACATGAACAATTTATTAGTTCTTCAGTGTACAAATAATTGTGCAACACCAAATTCTGATTGCGGACAGATTCTAATAGGTCTTGGTCACCATAATATTATCCTGGAGGTTACTTCACTTTTGTTAAAGCTACATTTTAACGGTTAGTGAATTTTTTTTCGTGATATTGACATTAGGGGGTTAAGATGTCTAGCAACATTGGGCGCATTCAGCGGAGACAACAGTTGTCGCAGCGCTACCTCTCCCAGCGCTTAATTTTTCTGAATGCGTTGCTACTTCAAACTTCAGAACAACAACTAAAAAAATATTTTTTTTTCCATACATATTTTTTTTGGAAATGGAAATTTTTGTTTTGATTGGTTTATGGACACTGGACTTGATATGGATATACTGTGACATATAGCGGGTCTTGTCCAACCGTTGCTTGTAGGGAGGGGAGATAAAAATTCTGGAAACGGCCAATATTTCGAAGATACGATTGCAATCTAATTGTATATTTTCATTATTTATTTTTTAACTGACTGAAATTTGACCACTTGACGTAGCTCACAACAGTTGTTCAAAAGTAGCATATAAAAAGGTGCTACCTAAATTTGGTAGCGCTGCAAGAAAATGTCATAGTAGCGCTACCAAATTAGTGTCATTCAGTGAATAATCACACAACTGTTTTCTCTGCTGAATGCGCCCATTGTTGCTAGCGGAAAGTAGAAAATTTTTTCTGAAGCTACTAACACGATAAGTTTTTTTCAACAAGATTGCATTGACCCATTGACCTTTGACCACGAATAACTCGCTCATTCGAGCTAATCCAGAAAAACTCTTTGAGGGAGTCATTATGTACACGGAGGGAAATGCTTGCTGAAATCATGCGTTATAGGAATCAATTAAGTAAAAATTAGTCACGATATTGATCCATTAATTAGAAGTCAATAATCAAGAATTCTTAATCATAAGAACTGTGAAAATCATAGTTTGTGATTTGTGTTTGGTTGATTTGTTCCACTTAAACATGAATTATGATTTTCCCTTTTGACATAATCAATGAGAAGATGGAATAAATTGTGCAAACAAAAATCATAAATTATGATTAAAAATTCATAATTTTAGGCTTAAATGAGAATAAATGAATCATTCGTAATAATAATTTGAGCACATATTTCCAATTAAATAAATTAAAATTTTTTTTATTTGCTAATTTTTTACTTAATTATTTATTTAATTTTACTTTTTTATTTGCCAACTTGCTTAGAATAATTTGTAATAACTTTTTCACAAATTCAGTTTTCCCGGAATTCGAACCGATATCATCCTCTCCAGTCCGCACGCCTAACCGATTCGGCTACCCTGGCATTATTGTAAAAGCGTCTAAATGTATTGTATATTGCTCAGCAATTCATGACAATCAACCCAGTTACTCATAATTCATGATAACACGTGCAGTTTCATGACCTAGTTAATCATCCATTATTCTTCAAGAATAATAAAATAAATCACGAAATTCATAAACCCTTATCATAATGTATTCACAATCTATATGCATAGTTTATGTACGAATTCGCATAATTTGTGACTAATATTCACAATTAATGATTATAGTTAGTAATTAAGTAACAATAATTTTATGGACTCCATAATCGTAAATCATGAGCCAACATTTCTCTCCGTGTATACCAAGATCTTTCAGAATATGTTATCAGATCGGCAATCAGAAAAATTAGCCCTCATTTTGTCGCTTAGTGAAATTAGAGATGGAAAACAAAATTAGAATAAGGTTGTCATATATATGTAGCAGGGACGTAACCAGGAATACATTTCGGGGGGGTTTTCATAAATTTTTTTTACTTATACTGAGAAAAAAAACTAGAAAATACAAACCAAATTAAAATCAACAACAGATCGCTTTTTTCAAAATAAATCTTTTGATTTTTCATAAAAAAAAGTAGATTACAAAAATTTTGAAAAAACCCGAGGGGGAGTTTATGAAAAAATCGACATATTGTGTTCATATATTTTAGGGGGTTTCGGCACCCTAAAACCCTCCTAACCCCCCCTCCCATTCATGGGTACGTCCCTGCTTTCATTTTATCCGCAGCAAAATTTCGAATAACTATAAACCTTCATAACGTGTTTCACTTTGATGTAAATGTAAACCGTGATGCTTAATAACGAATGCTAGAACTGTAATTTTCCAGTTTTTGGTAAACAAAAATAAAATATCAAGGAGTATACGGAAGTTTCTCTTAAATTCTGTTGAATTTCATAACAATTCCATATATTTTTCTATTACTTCATAGATTTCGGGGGGGGGGTTCGAACACCCCCCCCTGGTTACGTCCCTGATATGTAGAGTCATAAACAATAATTCATCATGGTTTGGCAAAACCATGAGTTGATAAATTTTCAGAATACAAGGAAATTACTTCTCAACGTTTTTGGCATTTGGGCCACACACAAAATGATGTTAAAATATTTTACGCAGGTAAAAAAATATGTTACTTTTGACACTTTTGACTTTTGCCACTGGTGACATCAATTATGTCACGATGCCAACGCTCTCTAGGCCCACTGGCGTCCTCTGGAAGGTGAGGGCAGACATCCGGTAAAACAATGGGATTTTATATATTGTGATGTTTTTCTTGTGAGCTCTGACCTCAAATGGTCAAGGGCAGCTACTCTTGATCACTACCTCCAAATTCCACAGTACCAACTGAATGCAAGGTCCAATCGGAAACAAAATCATATATATTGTTAGTTTTGGTCGCAATCTGCCCTTTGGCCACCATTCCGCCTCTTGCATTTGTCCATCTTAGCAATCCTTACAAGAACATATATGGCAGTATGCTGAATTTTTCCTGTAATTCCTTTTTTTTTAAATTCAAACCAAAAAATTAATTTTTTTATAATTTTTTCCTCAATTACATTTTTATTTCCTGTCATGAGGTATGGGTATATTCACTTTGGTCTGATGTTCGTAACACCACGACGGAGACGTGTCCGGTATGGAAAAGTATTAATATTAATATTAATATTAATATTCTTGATCAGCGTCCAATTTGATGTCGAAATTTAAAAATTCAAGATGGCGGAACCAATATGGCGGCCGAAATTTTAAGATTTCATAAAAACAGTATGAAATTTTGTATAGGGGGGTTTTTGGGGTCGCTGATTTCGAATTTGATGTCGCATTTTCAAAATTCTAAATGGCGGATCCAATATGGCCCAGTAGGTGTAGGGTATATATAAGTCGGCTTGACCTTACTCACTTACTCACTTGTTTCTATTACATTTTCAAATACAAATGAGCTAGAATTAAAATTAAAATTTGTTGTAATAAAATTTGCCCATGTCTGGATATAGCCATTCCTTTTTATGACCCTTATATTAACTTGCTTTGGGTGGGTGGACTATATATATATATATATATATATATATATATCCTCAAATCTGCGGCGATTTCATACACTTCCACATGAGGTAGAGAGCTGAAATTTGGAACACTGATAGAACTCCGGTGCCAATTGAAAGTCCTAACTTTCGTATTTTGTAAGCTCCAAGGCTGAAATTTTTTACTTAGGTTCGCATTAGGGAAAAAGAGGAAAAAGGGGGACAAAAAAATATTTAAAAAAAAGAGAAAAATAAAAAAAGAGTAAAAAACAAGTTTTTCAAAATATAACCCTTTAACCGACTAAAAAGCAGAAAATAAATTTCCTTTAAATTAATTTCAGCAATTTCGATTTAAAATTAAGGGTTTTTAACGACTTAAAAATCTGCAAAGATATTAGGAGGAAAGTAGTCAAAAAACCCTTAATTTTAAATCGAAATAGCAGAAATTAATTTAAAGGAAATTTATTTTCTGTTTTTTAGTCGGTTAAAGGGTTATATTTTAAAAAAATTGTTTTTTCTTTTTTTTTTCATATACAAAATTTTAATAACTTACTTCGATACTCTCATGCAAATGCAGTTCATGGTTCATCAACTGTTGCCATACGTCATTAATAACATCATCGAATTGCATCTGGATCTTATTGAATTGGTCGTTCAGTTGAAAAGTTTCAGACGACTCGTCGTCAAATCCTTGTATTGCTCGTATTTCAAGTGACTTCAGGCAGATATAAGCTCTATCGAACATTGCATTTTTGTAGTGTAGAAATTCTTCAATAACGCTCTGACCCATTCGTTGGATACCACTCTGTCCTTCTTTTAAGTTCGACTTGAATTCCGTAATTTCAAAATGCCGTTCTTTGTACTTCTCCAATCCAAATTTGTATATCTCTTGGGTAACCTCGTATATGTCCTTGTCGTACTTATCTGCCAAGTCAGTTACTGCCTGACCGACCATCAGCAGTATACGTCCGTCGTCGTCATCCTTCCATAGTGACTCGTACAATTGGTGTTCGTTCAAATGTTCAACGAAGCTGGACGAAAGTCTCTCGGCATCCCATTTCTTCTTGGTGAGTATCGTACGTTCGACTATTTCCATTTCCTCGCTAGTATCGATTTCACGAAGTTCAAGACTATGACATAAAAGCAAGAAATATGATAATTTAAGAAGAATTGAATTAAATTACACAGTCAAAAAAGCACAATTATAAGACAGCTCAATAAATTGCACTGTGTCACAGTTTTTTTTTTTTTTTTTTTAATGTACATTTATTCATTTGAATCACCCAATATTAACTTAGGTCTAACAATGATTATTCAATAATTCTACTTAATTCTAAAAAAAAAAGAAAAATTCGGCTTAAACTATGCTATGAGATGTAAAAATTGCCCTACATCCATTGATTTAGGCAATGTGGAGTTAGCGTATCTAATATATGAGATATATATTAGCTTCGTTTAAGACGTGAGGGATTCAGAGGTCTCAGTAAATTTCTAGCTAGAATGTTTGGATGAAACATAAGCTTCTGCTTGTACTTCGAGGTAAGTTTCGGAATTTCGTCTTTTACTGCAGGGATATTCAAATCATTGTGGATGTTTGCATTTCTTATAAACCAAGGGGCTCTGGTAATTTGTCGCAGGATTTTAGATTGGACTCTCTGGAGTTTTTCCACATTAGAGGGAGAGGCTGTACCACAGAGTTCAATTCCATATGTCCATATGGGTTTTATTATACTTTTGTATATTTGGACTTTATATGTGAGATTAAGCTTTGATGCCCTTGCGATTAGCCAATTTAGCTCCAACTGTTTTAACTTAATCTGAGTGATTTTAGATTGGATGTGCTTGTGCCATGTGAGACGGCGATCAAGATGCATTCCAAGGTACTTTGTTTCGGTGCTTTCGGGCACAACTTGGCCGTTTATCTTCAGAGCAGGACACGTGCCCCTTCTTAGGGTGAAGGTTAAGTGGCAGCTTTTGGATTCGTTGACTTTGATTTTCCATCGTGATAGCCAATTGCTTAGAGAGTCCAAATGTTTTTGCACGTAAAGAGTTGCCATGTCTGGGTTTGAGTGGGAGCACAGGATAGCAGTGTCGTCAGCAAAAGTCGATAAAAGAGTTCTGTCGCTTTTGGGCATATCTGCAGTATATATAATATAAAGCAGGGGCGCGAGGACACTACCTTGTGGTACTCCGGCCAGTATATCGTATTTTTGGGAGACAAAGCTTTTATATTTTACTACAAATTTTCTATTCGTGAGATAGTTTTTAAGTAGGCAGTGCATATTAGCGGGGAGAATATGCTGTAATTTGAAAATAAGTCCTTCGTGCCAGACTTTATCGAAGGCCTGGGTAATATCGAGAAAAACAGCGGACAGCGTACTGTTTCTTTTCGAAAGTGCTTTTTATTGAGTCTACAATACGGTGTACTTGTTCGATAGTGCCATGCTTTTCGCGGAAGCCAAACTGGTGATCGGGAATCACTTGTTTTTCTGTAATTTTGGGTGTAATCAGTTTTATTAGAAGTTTTTCGAAGAGTTTCGATAACACAGAGAGCAAACTTATGGGGCGGTATGAAGTCACATTGTTGGGATTTTTTCCAGGTTTGGGAATCATTGTAACTTGAGAAAGTTTCCAATCATCTGGGTAGTGACATGTTCTAAGGATTGCATTAAATATGTGCAATAAATGGGTTATTGCAACTGATGGCAGTTCTTTTATCATTGTGGGCGTTATCAAGTCCGGTCCTGGTGCTTTTTTTTGGTTCAGGCATTTATTTATTGCCTCCATTAGTTCATTTTTTTTCATCGCGACTGTACAGGTGTTATTGAGTCGGATTATTGTTGGTAATGGGATATCACCAGTTGTTTCGTTCGGGGTGAATACGGTTTTTAGGTGGTTGGCAAAAGCAGCACCTTTTTCTGAATCGCTTCTGGCCCAATTTCCGTTTGGCAGCCGTATGGGAGGTTCTGCCAGTACCGGTTTTTTCATATTTTTAGCAGCTCGCCAGAGAGAGTAATTTGTTGATTTTGTGGGTGCGAGATGTTCAACGAGTTGTTGAAAGTCTCTTTCGGATTTCCATTTAAGCTGTTTTTGTAGATTTCGAGTGATATCTTTTAACTGTTTTTTCAAGGTGGGCGATCTGTGATTTTGCCATTCATGACGTATTTTTCTTTTATTTTTTAGAAGCTGCTCTAAATGTTTTGGAGTACATTTTGTATAGCTTCGGGTTGAGCTATTTTGGATTTGGGAGGGAGTGGCCGCTGCAGCTGCTTTGGAAAGCAAAAGTGTGAATTTACTAACAGCTGTGTTTATTTCGTTTTTCGTTTTTAGTGACACTTTAGGGTTAATGTGAGAGCTTATATACTTCCGATATTTGAGCCAGTTTGTGAGTTTACTAGTCAATTTATCTGGTGGGTTGACCTCAGAGCTTGGGATGTACTTTATTGTGATAATAGTAGGCGTATGGTCTGATGAGAGATCTAGAGAAGATTCTATAGTCAATTGGCTCCTTCTTACAGTTTTAAATACTGCAAAGTCAATGACGTCGGGAGTTTTTCGGCTGTCAGTTGGCCAGTAAGTTGGAGTGCCAGAGGAGACAACGTCAAGGCCGAGGCTGTTGACAGTGTTCAACAGGAGCCTGCCCTTTGGTGATATAAGCCGAGAGCCCCAGTATGTATGTTTGGCGTTGAAGTCGCCGGCAACGAGAAACTTTGATCCAAGAGAATTGAAAAAAGTCTGGAATTGTTGCTCAGTTATTTTGTGTCTGGGCGGGCAGTATATAGCTGTTAATGTTAGGCCTTTTAAGTATTCATCGAGAGAAATACTTGTCGCTTGAATGTATTCTGTGCAATAATTCTGTAGAGCATAATGCTTTATTCGGCTTTTTATGAGAATAGCGGAACCACCTCTAGCGTTTCCGCTTGGATGCTTTGTGTCATAGAGTCTATATCCCGGAAGATTGAAAAAGTGTTTTTCGGTGAAGTGAGTTTCAGAAATTAGCATAACGTCAATGCTGGACTCTTTCAAGAACTCGAGAAGTTCTAGTTTGTGAAGACACAGGCCGTTTGCATTCCAAAATGATATTTTTAAACCATTCATGGTTTAGACATGAGATGTTGCAGTAAAAGACTTTGATTTTTAATCATTTCTTGCATCATATTTTGCATACCAGACATAAATTGTGACATATTTTGTATAAACACTTGCAGAGTTTGTTCGAGAGAACTGCTAGGAGGAGCAGGTTGCGTGAACTCGGGGACAGAGTTTTGTCCTTTTAAAGCACTGGCGTAGGAAACGCCTTGATTTATATTGGGATTTACATAAGTAGGCACAATGGATTGTGAGGGATTTGTTGGGATTTTTCTTAAATCCTGTTTTGGAGGGAAAACATCAGCTTTGGGAATAGCATTGCTTTTGAAGGATTTGTAGATTGGACAGCCTCTATAGTTTGCTGTATGGTTGCCACCGCAGTTGCTGCATTTTTTAACATTTGCATCCTCTTTAGTTTTTTTGCACAAGTTTGTGGGGTGGAGATCGCCACATATTACGCACACGCTGGGAAGTGTGCAATACGATTTTGTGTGGCCGTATTCTTGGCAATTTTGGCACTGAATTGGTCCTCGGCGCTTATGAGGCTCTTCCACTGTAATTTTGCGATGGAGGAGATACCGCAGTGAGTAAATTGGGTGAGATTCCCCCTTTTTTAGGGACTTCGGATCAAATTCCAGTTCCACTCGGAATAGTGGTTGGGGAATTTTATCTCGATTTTGTATGTTAAAAACGGATTTAACGTGGAAGCGCTCTTCGATTAAAGCGCTTTTGATTTCATTGCATTCAACAAACGAGTCAATGCCTTTTATGACAACGGAGAGACCTTTAGAGCTTTTGAGCTGATATGTGTAATAGCTCTTTTTTGATTTATCGAGGGATTCGATAATTTTTCTATAATTTGCCTCGTTATAGATTTGAATTTTAGTCTCATGGATTCTTCCCTTAAGAATAGGGATTACATGAAATGTGTGATCACCAATTATTTGAGAAATTGTTTTTATTAGGGAATTTGAGTTTTTTTCACGTAAGTAAATTGGTGGGGGTTTTTGGAATTTCGGAATCGGTTCCGAACTTTTGGATTCGGCCAGAATGGCAAATCGGTTGTGCCCTAACTCAATAGACTTTTTGGGATTAGTCTTTTGCATTTTAGAAGATTTCACATTTCCAGGAGGAGAACCTCTTCGTTTGAAGTAGGCGTCAATGCCTGTCTGCGCTGCCGTTGCCTTTATATTTTGCTCTCTAGAGATAGAGCTACTTTGAAGTTTTGTTGTTTTTAACTTATCGACAAATTTTTTTTGCTCATTTAAATTCTGAGCGGGAGTAACGCAAAAGGGAATTTGCATGCTGTGATGAAATGGGATTTCTAGAACAAAAGGCGAAACAGAGTTACCTGTGTGTGTGTTTGGAGTAACACACTCTTGACTCCATGTTAGAGCAGGCGTGAGAGATTCAGCGTGTGATGTCATCAATGCGGGATATTGAACGGGAGTAGTTGGTAACATTAGCGATACAGAATGCTTAGAGAGCGTTGCATTCTGCAATGATGGACGAAGAGCGTCATCGCTATTGGGGGCAAGCGGGGACACATGAATTTTCGCCGTTCTCGCACTTTCTTGTTGTTGTTTTAATTGTGTCGCACTTTCTTCTGTTTCGCTTTCGTCTGAGCGGGAAGCAGAAAACGGCGTGAGAGACGCGCTCGATTTTTTCGGGGAATGCTTTATTCCCATTTTTTGCAGAAATAATTTATATTTATAATTGTTTTTTTTTAGTGTTTTGCAGCGGCTCCGACGATGCCGACTGCGTGTAAAAAGTGGCGATCACTTTATTTTCTTTTTTCGCGGAGTTTGTATTTGATTTGGGAAACACTTTCGAGTTTATTTTTTCTTTTGTGTGGAGCGGAAAATTTTGCGACCACATCAGAAGAGAATTAAACATGAATTGCCAGTGGAAAAATAATAGACTCGGGACCATCCATATGTTGTACACTGAGCGGACAAATGCAGCAACAATATTTAATTTATTTAAATGTGATCTGAATATTTGAATATTTGGAAATTAGTATCTCATATAGAAATCCAATACGCGCGTATTTAAATGTTTTCTCTACACGGAGAGAAATGTTGGCTCATGATTTACGATTATGGAGTCCATAAAATTATTGTTACTTAATTACTAACTATAATCATTAATTGTGAATATTAGTCACAAATTATGCGAATTCGTACATAAACTATGCATATGGATTGTGAATACATTATGATAAGGGCTTATGAATTTCGTGATTTATTTTTTTATTCTTGAAGAATAATTGATGATTAATTAGGTCATGAAACTGCACGTGTTATCATGAATTATGACTAATTGGGTTGATTGTCATGAATTGCTGAGCAATATACAATACATTTAGACGCTTTTACAATAATGCCAGGGTAGCCGAATAGGTTAGGCGTCGGGACTGGAGAGGATGATATCGGTTCGAATTCCGGGAAAACTGAATTTGTGAAAAAGTTATTACAAATTATTCTAAGCAAGTTGGCAAATAAAAAAGTAAAATTAAATATATAATTAAGTAAAAAATTAGCAAATAAAAAAAATTTTAATTTATTTAATTGGAAATATGTGCTCAAATTATTATTACGAATGATTTATTTATTCTCACTTAAGCCTAAAATTATGAATTTTTAATCATAATTTATGATTTCTGTTTACACAATTTATTCCATCTGTCATTGATTATGTCAAAAGGGAAAATAATAATTCATGTTTAAGTGGAACAAATCAAGCAAACAAAAATCACAAACTATGATTTTCACTTTTAACACTTTTAGGAAAACACTTGGAAAATTTTCGCTTTTTTCGTAGTTTTATATGGCAGCCTTTTTTGTCCGATTTTGCTGATTCTCGAACTTCATCTCAGTTCATAGAAAAAAACGTAAACCCAAAATTTCACGTTGATGTCTCAAAAAAAACATTCCAGCCGCAATCGTGACAGACAGACGGGAATATGGCTAAATCGGTGTTCGATTCTGATCATGAATATATATACTTATCCATACCGTACACGCGTCCTTATGGACGTTTCAAACGTTGTGACAAAGGTAATAACGCCTGTGTGTGGTAAAAAAAATAAAACTTTAAGCAGAAATTTGTTTAAAAATGCGTTAGATAAGGTAATTCGGTAAATGTAGTTACATTCAGCACCCTTGATTTATATTGAATTGATATAAAATTTCCTAATATTGGGCCATCTAGAAACCTTTTAAAACCTAAACCGAAACCTTTTCAAAATAAAAGAGCGAAACCGATAACCGGAACCGATTGCCAAGTGGGAGTGAAACCGAAACCGAAACCTTTATTCGATTCGGTTGCCAACCCTGCTTTTTATAACCCTTATATTAACTTGCTTTATATTTATATATATATATAAATATATATATATATAAATAAATATATATATATATATTTATATATATATATATATATTTATATATATATTTATATATTTATATATATATAAATATATATATATATATACTCAAATCTGCGGCGAGCTTTATTATACACTTCCACATGAGCTAGAGAGCTGAAATTTGGAACACTGATAGAACTTTTGGGGTCCATCAGAGGCGTAGGGGGCCGTGGGGCTACTCAAACCCCTTTTTTTAAACATGGCATAGCTTCCAATTCCTTCAAGCTACAATGATGAAATTGTAGGTGGGTTCTTATTGACAAAATAAAATTTTATACCCTTTGGAAAGGGGTGTGTGGGGGCAAAGCGGAGCGGAATGAGCTACAAGGCTGACATTTTTATACCCCCACACTCACTGTGGCAGGGTATACTAACTTTGTCACAACGTTTGTAACGCCCATAAGGAGGCGTGTCCGGTATGGAAAAGTATATATATTCTTGATCAGTATCACCTCCTGAGTCGATTTAGCGATGTCCGTCTGGTCGTCTGTCCGTCTGTCCGTCTGTCCGTCTGTCCGTCTGTCCGTCTGTCCGTCTGTCCGTCTGTCCGTCCGCACGATAGCGGTCGCAGTTTTGGAGATATCGACTTGAAACTTTTTTTACATGTTTTTCTCGTGAATACTGAGATCAAGTTCGAGAATCAGATAAATCGGACAAAAACTGGGCGTGGCTCCCATACACCGAAAAAAAAAGGTAAAAATTTTTTATTGTTGTATTCGATTGGAAATGTTTAGAAACGTATTTTTGACATGGTCCGAGGTTCCGCAGCCACATATATAAGGGTCTAAATGGGGTCTTGAGACCAATTTTTTTTTTTTGTGGATTTAATTGGAAATTTTTAGAAATGGATTTTGGACATGGTTCGGGCTCCAAAACCACCTATAATTGGCTCAAAATAGGGTCTTGAGACCACAATTTTTTATGTTCAAGGTACTTCTTCCTACTGTGTGGTGGTATTTCAGCTTCGGTATAGCCGAAGATAGTCCACTCTCTAGTTTTTACTGAGGTTCGCATTCGGGAAAAAAAGTAAAAAAGGGGGGAAAAAGGGGGAATAGGGAGGAGGAAAAACCATTTTTTTTTAAAAAAAAGCGGAAAATAAAAAAGAGTAAAAAACAATTTTTTTTAAATTTAACCCTTTAAACGACTAAAAAGCAGAAAATAAATTTCCTTTAAATTAGTTTCAGCAATTTCATTTAAAGTTAAGGGTTTTTGGAGACTTCGAAATCTACAATGATATTAGGAACAAAGTAGCCAAAAACCCTTAATTTTAAATAGAAATTGCTGAAATTAATTTATAGGAAATTTATTTTCTGCTTTTTAGTCGGTTAAAGGGTTTTAAAAAACTTGTCTTTTATTCTTTTTTTTTCATTTTGATTTTTTTGTTAGAAATCGTACAAAGAAAAAAGTCTAGATTTTCGGCTTAGCCGCAAGCCGTTTTTTAGCAGGGGTCATCGGCGGCGGCTAACGTTTATTCAAATCGTCGGCGGCTGCTAGCCGACCGGCTCAGTCGCATCTGCTGACACCTCTGCCTCGCGAGGCTATGGAGTGCCAACCACCGCCTCAAAGTAAAAAAATCGATTTTTATGAATACAAATTTTTACTTTACTAAGAAGTTGTCTTCAAGTTTGCCGTCAACAATTTTTGTCGTCCAACGTTTAAGTAACGGTCTATAATTAATAGGGTAGAAGGGGGAGCATTCTCTAAAATAAAACATTAAACAAATGCCTTAATTACTTTTGTAGGAAAAATTCTTCACAAAATTTTAAAAAAGTTAGTAAATGAGATTCAAGTTAAATGCAACTTTCCTAACGATTTTTCTAAATTAATTGATGAGCTTAAAACATTGATTCTTTTTCTATTCTTTAAAATTTGTTTGCTCGGTTTTGTTATACCAAATATACTGACGTATGTGCCCCATGTGCGATCCGGCGAATGTACCCCAGTGTGTTAGTATACCCCACACACACTGTGGCAGGGTATACTAACACACTGTGGCAGGGTATACTAACAACGTTTGTAACGCCATGTTTGTTCGGTATGGAAAATAATATATTACATTAGTAGCACCAAAGCAAGTCTACAATATATGTATGAAATAAAAACAGAGTAAAAACAAGTTTTTTAAAATATAACCGACTAAAAAGCAGAAAATAAAGTTTCTTTAAATTATTTTCAGCAATTTCGATTTAAAATTAAGGGTTTTTGGGTACTTTCCTCCGAATATCATTGCAGGTTTTATAGTCGCCAAAAACCCTTAATTTTAAATCGAAATTGCTGAAATTAATTTAAAGAAAATTTATTTTCTGCTTTTTAGTCGGTTAAAGGGTTATATTTTAAAAAACTTGTTTTTACTCTGTTTTCATTTTCCTTTTTTTTTGTTTTTTTTACACTTTTTTACTCTTTTTCCCAAATGCCTAAGTAAAAAACCTAAGTAAAAAATTTAAGCCTTGTAGCTTACAAAATACGAAAGTTAGGTCTTTAAATTGGCTCCATCCCGCTCCCCTTTGACCCCACACCCCCCTTTCCAAAGGGTAAAAAATTTCATTTTGTCAATAAGAACTCACCTACCATTGTAGGTGGTCCGAGGTTCCGAAGCCACATATATAAGGGTCTAAATGGGGTCTTAAGACCAATTTTTTTTTTTTTTGTGGATTTAATTGGATATTTTTAGAAATGGATTTTGGACATGGTCCGGGCTCCAAAAACCACCTATAATTGGCTCAAAATAGGGTCTTGAGACCACATTTTTATATGTTCGAGGTACTTCTTCCTACTGTGTGGGGGTATTTCAGCTTCGGTATAGCCGAAGATAGTCCACTCTCTAGTTTTTACTGAGGTTCGCATTCGGGAAAAAGAGTAAAAAAGGGGGGAAAAAGGGGGAATAGGGAGGAGGAAAAACCATTTTTTTTTAAAAAAAAGCGGAAAATAAAAAAGAGTAAAAAACAATTTTTTTTAAATTTAACCCTTTAAACGACTAAAAAGCAGAAAATAAATTTCCTTTAAATTAGTTTCAGCAATTTCATTTAAAGTTAAGGGTTTTTGGAGACTTCGAAATCTACAATGATATTAGGAACAAAGTAGCCAAAAACCCTTAATTTTAAATAGAAATTGCTGAAATTAATTTATAGGAAATTTATTTTCTGCTTTTTAGTCGGTTAAAGGGTTTTAAAAAACTTGTCTTTTATTCTTTTTTTTTCATTTTGATTTTTTTGTTAGAAATCGTACAAAGAAAAAAGTCTAGATTTTCGGCTTAGCCGCAAGCCGTTTTTTAGCAGGGGTCATCGGCGGCGGCTAACGTTTATTCAAATCGTCGGCGGCTGCTAGCCGACCGGCTCAGTCGCATCTGCTGACACCTCTGCCTCGCGAGGCTATGGAGTGCCAACCACCGCCTCAAAGTAAAAAAATCGATTTTTATGAATACAAATTTTTACTTTACTAAGAAGTTGTCTTCAAGTTTGCCGTCAACAATTTTTGTCGTCCAACGTTTAAGTAACGGTCTATAATTAATAGGGTAGAAGGGGGAGCATTCTCTAAAATAAAACATTAAACAAATGCCTTAATTACTTTTGTAGGAAAAATTCTTCACAAAATTTTAAAAAAGTTAGTAAATGAGATTCAAGTTAAATGCAACTTTCCTAACGATTTTTCTAAATTAATTGATGAGCTTAAAACATTGATTCTTTTTCTATTCTTTAAAATTTGTTTGCTCGGTTTTGTTATACCAAATATACTGACGTATGTGCCCCATGTGCGATCCGGCGAATGTACCCCAGTGTGTTAGTATACCCCACACACACTGTGGCAGGGTATACTAACACACTGTGGCAGGGTATACTAACAACGTTTGTAACGCCATGTTTGTTCGGTATGGAAAATAATATATTACATTAGTAGCACCAAAGCAAGTCTACCATATATGTATGAAATAAAAACAGAGTAAAAACAAGTTTTTTAAAATATAACCGACTAAAAAGCAGAAAATAAAGTTTCTTTAAATTATTTTCAGCAATTTCGATTTAAAATTAAGGGTTTTTGGGTACTTTCCTCCGAATATCATTGCAGGTTTTATAGTCGCCAAAAACCCTTAATTTTAAATCGAAATTGCTGAAATTAATTTAAAGAAAATTTATTTTCTGCTTTTTAGTCGGTTAAAGGGTTATATTTTAAAAAACTTGTTTTTACTCTGTTTTTATTTTCCTTTTTTTTTGTTTTTTTTACACTTTTTTACTCTTTTTCCCAAATGCCTAAGTAAAAAACCTAAGTAAAAAATTTAAGCCTTGTAGCTTACAAAATACGAAAGTTAGGTCTTTAAATTGGCTCCATCCCGCTCCCCTTTGACCCCACACCCCCCTTTCCAAAGGGTAAAAAATTTCATTTTGTCAATAAGAACTCACCTACCATTGTAGGTGGTCCGAGGTTCCGAAGCCACATATATAAGGGTCTAAATGGGGTCTTAAGACCAATTTTTTTTTTTTTTGTGGATTTAATTGGATATTTTTAGAAATGGATTTTGGACATGGTCCGGGCTCCAAAAACCACCTATAATTGGCTCAAAATAGGGTCTTGAGACCACATTTTTATATGTTCGAGGTACTTCTTCCTACTGTGTGGGGGTATTTCAGCTTCGGTATAGCCGAAGATAGTCCACTCTCTAGTTTTTACTGAGGTTCGCATTCGGGAAAAAGAGTAAAAAAGGGGGGAAAAAGGGGGAATAGGGAGGAGGAAAAACCATTTTTTTTTAAAAAAAAGCGGAAAATAAAAAAGAGTAAAAAACAATTTTTTTAAATTTAACCCTTTAAACGACTAAAAAGCAGAAAATAAATTTCCTTTAAATTAGTTTCAGCAATTTCATTTAAAGTTAAGGGTTTTTGGAGACTTCGAAATCTACAATGATATTAGGAACAAAGTAGCCAAAAACCCTTAATTTTAAATAGAAATTGCTGAAATTAATTTATAGGAAATTTATTTTCTGCTTTTTAGTCGGTTAAAGGGTTTTAAAAAACTTGTCTTTTATTCTTTTTTTTTCATTTTGATTTTTTTGTTAGAAATCGTACAAAGAAAAAAGTCTAGATTTTCGGCTTAGCCGCAAGCCGTTTTTTAGCAGGGGTCATCGGCGGCGGCTAACGTTTATTCAAATCGTCGGCGGCTGCTAGCCGACCGGCTCAGTCGCATCTGCTGACACCTCTGCCTCGCGAGGCTATGGAGTGCCAACCACCGCCTCAAAGTAAAAAAATCGATTTTTATGAATACAAATTTTTACTTTACTAAGAAGTTGTCTTCAAGTTTGCCGTCAACAATTTTTGTCGTCCAACGTTTAAGTAACGGTCTATAATTAATAGGGTAGAAGGGGGAGCATTCTCTAAAATAAAACATTAAACAAATGCCTTAATTACTTTTGTAGGAAAAATTCTTCACAAAATTTTAAAAAAGTTAGTAAATGAGATTCAAGTTAAATGCAACTTTCCTAACGATTTTTCTAAATTAATTGATGAGCTTAAAACATTGATTCTTTTTCTATTCTTTAAAATTTGTTTGCTCGGTTTTGTTATACCAAATATACTGACGTATGTGCCCATGTGCGATCCGGCGAATGTACCCCAGTGTGTTAGTATACCCCACACACACTGTGGCAGGGTATACTAACACACTGTGGCAGGGTATACTAACAACGTTTGTAACGCCATGTTTGTCCGGTATGGAAAATAATATATTACATTAGTAGCACCAAAGCAAGTCTACCATATATGTATGAAATAAAAACAGAGTAAAAACAAGTTTTTTAAAATATAACCCTTTAACCGACTAAAAAGCAGAAAATAAAGTTTCTTTAAATTATTTTCAGCAATTTCGATTTAAAATTAAGGGTTTTTGGGTACTTTCCTCCGAATATCATTGCAGGTTTTATAGTCGCCAAAAACCCTTAATTTTAAATCGAAATTGCTGAAATTAATTTAAAGAAAATTTATTTTCTGCTTTTTAGTCGGTTAAAGGGTTATATTTTAAAAAACTTGTTTTTACTCTGTTTTTATTTTCCTTTTTTTTTGTTTTTTTTACACTTTTTTACTCTTTTTCCCAAATGCCTAAGTAAAAAACCTAAGTAAAAAATTTAAGCCTTGTAGCTTACAAAATACGAAAGTTAGGTCTTTAAATTGGCTCCATCCCGCTCCCCTTTGACCCCACACCCCCCTTTCCAAAGGGTAAAAAATTTCATTTTGTCAATAAGAACTCACCTACCATTGTAGGTGGTCCGAGGTTCCGAAGCCACATATATAAGGGTCTAAATGTGGTCTTAAGACCAATTTTTTTTTTTTTGTGGATTTAATTGGATATTTTTAGAAATGGATTTTGGACATGGTCCGGGCTCCAAAAACCACCTATAATTGGCTCAAAATAGGGTCTTGAGACCACATTTTTATATGTTCGAGGTACTTCTTCCTACTGTGTGGGGGTATTTCAACTTCGGTATAGCCGAAGATAGTCCACTCTCTAGTTTTTTTGTGGATTTGATTGGAAATTTTTAGAAACGGATTTTGGTTGTGGTCCGAAGCTCCTAAACCACATATAAATGGCTCAAAATGGGGTCTTGAGACCAAAATTTTTATGTTCAGGTATTTCCAAACACCTACTGTGTGGTTGAATTTATCCTTTGGAGGTCCTAGAAGGAGTTGGTAATGCAAATGGGCGAAATCGATCAACTGCCACGACTACCTTCCATACAAGTGAAAGTCGAGTTTTGTAACAAATGTTACCCAATTTCACGGGAATTGTGGTAGGAAAATTCTCCGTAAGATATATTGTCCGCTTTGCGTCGATGGTGAGTGCTGCAAAAGCTGTATGAGCAATACCCCGATCATGACATGACATCATGACGAATTTAAAAAAAATTTTAAAAATATCAACTTGATTACTATTGAAAAGGTCTATTGGACCCCATTCTATGATGACTACCAGGACACTTATCAAGAAAATCCTAGTTGAAAACTGACCTACTTTTCTAACTTTTTTCCTGGGGGCCTATACAAATTTTTTTTGATGCAAAAATGTGCGTTTTTTAAAAACAAATTACTTTGCTGAAGAAACTTTTGTGATCAGAAATGCTCCTGAATTTATAGAATTTTTTTTAACAAAATGTTTTTTTTTAAAAATTTTTAGATTTAAAAAAATTTGTCGATAAAAATTTTTTTTACAAAATAAATCTTAAAACATTGCCGAACTTTCAAGAATTTAAAAAAAAAATAGTTATAAACAATAATATCTTAAATTAGGTAATTTTGCTAGGGTTGTGACGAGTGTTACCATATGGTAACGGCCAGGACTGGGCAAACGGTAAGCGGTCCAAAAAAAAAAAGTTAGAAATTCGTTTCTTAGGCCATTTCTAGGTATTCCTGAAAAAATCTTGAAAAAATTCTGAAAATTTCGCTCTCGTCATTAATGGGTTAATGCAAAAACTGAATATATTATCAAATAATTTACTAATCCAAAAAAATTTTCGGAGCACTCCTAAAAACAAAGAAACGCGCTTTGCCGTGATCACGATTGGGGTAGAAAAGTCACGTACTCAGGGAAGAAACTTTATCGATATATGCACAAATTACAGATACTGTAAATTTCAAAGAGTTTTAAGTTTTTGAGAAAAGTGGGGGTTGGCATATGCGCCCCAGTGTCGAATCCTCCCCCTTCTATATCAATTTAATATGATATTCAAATATTGAACTGTACTTAATATTATGTGTTATTTAGTCGTGGGACAAAAAATCTTTAGACTGCAAATTGAGAACGCCAGTGTGCTTAGAATGGTCTAGTTATATGAGAATATAGAAGTAGTCAACACTTCGAAATATGTCGGCCTGTGTTTTTTTCAACTCTGCCATTTTCGTATCGATTTTCATTTCCTAATATGATACATGTAGAAAGAGGAAAAAAACACATTTACAACCATATATAACTTTCCAAACTTTCCAAAGTTAACATTATTTGTTTGAATATGAAATATCTGTTGATACATGCACACAAAAACCTACTAATTTGAAAAATTTAATTGTTTTTGAGATAAAAGCTATAAGCTCTGAATTGTGTATATATTAAGGCATTCAATCCCGGGATCCCGAATCCCGAAATTCCGGGATCCCGGACGTTTTCTCAATCCCGGAAACCCGGGATTTTGAGTCCGGAATCCCGGGATTCAAAAAATGCATTTTATGCATTGTTTAAGATATTTTTGACGTTTTTCCACTTCAATTTAAACAATTTTTTTTTACAAAAAAAATATATGTTAAAAAATTTTTTGTTGACCGTATATTGAAAACTTTACGAATTGGATAAAGGGTTTTGTGTGTGTTTTACTTTTGAATGGACACTAATTTTAATAGTTTTAAACAACAATTGGTGTATCTGTTCCCGCTATAATACTAAAACTACTGAAAATAAGTTTTTCGTGTGTAGCATGAAATGGAGCTGGCAGAATTTTATGATTATAATCGGATTCAGGTGGCAAAAAAAAAATGACTTGTTCGATCAATGTAATTTAAAAAGAATTACTTTTTGTTCCACTATATTTATTTTAAATATTATTTGTTTTGTTCAATGTAATATTTAATAAGTATTATTTCTTTGTCGAATTAAAATGAAATTAAACTTAAAATATTGTTGCAACAATTTTTTCTTTAATTTTATATTAATTATTATATTTAATTGGAAAATCCCGAAAATCCCGAACAAATCCCGGGATCCCGGGATTGTAATTCCAAATCCCGAAATCCCGGGATTTTCAAAAACACTTCGGGATTGAATGCCTTAGTATATATACACGGTGTAACAGTTGAGATGGCCCAAAAGGTAGGAATAACTTCTCAACCATATAAGATAGAACTGCACTATTGTGCTCATTGGAAAGGTAATAAAATTTATAACTGTGTATTGCTAAGTTTGACTTAAATAATATTTTTTTCCTATTCATTTATTTATTTATTCAGTCTACTGATATTAAAAATCTTACAGACTATGAACATTCATCTTAATTTATAACAGTTTTGAATAAGTACTAATTAAACAAAGCAAATAAATTCTAACACATTTGCAAAGTTGTTGCACAAATTAATGGGTTCACTTAATGCATAATTACACGGAGAGAAATGTTGGCTCATGATTTACGATTATGGAGTCCATAAAATTATTGTTACTTAATTACTAACTATAATCATTAATTGTGAATATTAGTCATAAATACATTATGATAAGGGTTTATGAATCTCGTGATTTATTTTATTATTCTTGAAGAATACTTGATGATAAACTAGATCATGAAACTGCACGTGTTATCATGAATTATGAGTAACTGGGTTGATTGTCATGAATTGCTGAGCCATATACAATACATTTAGACGCTTTTACAATAATGCCAGGGTAGCCGAATCGGTTAGACGTCCGGACTGGAGAGGATGATATCGGTTCGAATTCCGGGAAAACTGAATTTGTGAAAAAGTTATTACAAATTATTCTAAGCAAGTTGGCAAATAAAAAAGTAAAATTAAATAAATAATTAAGTAAAAAATTAGCGAATAAAAAAAATTTTAATTTATTTAATTGGAAATATGTGCTCAAATTATTATTACGAATGATTTATTTATTCTCACTTAAGCCTAAAATTATGAATTTTTAATCATAATTTATGATTTTTGTTTGCACAATTATTCCATCTGGTCATTGATTATGTCAAAAGGGAAAATGATAATTCATGTTTAAGTGGAACAAATCAAGCCAACACAAACCACAAACAATGATTTTCACTTTTAACAGTTCTTATGATTAAGAATTCTTGATTATTGACTTCTAATTAATGGATCAATATCGTGACTAATTTTTACTTAATTGATTCCTATAACGCATGATTTCAGCAAGCATTTCCCTCAGTGTAGTCTTATGAAATTTAGTCTCTAATTTTTCCAGACAAAGTGTGGTACACAAACAAAATTGAAGACGATACTCTTCTATCTTTTAAAGAATGAAGACCAAGAAGCTTTCGTCGGGCATCATAAGATGGAATTCCATCGGGCCAACGCATTTTTTTAATGCATATCTTGTGATGTTTCTTTGTATTCTTTCAATACGATTTACATGAATAACATAAAATGGATTCCAGATAATAGAACAATAATCAATGATACTACGAACAAGTGACACATAAAGCGCTTTTATTGTCATAGGATCCTTGTTCCGTTTAATTAATCCAATCATGGAGTTAGCTTTCGCAACAATATAATCATAATGGCTATTAAAACAAAAGTTTGAGTTGAATATTACACCCAAATCCTTCATCTCATGTTAACAAATCAGATTTAAATTGTTTATTGAACAAGTAAAGCTAATTTTATCAGTATTTCTAGAAAAAGTTACTACACAACACTTATTTATATTTAAAGTTAAGTTATTTAAAACGCACCAACTGTGAAAACTAATTAAATCAGTTGAAGTTTATGACAGTCAGAAAGTTGCGATATTTTAAGGAATACCTTGACGTCATCCGCAAACATCAAACACTTAAAAAATTTAAAATACTGAGGCAAATCATTAATAAAAATTAAAAGTAATAAAGGTCCAGAATGGGTACCTTGCGGAATAGCAGAAGAAGCATTTATAGGAGTTTCCGATATTGTTTCCCCCAAATTAAAGAAAAGTTTCCGATTCGTTAAGAAACTTTTAAAAAATGTTATTAATTCTTCGGACAAACCAAACCTTTTTAACTTACAAAGTAGTATGTTGTGATCCACCTTATCGAAGGCTTTTGAAAAGTCTGTATATACTACATCTAATTGATTTCGACACTCCAAAGCATCAACAATTTTACTCGAGATCAATGCATTTTTTTGTTAATAACCAAAATATTTTTTATACCCCCACACTCACTGTGGCAGGGTATACTAACTTTGTCACAACGTTTGTAACGCCCATAAGGAGGCGTGTCCGGTATGGAAAAGTATATATATTCTTGATCAGTATCACCTCCTGAGTCGATTTAGCGATGTCCGTCTGTCTGTCCGTCCGTCTGTCCGTCTGTCCGTCTGTCCGTCTGTCCGTCTGTCCGTCTGCCCGTCCGCACGATAGCAGTCGCAGTTTTGGAGATATCGACTTCAAACTTTTTTTACATGTTTTTCTCGTGAATACTGAGATCAAGTTCGAGAATCAGCCAAATCGGACAAAAACTGGGCGTGGCTCCCATACACCGAAAAAAAAGGTAAAAATTTTTCAAGTCTTTTTTATTGTTGTATTCCATTGGAAATGTTTAGAAACGTATTTTTGACATGGTCCGAGGTTCCGAAGCCACATATATAAGGGTCTAAATGGGGTCCTCAGACCAATTTTTTTTTTTTTTCGGATTTGATTGGAAATTTTTAGAAATGGATTTTGGACATGGTTTGGGCTCCAAAACCACCTATAATTGGCTCAAAATAGGGTCTTGAGACCACATTTTTTTATGTTCGAGGTACTTCTTCCTACTGTGTGGGGGTATTTCAACTTCGGTATAGCCGAAGATAGTCCACTCTCTAGTTTTATAAATAAATCTTTCAGTGTCATATTATAACAAACCATGGTAATTCTACTTTCAGTGGCATATTATAACAAACCATGGTAGTTCTACTTGAAAACAAACTAATGTTAATAGAGTAATAATAGGAGAAAAGAAATGATTTAAGTATAACTTAGATTTGGAAATGGATATAATTACATTTTGAGACACAATAGTGCCTTTGAAAAGCGAACACAGTTATAATGGAAACTGTTAAAATAAAAGCGAAACCGAAAACTGTTAAAATAAAAGCGAAAACTGATTATTGTAACAGTTTTCGCTGTCAATTTAACATTTTTTCGACTGTCGGATGGTTTTTAACAGTTTTCTTAACAGTTTTTTCTCTCGGTGTATAAATAGTAGCTCTCCTGGGTCCAAGAGTTGACCAACGAAGCTGCAATTGCGCATAAATATTGTGTGAGACCATGGCTAGATTCGGGCGTGTGGATTGTGGAAATTTAGCTCCGCTGAAGCAGCCAGTGGACTTTGTGAGCTGTAATGAGTGAAATTACCCACCTTCCTTTCTCCTGGCGTGGCTAGTAGCGGGTTTTACTAGTACTTTAATAAAATATTATAATTGCAAAAAATGTCTTCGAATTTTTAGGGATTGTGCCCTCGAGAATCATAACTTTCTCAATAGTTCTCGAGTCGATAACAGGGTTTCAAACGTTAATTCTCAAATCGACTTCAAATAAAAAAAATGAAACGTGAATTAAAATTGTATTTTAGTTTTTATTGCATATTTGATCAGTAGGTAGTAGGCATGTCAATCCCGGGATCTCGCTTCTTTGTTAGTCCCGAAAACTTGTCCCGAAAATCCCGGGATTAGTCAGTGCGAATCACGGGATTTTCGGGATAAGTTTTATGAGCAATTTTTTCATATTGGGAAAAAATTAATCAATTAAATTCTATCTGTTTGATAAAATTTATAAATTCAGGAGCTTTTTCTATCATGAATAATTTCTTTCTGAATGGTTTAGTTTTAGCAAAAAAATGTTGATAAGAATTCACGAAAAAACTCCGAAAAGTCGGATATTTTGAAATTTAATGTGTTTTATTTGATTTTATTGGTTTGGAAAAATTATTTATTTTGTTTTAAAGAAAAAAATTAAATAAAATTGGCGAAAGGTTTATTGATAAATAAACATAAACTATATGAGTTATACATATAAAAGTATGCAATACGCATTGCAGAAACTTGTACCAATGCGTGAAGGCAATTTAGGCATATTTTCATTACGTCAACAAATTTAAGCAAAAAATAGTTCCAAACTGTTTGCAAAGTAGTAGACTATAAAGCACTCAAATCCATTTAGTTTAAATGGAAATCGGATCAAAAAATACATCGAACATCGTTCGGGACATGAAATACAAATTCCAATTCCGTATATTAAAATGTGCGACAAAATGTTCAGGTCAAGAGTTGTTCGAGAAAAATTTAAAATGATCTTATTCTGACCGGAAACCCAAGATCAAATCTATTCAAATTAGTATTTTATTCTTCATATTTTAAAGTTATTCAAACTTTTCTCTAATATTCCAAATCATAGGTGTGATAAATTCAATTTAAAAAAAATCCAATAAAAACCTTGAATATTGTTAGATTATTTGCGCAATTTCCAAAATATTATAGTATGGGTACATTAAAAGCAATTCAATTCGATGTAATATGACATTTTTTTACTGAATTTTGGTTGAATTGAAAAAAATCCAAATCCCGGGATTGCATTTTTCAATCCCGAAAATCCCGGGATTGGCAAAGGTCTCGAAAATTGACATCCCTAGTAGGTAGAGATAATTTTTTTAGACTAAACAAAATAAATAAGTACAGATTATTTTCTTAAATCTAACCAGGTTTTTTTTTAATTAATTAACTTATCGCGCTATATTTAAACTAAAACTTTATAAAATTTAATGATAATCCAATAAAATCCATATTTGGCCGGTAGCTCAATAGCGATACATGAGTTCATAGCCCTGCCGACCCTCGCGGCTTTATAACCCTGGCCGGCGCCAGAAATTTTACAACACGAATGCACGAAAACCCGAAAACTCATTAGGGCGATTCATTTAAAGTGGGAAACCGCTAGGAAACGATTCAGTTGTGCAGAGTCAAAATATATGATATTTGACAGTTCTTTCAAGAAGCTGCGCGTTTTCGAGGGGTTTCTCACTTTAAATGAATACCCTTATTGTTAACCACTACACCAAAAAGTATTAATATTAAGTAAACGAAAATCGACGCGACTAAAAAATTAAAGCTGAACGAGAACTGGAACCTAAAACTACTTTCAACCCGACACACAAAACGAAAAATATATAATTTTGTCAATATAATCACTTCCGTTCTTTTCCAATAATAAACAAAAACTATATTATTTAATTTAGTAAAAAATTAAAATTTTTTTTTATTGAGCTTTTCACAATTTATGTATTAATTAATTAGTTAGTTCATTTTCCAAAAAATTAATTTTGGAAAACGTTCAAAAAATTTTGAAAAATCGAGTCGAGAGCAATCTTTGAAATCGAGTTGAGAACAAACCTTTGCAAAACGAGTCGAGGACCACATTAGTTACACAGAGAGAACTGTTTGCAGGAATTGTGTATTATAGTCATAATATTGATCCATGCATTAAAAAAACATAATTTAAAATTTTTAGTCATGATAACTGATTATGATTTTATATTCAGCCTTTGTACTTATGACTTAAATCAATTCAATTATGATTTTTTATTAATGGATCAATATTGTGAGTATTATACACAATTCCTGATAACAGTGTATCGGCTTGAGAAATAGGGTATTTCTCAAACTATTGAGACTGTGTTTGCTGGGACTCTACATCAAATTTGCCTAATAAAAATAATGTTAACGTACGAGTAGTCTCCCAAAAGTGTGGAGACAATTCTTTTGTCGAAGAATCCCCCGGACCACTTACGCGCCCGACCGGACCGCTGACAGAAACAGCAACAGTCCGGACTGTTCTGCATCGAAGAGTCAATCGTTAAGCATGAGTTCCTCGTTGAGAATATTCCACTAAGCATAAAAGCTTTATAGTGGAAGTAATTAAATATTAACTTTTTTCTCTAAGCATGATGGCTATAGCCCAAGATCGACATTAAGCTGATCATGAGTGCCAGGGCTGGATTAAGGTCTGCTGATGCACCAAGCACACACAACTTGTGGTGCACCCTCTCTCTACCCACAGCAAACAAAAATAAAATTTAACAACAATTTATATCTTAGATGTGTCTAAGGCAGCGTTGCCCAAAAAGCGTACGTGTACAGAATCGGTTTTACCGATTCACACCGATGCACAATGGGCCAGGAGACGGCGAAAAGTGGTCAAATGGTGTTCATGGAATTTGCGAATACTAATTGGCGGATCATTATCTACATAGTTCATAGTATCTTTTGTTGTAATTTTATACAAATCGATTAGCTAATGTGAACTCAGCTCGTACTAAAACTTGAAAAATATTTTTTTTTTAATTTTGCAGCAGTAATGAAATTTTTTTTCGTGTGATAATTTTTCAATTTAATCTTATTCTTCCCCACTCCGTTTCAAAAGCCAAAAATGTCACTAGCTTAATTAAATACCAAAGTATATGGGACCTTCTTTATTTAGTGTACTACAAACCAATTTGCGGCTTTTTAGAATTTCCCACGTTTGAGCCGTCCACACGCAGGGAAAAAACATGGTTGACTTAATCATATTTTAAGGGGACCATATAATGATTGGCGAAATGATTGGAATCAATCATGTATATGATAGAAACCAATCATGTGCATGATATTAACCTATCATGTGCATGGTTGCAGTGTGATCATAATATGATTGATCAGTAACCATTATATGGTTGAAAAGCAACCATTATATGATTGGATGGTAACCATTCTATGATTGAAAATAAGATGATGAAATAAAACACACTTTCAAATTTTATATAAATTTATTTAATTAAAATAACAGAAACAATACACTTACTCTTTTCGATCGGTTTTGTTTTTATTCTCCTTGATATTATTCCAGCCTTTCGCCAAGTGACCCTTTTGAAATAGAACGTAGTACGTTTC
Source organism: Heteromyza rotundicornis (assembly GCA_951394025.1). Lineage (NCBI taxonomy): Eukaryota > Metazoa > Arthropoda > Insecta > Diptera > Heleomyzidae > Heteromyza > Heteromyza rotundicornis. Next base: position 24,775,684 of record OX596013.1, read on the forward strand.
AGGCAGTATGATATTTATATTGCCAATTCCCCGGATTGTCTGTAAGAACAAATATTTTTTTTAATCACACAAAAGGAATACGAAGAAATGGTTGAGAAAAAAAGTCGCACACAAATCACAACACACACTTACTTGAGCGGATGGCTATTCTTGCAAAACAATCGAAATGAACGGGGTATTGCGGCAGACTCAAATGTGGGCGCACACTGGTGAAGTTCGGGCTCCAGAGTTATGGAATCTGCGGGAAATTTAATAATTTATAATTTAAAATACATTTGACATGTATTGAAGACTTACCTAGACTTACAATTGTAATTGTCTACGCCATCGAATATCACGCACACATTTTTTTTCTATCCTTCGCACTCAACTTTAAGTATTTTGACGCCTTCCATTCTTTAGCTTTCTTGTTTGTGATGTAGTACTCGTCGAATACTTTGTATTCGATTCTTTGTATTCTTTTTATGAAATTGAGTACCCATCGAAAGTTGTATTTATATTTATTGGACAAATTTTATTAGTATACTATATTCTCACTAAGCCGACAGTTTTGACATTTTTTCCATAGCGAACATTTTCAGCACATTTTCGGTTTCACTTTTAATCATTTCACCATTAAACCAAAAATACGAATACATTTCCACTTATGCGCTTATCGGAAATGTATTCGTTCGTGGAACCGAGTAACTTCAAGTAAACGATCTCTATTTTGCCGGTGCCACAAGTGGCTCAAGTCTCAGTGTGACCAGAGAGGAACATAATATTCCACTTCTGGAATATTTTTGAGCCAAGTGGAAAATTTCACTGTTTGTACAAAGTGGAATAAATATTGAATTTTTCAAGCGGAATAAAAACAGAATGTTTAATTTTCCATGTGGAATAAAACTATAAAAACTATAAAGTAAAATATAAATATTCCACTTTCATAGAAAAGTCGAATATTTTTTCGATAACCATCTGGTCACCCTGCGCGTGGGTTTTCGCATTGTTCTCTTTTACATTGAGCTGATTGTCAAAGAGAACAACAACAATAAGAAAGTTATCGTACTCGATCGTTCGATTGCCATGAAGGAGAACGAAAACATGGAAAAGGAGATGCAAGAGCTAGTAATATGAATTCTGCGAGTTCTGGCAGCACCTAAAATTGAGGTTCGTCGCAAAATACTATACTGGTGCTCTGCACACTCGAATTAGTTGGATGCAGCCGATGTCTCGTACTTGTGTAGTTTTGTACATTTTGGTGCTTATGTTTGGAGAAAAGTACAAATCTGCACAAGTACGCCAAATGGTGAATACTCCTATTAATATAAACCCATTCATGACGAGCGTGCCCATATGGTAACGCTGATAGCGTTCTACGGTATGTGCAATTACAAAAATATTTGAACGAATATCACTAATCCGTTTTTTGATGTTAATAAAGCATACTTTGATCTTTCTTTTGATATATAACTCTAAGCAATCGCCCGTCAGTAGCGATCGTGGCGGATAATTGAAAAGTAGTGTTTTTAAAAAGTGGGCAAAAACAGCGAAAAGTCACGACCTTTCCAGTAAGAATATTTTTCATTGCCATAAAAAGCTATATATTTTGAATGTTTTTTTTGGCATTTGGGTAAAATATCAAAGTATTAGAAAACGTATAAAATAAAATTATTTATAACTTCTGTGTTACCTTATTATCATTTTGAATTTTGCTGTTACCATATGGGCACGCTCATCACAACCCTAGCAAATTTAAATTTTCATACTGAAATTGTTTGTATGAGCTTTTTTTATGTAAAATTAAATATATTTTATTTGTATATTGATTTGAAAGTGTGTTTGTGTACTTAATATAATTACAAAAAATTTTTTTTTAATATTCAGATTTTAAATAATTTTTGTACGTGTTTATATACATATTTGCGTACATATTTGAGTATTTTTTATAAAATGAAGTAAATTTGATCTATATATTGGTTTGAAATATATTTTTTTAAGCGTGGTTATGTACTTGGTGTACTTATGAAAAATTAGCAGCACCTCTTAAGTTGATTTAGACATATCCGTATGTCTGTCCCTTATTTTGATTAATATGGGCTATTGAAGGAGCTAAATGCAAGCTAGGCGGTCAACTGCCACGTCTACCTTCCATACGAGTGAAAGTCGAGTGTAACAAATGTTACCCAATTTCACAGGAATTGTGGTAGGAAAATTCTCCGTTAGATATATTGTCCGCTTGGCATCGATGGTGATTGCCGCAGAAGCTATATGAGCAATACTCTGATCATGACATGACATCATGACGCATACAAAATCCACGTCTAAGATGGATAGATCATGCCGAGCTGATGAATGTAAAAAAGTACTACTAAATGGAGCACATGTGAGTACCGTCGGTGGAATGAGCGGAAGATGGCGACCAGGTCTCAGATGGAAGGGTGCATGGTATATATAGGTTTACTTCGACCGGTTGATACTTACTCAATTGTTTTTTAACAAATTTATATTACGATGAAGACATTTAGGAGAGCATATTTTTATTCGGCTGGACAAGATGATTAGGAGGAAGATGAAGAAGGTACTTCCTATGGGTTTCATCGTAAACCTCTTTTACAGCCATGTAAGTTGTGTATGTCAAATGAAATGATGACGAGGACCTTTCCAATTTCAGTTCATATGGAGATATTTCTTATGTTATTGAAAACCTAAGCAGTATTTTGGTGTAGGTGTAGATACATATTATATACAGTGGCGGACAGATAATTAGCGACAGCCTTTTGTAGTAATTTTGAGTGGCTACCAAAATTTTAATAATATCAACTTCATTACTATTGAAAAGGTCTATCGGACCCCATTCTATGATGACTACCAGGACACTTATCAAGAAAATCCTAGTTGAAAACTGACCTACTTTTCGAACTTTTTTCCTTGGGGCTATAACATTTTTTTTTTTATGCAAAAATGTGTACCATTTCCACTCGGTGGCCATCTGTGGCCCATTGTGAATCCCTTTTAATTTTTTTAACATTTTGTGTGCGTACATGTGAGACCCTTTCTCAATTTCCCTCCCATATTGTCAACGCACGTTTGGTCCATCAAGGATCCATTTTGTGCTTCGAATGAACTTTAGAAGGTCCGATACTGTATGCTCTGGCAGCTCTGTTGTGCTCTCAAAGAACCGGGAGCCCAATGCCCGTTGGCGCTTTGTTTGTAGAGCGGGACAGTGGCAGAGGAAATGTTGTATGGTTTCTAGTTCATACTCATCTCCGCAGCTCCTACATATATCTGTGGTTACTATGTGCCATTTCCCCAGCATGGATCCTATGGCACAGTGTCCGGTGATAACCCCCGTCAGTATGCTAAGAGATTTCCTATCCAGGGATAGCAGTTCCTCTGTTCTTTTCGAGTTCAATTTAGGCCATAGAAGTCGAGACGTTTTGCAGTCTTGTCTATTGGCCCATTTATCGTTTATTTCCCTATTTACCATACTGTCAATTATTCCGTATTGGTTGCGTATCGGTTGCAGAATTTAGTTGTCATCCGCACTGATCTCCATAGCAGAGCCTCCCCATCTCGTCCGCCTTGTCATTCCCTTCTATATCGCTATGTCCGGGAACCCAGCAGAGAGTAACCCGATGGTGGCCCTGCACGATTCGCAGTGCTTCCCTACACCTCTTTACTGCTTTCGAGTTGACTGTGTACGACGTGATTGCTTGTATGGCCGCCCTTTTGTCTATGCAGATCATTACATTTTGTGTGCGTATGTTTTGATCGGCTAAGGCTCTAGCAGCTTTCTCTATCGCGTAGATTTCAGCTTGGAAGACGCTGCTAGCGTCCGGCAGTCTGAAGGACTTTTGGAGGCCAAGCGCTTCACAGTAAAAACCCGCACCTGTTCCTATATCCATTTTGGATCCATCCGTAAAAACGACAGTGTCGTCAACGTTCGTCACCGTTCTATCTTCCCTTTCCGGGAATAATTTTTGGAACCTATCAAATGCATAACTAGGGCAGATGTAGTCTGTCGGTGCCCTTAGGCTTTCAGATTCGTGTCTTGTTCCTAGCTTCCAGATTTCGTTAATTATCGAGGCATGTCCATACGATGCTTGTCTCCACATGCCGGCCTCCCTCAGTCGGAGGGCGCCTTTTGCGGCGCAGCTTTGTATGTACAGGTCTACCGATGGTAGGCCTAGCATTATATCTATTCCCGCCCTTGGTGTGCTTCTTGCGGCTCCCGCAATCGATCTACCGGCTAGCGATTGCACTTTCGTGAGGAGTCCGAGGCGGCTTCCAACATTAGTAGTGGTCCACCACACCAACGACCCATAGGTGAGGATAGGGCGTATTATTGCAGCAAGAACTCACAGGATAGGGGAAATTACTCCTCTCTGTGGGGTCCCTCTAGTTACGGATTTTCTGGCGGTGCCCGTACCCCACATTGAGTTGATAACTCTAGTCTCTAGCATGTTGTGAATCCAATGTTGGATAGGACGTGGCACAGATACGTCATCTAGACCATTTAAAATGGCCTCTGTTGTTACGTTGTTAAAAGCACCTTCGATATCTAATAATGCGGCTAACGTGTGCTCTTTTATGTGTAGTATGCGTTCCACATGACCGACAACTTCATGGAGAGCGGTCTCAACAGATTTACCTTTCTGGTATGCATGTTGCGATTTGCTTAGAAGTTGTGGGTTTATGGAACCTCTCAGGTAAAGATCAATCAGTCTCTCCATCGTTTTTAATAGGAACGATGAGAGGCTGATCGGTCTGAAATCTTTCGCAGCTGTGTGGCTCGCCTTCTCCGCTTTGGGAATGAAAGCTACCCTTACCTCCCTCCATAATATCGGTACGTACCTTACTTGCAGACATTCCGTGAAAATATCTAATAGAAGTGGTACTATATGCTCTAAAGAGTAGTGTAGCATGGCTGGGAAAATACCATCGGGCCCCGCAGATTTGTAAGGCCTGAAGGATTTTACTGCCCAGGCTATTTTCTCTTCCGTTATTACTGATGGTAACTCGTCTCCGAGCACGTTGCTTATCTGTGACCTGTTCAGATTGTGATTTCCAGCATCCGTGCAGTCAGGGAAGTGAGTTTCCATAAGCAGATCCAGTGACTCCTGACTAGATTCAGTCCATGAGCCGTCCGACCTCTTTAGGTACCCCGGGACATTAGGGTCTTTGGATAGTACTTTGCGAAGTCTAGCTGCCTCATTGACATCTTCAAAGGAGCTACAAAAGAGTTGCCATGATTCCCTCTTGGCTGTTCTTATTTGTCTCTAAAATTCATTAAAACTGACTTTATACGTTTGCCAGTCGGCCTCACTTCTACTCAATTTGGCTTTATTGAATAGTTTCCTTGTTATGCCCCTTAGTTGTCGTAGGTCTGTGCTCCACCAGGAGTTACCTGGCTTTGAACTGGGACGACTGATGGGACATGACGACTTGTAAGCTTTTTCCAGAATGGTCGTCAGATTTCCGACTTTGCTGTCGACACCAGTCACTGTGGATTGTAAGGAGGCTTGAAGCTTTGAAAATCCGTTCACGACTAGTGTTGAGAACAAGTTCCAGTCGGTCCTCCGAGGGTTTCTGTAGGGCTTAGGTTTCTCTTTGGATAGATTAATATCGAAGAAAATCCGATTATGATCAGAGAAAGAGCATTTGTCGGACACTCTCCAGTTATCTACCTCTATATTATTATTTTCTGTTAATAGTGTTATGTCTATTACCTCTTCTCTAACCCTTGTTGCAAATTATTAGGTTAATATTCAATATGAATTCACTTCTTGTATTAATGTCAGTACTTCCCCATTGTCTGTGATGCCAATTGGCATTACAGCCCATTACCATTGCCAATCCTTGTGACCCGGCATAACTGACAAGTTGTCGGATGGCTGTCGATGGTGGTTCCGTCTCCTCGTATGACATATAGGCAGATGCCAGGATGATGTTTTTCCCGGCCGGTTGCTCGCATATACTGTGAGAGAAGAAAAATGTTATTAAAATTCTTTCTTGTGACAATGCAGGTTCTGAGTTTACCTTCACTTTGTGAACAGTACGTTTTGTACCTTGTCGACTTTAATCCTTGAATCTGGTTCTTGACGATCCAGGGTTCTTGGATCAGGGCCACGTCCACCTCCTCATCCTCCAGGAAAAGCATCAGATCGTTGGAAGCTACTTTACAGTGGTGCAAATTAGTTTGCACTACTTGTAGCCGCCTGTGGTTCTGCGCTTTGATGGAGCCTTACCTTCAGCGTCCCCAGACCGAATTTGATGCTTCCTGAGCTCTTCTGCAGCTGGGCGAAGGATTGGGGATCAACAGTGATGTGGTAGTCCTTGCCCGGCCCGTTTTTGCTCGTGGCTGAGGAGATAATTCTCCAGCTTTTGGGCACTCAGGTCGCGATTCTGTCTGGAGATGAGCTTTAGGATCGAATCGTCACTATCCGGAATCGTCACGATCAACCAGTTAGCCTGGGAAATCTTCCCGTCCAGGTCTGATCGATCGATGATTGCAATCTGCAACTCCACTGGCGTCGTTTTTGTGGCAGGTTTCGCTTTTTTCGACGTGCGCGGTGCCTCTTCGCCAGATCTAGCCCTCTTCGTCTTGGCCTCGCTAGATCCTAGCTGCCGTTTAGAACAGCTTGGCTTATCTACCTTACTGTCCCCCCTTTTTAACAGCTCTGATAGGGGGCGCTTGTGGTCGTCTTTTCTGACGGCGGTAGCGGGATTAGAGCGGACGGCAGGCGTGGTCGAGGCATCTTCGGATTTGGAGCGTGTTTGTTCGTATTTTTTCACGCTCTTCCTATGCTTCTCGACCAGCTTCTTGTCCCTAATCGACAGCGTTGACTGGTCTTTCTTGCCCATTGACTTCAGGTATTGTAGGGAGCGCCTATAACCCCCTTGGGCCTTCTGTTCGGCTGTTTTTGCCTTCGATGCGGATGTCTCCGCCTCAAGGTGTGCGTCTACCGTCCGAGGAACCCCCTGCAACAATTGGGCCTCTGTGTCGGAGTCGATTGCACTGCTGTGGCTTGCCTGAGAGAGAACCATATGTTCCTCACTGGTAGCGTTGTCAATGCAAAGGCCCTGAAGTCGAGAACCAATGCTACAGGAGGCTGCTTCAGAGTCACTTGCCGATTGTCGACAAAGTGGAGCTCTAGTGGCGTGCCCCGCGGTGACGAGTGTTACCATATGGTAACGGCCAGGGCTGGGCAAACGGAGAGCAAAAAAAAAAAGTTAGAAATTCGTTTCTAGGTCATTTCTAGGTGTTCCTGAAAAAATCTTGAAAAAATTCCAAAAATTTCGCTCTCGTCATTAATGGGTTAAATATCCAATCATATACATCAGGGATGATATTTGGGTTGTTCCATTCTGTACAAAAAGGCAAACAAAGTAGTGCCGAATCTGTCGAAAAAGTACCAACACTTCAATGTCCAAATTTTATAATTAAAAATAGTTTGTAATATCGGTACCTTAAAGCACAACCATACTATGTCCATTTCCATGAAAATCGAGTTTTAGGCATTTTTGGATTCCTGAGAAGAAGCTGCATCAGATAGGCGATAGTGGTTTGTGGGAATCGTAATGAAAGTAATTGAAAATAAGGAAATGAAAACCCATTTCCAAACAAAACATACCAATTTAAAAACTTGTTTTTGATTTACTTGAGGTTTGAAAAAATGTATGGTTGTGCTTTAAGGTATCGATATGAACAGAAAAGTTATTAATATTCAAAAACGAAAGCAAGTTTAATATATATAAGCATACTTTAATTCAGAAAGCTTTTAACAAAGTTTTAATAATAAAAACTAAAATTTCACAAAATGAAGTTTCTTTTAACGTTACATAAATGAAACGTTGAGCTTTCTTTCCAGCTCTAAAGAAACGACTCAAGAAAAATGTTGTCAAGTTTCTTATGCTGCAAAATTTTATTAGATCAGAATTTGTTGACAAATGACAAAGCAAAAATTTGCATTGCGCTTTGGCCTTTTGGATCACTTTCACTATTCATTTACTTCATTTACTTTTGCTTTCTATTTTGGTTAGTGATCTAAATTTGACAGCTGAAAACTTTCTAAAGAAATTGGAAACAATTCCAAATTTCTGAAGAGGGCACAGAGTGGCCGTGTCACATTTCGTTAAAAAATGGAACAAAAATTCTACCGAATTTGATACGAGTTAAAGAAAATGTACTTATCAATTTCTTAGCTCTTTTCGAAATGAAGTTTGACAAGTACTTTAGAGCTGGTAATAAGCCTTGAACAACAAAAATATTTGGGGAAAAAAATTGTGAAATAAGTTTATTATTAATCTGATATCTTCGCATATATTGTACCAAAAATGTCAATGTAGTACTAATGTACTTTTGTCTTTGAAATTATACCAAAAAAGTACAATTGTACCATAAAAATCATCCCTGATATACATTATTGCCTCTAGCATGTTTTTGGCATGGTTGGAATCTAATCATAATGTGATCTCTGAAATCATAATATGGTCTCTGTAATCATTAAAATATCCTTTACATGATAACGCCAACCAACTATGGTCGTTTCAATCATAATATTATTGTAGCAAGTAAATATGATCGCTGCAATCATGCTCCAACCATATTTTTTCTCTGCGTGCACAGACAAAACCGCGTAAGACCAAAATATTTTGTAATTTGCCGAATCAATGAAAATTTTTTTTTGTGTTGTATTTTTGATTTTTTTTTTGGTTTAATTTTGGTTGTATTAGGGGAATATAGGTACAAATATATGTAAAGAAATAATAAATGCAAATAGTAAGAAAAAACATTACAATAAATTCCTTTTAATGAGCGAATTTTTCAATTTATGCTCATTATTCTCCACTCAGTTTCAAAACTCAGAAAAACACCATGCCCAAATTAAAAACGAAACCTTCTTTTTTTAATGAACTCCAAAGAAATTCAGGGTTTTAGCTATTTCTCAATTTTAAGCCGTTCACACACAAAGCCGCTAAACTCCAAAAAAATATTTTTTATTTTGAGTTTTGTTCAACATTTGATTATGGTTTTTTTGGTTCTTTCGGTTCTTATACTCACATTTTGTCCAATAGTTATTGAACACATTGTAATTCTATACCAAACATGTAAGATAAGAAAATACAATTCAAATGTTCTTATCGACTATCGCATGTAGCATTGCCATAAGGACCCTTAGCGGTCAAAATACTCGTAAATTGTTATCTCCTAATGTAAGCATACCAAAACTATATTTCGTATTCTGTTGCGAGCATAACTGAAAACAATTCCACTGTATGTACACAAGAAGACCAGCGCTATAGCATAGAAGAAGAGAATCAAATATACCAATGCATTCTATGGAGAGAAGATAATACGAAAACCATTGAAGAATTTCAACTTACGGAACAGCGTCTGCGCCATTTTTAGCAGTACGTACGTATCAACATTATCAAGGAGGATTTTTATATGGACGACTTGATGAATGGAGCAGATTCCGTTAGCGATTGTAAAGAAATCAAAATTAACATTTCGCAACAAATGGAAAAATTTTAGTTTCATCTAAGAAAGTGGGCTTCAAACGATAAAGAAATTCTTACTGACGAATACAACAACTGTCAACATCATATGAAGAACTACATTATACAAATAAACGAGGAGGAGGCTGTGATAACTTTAGGGTTGCAGTGGGACCCGAATAATGTCGAGTTTCGGTTCAACATAAATTCCCCAAAGCAAACAACAGTTACTAAAAGACTAGCTTTGTCCGAGCTTGCAAGAATATTTGATCCATTGGGTTGGCTGACACCAGTAACAGTAGTTGCTAAATTATTCATTCCAAAATTGTGGCTGCTGAGCCACGACTGGGACGAACCACTGGACGAAAATCTGATGAAAGACTGGAATGAATTTACTAAACATCTACCGGCCATAGGAGCTATCAGAATTTCGAGGTGGCTGCAATCAATGATCGGAAAGGAGATTGAATTGCATGGATTCGCTGATGCGTCTGAAAAAGTCTACGCTGCCGTTGTATATGCAAAAGTGGGATCTTCAGTATCTCTCGTCGCTGGAAGAAGCAAAGTAAATCCCATGAAGAATAAGAAAACTTTACCGAAGCTAGAACTTTGTGCAGCTCACTTGTCAGGCCAAGCTATATACTTGGAGCGATTCAACCATTACATTGGCGTGGATCAAGAACAATAATAATAAAGACAAGTTCATTAGAACTAGAGTTTCCGAATTAAGGATGCTTACGTCAAAGATGAAATGGGGTCATGTCAGTACCAAAGAAAATCCAGCTGATCGCATTAAGAGGAATATCCCCAAACAAATTAGAAACTCATCAGCTTTGGTGGAACAGACCAGTTTGGCTCAAGATAACTGAAATGCAATGGCCGCAAGCTCTAGAAAAAATGTTGGTTGCAACTACCAAGGCATCGAAACAAAATGAAGACATTTTAAGCAGCTTATTGGCAAGATGTTCTTTAATTAACAAATGGCACCCTCAGATTGAAAAAACCCTGAACAAAATGTGTTTGCGAAAAAGCCGTGGAAAAAATTTTGCATGAAGAAGCCGTGCAAAGTGAACGAGAACGAATTTTGGTGCAAGAAAGCTTAGTTTGAAAAACTGATGGAGCGGCCATCAGACTTTTACACTAAAAAGCTTTTTATTAATTTTCGGTGAAAAATTTTGTTATGCAGATTTTTTTCTAAAAAGCACTTTTCATAAGAATTTTGTACAAAACATTATTTTGATGAAATTTTGAGCTAAATATTTGTTTAAAATTTTACGGCTTCATTTTATTTCGAAGCATATTTAAAATTTAGATATATAATAATATTATCGCTTTTGTGAAAAATGTAAACGCAAGTTTGTTAGCTGCAAGTTGTTTTGTATTGTTCGCAGTGAATTTGGGTACAAATTTTTAAATTTTGGTTTTTGGGTTTTCTTAGTTTGTAGGAGTTTGTAATTTGTGCAATGTTCGTTATTTATGTACACTAGGTGACAAAATTTAAAAACAAAAATTCTTTCAATAAAATTTTAATTGAAAAGAATTTGTGTTCTTCAATAAAATTTGTCAAATAATTTTCGTGAACATTTATTTGGTTTTTTATTTTCTACATTTTTGGGAACATAGCATGTGTGTTTTAAGGTGTATCGATGTATTTAAACTTCCTGCAAATAGCATTTCATGTGATCACAACCATTTAACAATAAATTGTGAATTATTGAAGTTTTGTTATCGCGCTATTTTGAACTAAAACTTTATTTAAAACTCTATAATCGAAAATCCCCACGCGATAATTAAATTCCCTATTTGCCCGAATAGCACAGTCGCGAAGCGTGGGATTTAAGACGACCCTCGCGGTATGGTATCCCCGTCCGAACGAACAACACGAACCCGCGAAAACCTGATAACTAAACTTTTAAAACCCTACACCGAAACTGCCGCAATATTTTGATATATATATATAAAAGAAACGGAAATTTTTTTTCGACACAAAGAAAATAATAACGAACACAAACCCTTTTCAAAATTGACACAAAACGACCCAATACCCAAATATCAAAAATTATATTTGTTTAAACCCAATTGATTTGCGGACCAGACCAACCTGTCTGAAATCCCTCGCACGATTCTTGCAGAATCTATTCACCAGCTGGACTTCCATAAAATTCGATGTCCAGCAACAACTTGGCTCTGATGCGGGACAACACAGACAAAAAAAAAAAGGAATAAGGAAGAGGGGGGGGGGGGAAACGGCCAAACAAATTCCAAGCAAACTACTTGGACAGAAACACTTCACCAAAACAAATCACGACCGAACACAACCTGTCCAACTCTATTCAATTCCTCAAAACACTAAATGGCCGACTGCCACAAATAAAATAAAGCAAAATAAACACTAGCTGGCAAAACTAAACCAGCGCGCAAAAATACTCCCTTTGGAACACTTGTCCTCCAGCCACAGTCCGACGATGGCAACAGCTCCACTTCACCACTCCAAAAAAAAAATACAATTTTTAAAAAAAGACAGAAAGTTATCCAAATTTTCTCTCCTTCTTCCCTGCTCAAAAAGAACTAAAAGAATTAGAACATATGAGCGCCTATGACGCTCACTTTCCATTTATCTTCCCACATACATAGAGTGCGGCTTACGCAGAAACCAGTGTCCGCAGTAGGGGCTTTACCCATACCTATATGCGAAAAATCTCTTCAGATTTTTCTAGGTGTGTTTGGCAAATTTACATATACCCCTCTGCACCCACCAAAATGAAATATACATTTTGGCGGCACTCATGTACGTATAGGCGAAAGCATAAATGTTCTCAAATTCCTCTCCCTCAAACAGGTTTAAAAAGTACAAAAGCTTTAGTCCAGGTTTTGACAACTTACTATTGTAATGGCGAGGCTGGGTTTTCTTCTTCCGCGCGAGGTTTTCTTCTTCCACGCGCCGGCCGCATTTCGCCCGCGAGTGTCGAATTTGTTTTGCTTAACAAATTAAGCAAAACAAATATATTTATATAAAAAGTGACAATCAATAAAATTGTGCAGTGCGTTAATTCGGTCAGTGCGTGTGTGATTTTGTTCCTCCGATAATGTTCGCCCGTCGCCCCGAACAAAAGGGCAACATAAAAAAACAAAACAAACAATAAAAACAACAACATTCGTGTCGCGATTTTATACCGCGACAACCCCACCTCCACCTCCGCGAAAGTTGCTTGGTCTCCTGAGACCAGCCAACTTTCGAATCTAACCGGAGAAAATCACCCTGAGTCGATGTGCGGCCTAAGGTCCTGCACATGCCATGTCCCCTTTTCTCGTCCCTCTTCGTCTTCCAAAACATATGTCCACGGAGACACCCTCTTTTTAACCCTAAACGGTCCAACAAATTTCGGAGCTAACTTCGCTGCAAAATAGTTTGCTGCATCGGACAAAACAAAATTACGTCTCCATACTAACTCGTGCGGTAAATACTGTACATCTCTACGTCTGAGATTGTAAGTCTTTGCTGTCTTGGCACTTGCCATTTCTAACTTCTTCCGTATGTCTTCCCTCAAGTCTGCCATTAACTTGCCCGGTCCTCACTACTACTGTCCGGTTGGTCTGAGTCTCCCACTCGTCTATAATCTCTATCACCCCTGACCGCCATATTTCGGCCAAAATTCACGAATTATGGAGACGCTCCCAAAACCTCATGCTGCGATGTTCGAATGCAGCACGCCACCTTTGAGAGATGAGAATCCCATGTCCGATGGTTTTCTGAAATATATGCTCTCAAAGTGGTCTTAATTATTTGGTTGATCCGCTCGGCCGGATTGGCCTGCGGATGATAGTGTGCAGTGTACCGCATCTGCACACCATACGACGCGCATAAACTCTGCAGCTCCTTGCTGCGAAACTGTGGCCCATTGTCGCATACAATGGACCTCGGAACTCCAAAGAGCAGGAAGACATTATCTTCCAACTCCTTGCAAACACTCTTTGCCGTTGCATTTCGCAACGGAAACAACAATGGGAATTTGGTGAAGTAGTCAACCACCGTTAAAATATAACAAAATCCCCGACTAGACTTCACCAAGGGTCCCACCAGATCTACGCAGATCATTTCCCAAGGTTCTAACTTCTTTGTCCTCTCTACCATACAACCAGCTGGCTTATTGTTGTCAGGTTTCACCCTCTGGCAAACCTGACAACCTTTAATATATCTAGCTATCTCTGCCTTCATTTTCGGCCAATAATATTTCTCAATTACCCTAGCGTATGTTTTCCTAACGCCCATGTGCCCCGATAATGGATTATCGTGACACTCGAATAAAATACTGCGCCTATCACTCTTGCCCACAACTCTCTTCCACTCGTACCCAGCACTAAACAAACTATTTGTCCCTGCTTTTATGTGTTTATATAACACCCCATTTTCAATTCTCCAAGCTGGGTAATCGAGTGGTTTATTCTCCACTTTCCTAACCATGGAATCCACCCATGGATCTCTAACACGCCCATCTACCTCCCCTACCACTGGGACACCTCTAGAAAGCATGTTGGGCACAACATGATCTTTCCCCTTACGATGTATGATTTCATAATCGTATTGCTGGAGCTTTAAAGCCCACCTAGCCAACCTACCGCAAGGATCTTTCAAATTGTTGAGCCATGCCAACGAATAATGATCTGTCACCACTGTGAACCTAACCCCTTCGATGTATGGCCTCAACTTCTCAACTGCCCACAAAACAGCCAAACACTCCTTCTCGGTAGTGGAATAATTCCTCTCGCACCTACTCAACGACCTGCTCAAATATGAAATGACCTTCTCCCCTTCATCAAACTGCTGTGTCAAAACGGCACCTATTCCAAAATCGGAAGCATCAGTTTGAACTACGAAGGGTCGTTCGAAATCAGGACAGCTCAGGACCGGCGCCGTGCAAGCCCTGTCGATCAACAACATAACCTAGATACCGTAGCGAAGAAAGACAAAAATTACATTTTTCCCTATTCAATCTAAGCCCTGCCGAACAAATCCTCCTCAGGACCTCCTTCAGAACCTCAACATGCTTATCAAATGTATTTGTAACAATAATAATATCGTCCAAATACACGAAAACATGGGGTTCCAAGTCAGCCCCAAGGACCTCATCTATAAATCTCTCATAAGGCATGCGCTTGAACTGGTAGAGCCCCCTACCCGGAACTGTAAATGCCGTGCAGGCCCTAGACTCCTTCTCTACTGGGATCTGCCAATAAGCGGATTTTATATCCAAACTAGAGAGATATTTGGCGTCCTTTAGCTTATCTAAAGTAGCCGAAATATAAGGGAGGGGGTAACTATCTCGATCCGTATTTTTATTCAGTGTCCTATAGTCGACACAAAACCTATAACTGCCATCCTTTTTCCTAATCATCACAACCGGTGATGCCCAAGGGCTGTGAGAAATCTCAATCACACCCTTTTCTAACATATCCTCTATTTCCTCATCTATGCGCCTCTGAATAGCGGGCGATACCGGATAGTATCGCTGCTTGACTGGTTCCACATTTGGCTTTGTACGAATCCGATGTTGGACCAAATGTGTACAACCCAGTCCCTCAGGCATAGACCTAAAAACATCTGCAACAAACTCCTCAAGAACCGATTTTTCCCTAGTTGACAACGAAGACCTATCAACTATCGCCGCTACTGACGAGACCTCGGCTTGGTCGGAAAACCTCCACTGATTCTTGGCCAAATCTGGCACTACACCGGCCTTAGACCAAAAGTCTACTCCAAGAATCAATGAGTGGGGTAAATCCGGTATTACGAGGCATTCAACGAGGACCGACTTGAGCTCTACCTCGAAAGGGACCGAAACTACCCCCCTAACCGGAACTTCTTCACCATCAGCAAGCGCAACCTTGCTGACCGCAGACGCCAATAAACTTATCCTCCAGGACTTTAATGTGTCCCAGCCTGGCCTACCAAGAATCGTCCTGGTGGCCCCCGAATCTAAAAGCCCTAACATACGCACTCCTAAAATCCTAACGCCTAAATATGGCCTATTATATAAATCTTTTCCCGACAAAGTGAAACTCAAATATACTCCGGACGGACGCCTCTGAGGCATATCACTGTTTTCCCTAGCCAGCTGGTTGCCCGCAGGCAACCTACCTAAACCTCGCGAACTTCTTGCCCTGCTTCCACAAGAGCTCGCTCCCCATTTCCCGACTCTTCGCGGGCCCTCGGAGCCGCTCTCGGGGCCGCCTCCCTGTCCGAGCGCTCCTGCGATTGCCCTGCTCTCTGAGAGCATCGGGGGCAATCACGCTTTAAAAAACCAGGCCGCCTACAACCGAAACAATAAATTTCCCTAGGGCAGTTACTCAAAACATGCCCAAACCGCTTACAATTAAAACACCTAAAAGAATTTTGGGGAGGAGCCTGAATTCTCCTCTCCAACCTAGCGTCACGCAAAGGGGCCCTGACTTCAAGAACTTCGGGTTCAGCCGAGACGTAAGCCAAGTCTGGCTCCAACAAATTCTTGGATCGGCTGCTGGGCGGCGGCACGAATGCTTCCACATTCGCCCGCACAGCCTCCAGCTTCCGACCCAAGGAAACCAACTCCGATAAAGACTTAGGCTCAGCCAAGCCCAGCTGAGTCTGGTAAAACGGGGACAGGTTTGCGATCACCAGACCCAGCATACGCCTCTCTGACAAGGGGTCGGACAGACGACCGAACAACCCCCTCATCGCCGCTACATAGATACCTATGGACTCAGTCCCACCCTGAGTCCGTCGCCTAATCTCTGAAATCAAAATGTCGTCATAGTTGGGGGGCAGGAATTCCAGTTTCAGCTCGGCGACCAACTCTCGCCAGCCTGAAACTGTCCTGCGGACATCCCTAAACCAGAGCAGGGCTTTTCCAGAAAAAAGCTCCACTGCTCCCCTAAACAACTGGGCTTCACTAACGCCCCGAGCCTGGCATAGCTCGTCTACCCTCTGCAGAAATGCATGCACGGACATATCGGACCTTTCCCCAGTGAATTTCAAACCCCATTTCTCCCTCAACCGCAGACTCCCTACTGAGCCCCTTGGGTGGTCGAGACGGCCTTGGATTCTCATCAAAGGCATCATCTCCGTCACCACCCAAGTCAACCACCTCGTTGAGTTCCCTCAATAACAGAAGAACCCTATTCTTGAGCGCCATCTGTTCAACTACTTCTTCCTTACTCGCTGGCCTCGAACGAGTAAAGCGACCTAACGCCCATTCTAATTTCGCCAAAATCTTTAAATATTCGGGCGACTTTGCGTCCTTGGGAGGGGTTTCCATAAGTTTTTCAACTTCGGAAATCTTCCCCTCCACACCCAACCTCTCTTCCTCAAAAACAAACGGATATCCCGCAAACACATCCACGGACTCCCTTCGCTCTATTTGCCTTGATGCCCTCAAGGACTTCCTCATGGACGAAACTTTTAAGGCGGGCGGCACCGCAAAAAAAAATTTAAAACAAAATTTCTTTCTTTTTAAATACTCAAAAAAAAATTATCAAAAATTAATAAAAATAAAAAAAATATATATATAAAAAAAATTGATAAAAATAAAACTATAAAATAATAAAGAAATTTAAAAAGAATAATACAAAAACAACAGCTAAAGGCGGACGACACCACCACTGTTAAATAAAATTACAAAAAAAAAAATTAAAATTTAAAATAAAATTAATTAAATAAAAAAAATTACTGGTGTTGTACCAAATAAAAAAAAAATCGGAACGGACTCACCGAACAACAAAAAAAAACCCGCTGCCGCTACTCCGCCGTCGACAGCACTCTCACTGGAAACCAGAGAAATTCCAAAAAAAATAAATAAATAAAAATACGAATTAGTAAATTAAAAAAAAAATTAAAAAATACAACCAACAAAAACAGCACAAAAAGATTTTGATATAAATAAAAAAAATTAATTATAAAAAAAACTTTAAAAAAAAATTTGTTAAAAAAATTTTAAAAAATTATGTAAAAAAAAATTTTTTTTAAATTATTAAAAACTTTAGTAAAAATAGCCCCACGTTGGGCGCCAACTTATCGCGCTATTTTGAACTAAAACTTTATTTAAAACTCTATAATCGAAAATCCCCACGCGATAATTAAATTCCCTATTTGCCCGAATATCACAGTCGCGAAGCGTGGGATTTAAGACGACCCTCGCGGTATGGTATCCCCGTCCGAACGAACAACACGAACCCGCGAAAACCTGATAACTAAACTTTTAAAACCCTACACCGAAACTGCCGCAATATATATATATATATAAAAGAAACGGAAATTTTTTTTCGACACAAAGAAAATAATAACGAACACAAACCCTTTTCAAAATTGACACAAAACGACCCAATACCCAAATATCAAAAATTATATTTGTTTAAACCCAATTGATTTGCGGGACCAGACCAACCTGTCTGAAATCCCTCGCACGATTCTTGCAGAATCTATTCACCAGCTGGACTTCCATAAAATTCGATGTCCAGCAACAACTTGGCTCTGATGCGGGACAACACAGACAAAAAAAAAGGAATAAGGAAGAGGGGGGGGGGGGGGGAAACGGCCAAACAAATTCCAAGCAAACTACTTGGACGGAAACACTTCACCAAAACAAATCACGACCGAACACAACCTGTCCAACTCTATTCAATTCCTCAAAACACTAAATGGCCGACTGCCACAAATAAAATAAAGCAAAATAAACACTAGCTGGCAAAACTAAACCAGCGCGCAAAAATACTCCCTTTGGAACACTTGTCCTCCAGCCACAGTCCGACGATGGCAACAGCTCCACTTCACCACTCCAAAAAAAAAATACAATTTTTAAAAAAAGACAGAAAGTTATCCAAATTTTCTCTCCTTCTTCCCTGCTCAAAAAGAACTAAAAGAATTAGAATATATGAGCGCCTATGACGCTCACTTTCCATTTATCTTCCCACATACATAGAGTGCGGCTTACGCAGAAACCAGTGTCCGCAGTCGGGGCTTTACCCATACCTATTTGTGAAAAATCTCTTCAGATTTTTCTAGGTGTGTTTGGCAAATTTACATATACCCCCCTGCACCCACCAAAATGAAATATACATTTTGGCGGCACTCATGTACGTATAGGCGAAAGCATAAATGTTCTCAAATTCCTCTCCCTCAAACAGGTTTAAAAAGTACAAAAGCTTTAGTCCAGGTTTTGACAATTTACTATTGTAATGGCGAGGCTGGCAATACCCTCATCGGATCGCCGCTGCTCACTGAGCTAACTTAACGAAAGCAAAAGCGAAAGAAAGGAGAAGAAAGCAAGAGAACTTTGACAGCTCAAACAAAATATTCAGTTTTCTTCTTCCGCGCGCCGGCCGCATTTCGCCAGCGAGTGTCGAATTTGTTTTGCTTAACAAATTAAGCAAAACAAATATATTTATATAAAAAGTGACAATCAATAAAATTGTGCAGTGCGTTAATTCGGTCAGTGCGTGTGTGATTTTGTTCCTCCGATTTTGTTCGCCCGTCGCCCCGAACAAAAGGGAAACATAAAAAAACAAAACAAACAATAAAAACAACAACATTCGTGTCGCGATTTTATACCGCGACATAAATGCATCCAAAAGACTTTCTTCTCTGGTTTTACTACGCGCATAGAAACCCTTTCAGTTGTGCGTATTAAAACAAAAGGAAAAAACCAAATACGCATGGCTGAAAGAAAACAACAACAATAAACGCACAAGTGTCCATGTCACACATTCCTTCGCTTATCCCACAAAAAAAGAAATTGCTTGTTTATGGTTTACATTCCTCCAGTCGATGGTCAATGCTGGCGCAGCGAATTTCAGAAGGAAAACAATGCGCGAACTAAAAATGTGTGGAGTCTGAAAACTACCCTTATTTTTGTGCGGCGCGACTTGATCTTGATTTTTATCTTTTTTTAATATTATTATCAATTTATGATGTTAAGTTTTGTTGAATTTTTTTAGTTTTCTTGAATTTTTTATTTGTTGCTAATATGAACTTAAGCAAATTATGTTACATATTGTTAAAGTTTTTGCTAAATAAAAACACTATTGTGGTTAAATATGTGATATACACATAAAAAAATGTTGATTTCAATTTAAATTTTGGATTTGGCTGTTTACTGCTTTAAATATTTAAAATTCAATACAGGCAATGAGATTCCAACAATTTGCATTACAACTATTCATCGTAAATTCATGCTGCAAACGAACAACTCATAAAATTTGTCGCACATGCAAATCGCAACTAGTCCAACGCATCCTTTAAGTCGCACTTTCGTTCCTTTACTGCATATGCGCGACTAACCCAAAACAACTTAAAAAATCATCGCAAAGAAAGAATTTCTTAGACAACAAAACACACATGCAAATTCCCACGCAGCAAGAAAATTGGAGCCCACTTGTCTGTTCTACATGCAAACAGGTCGTCTACGCACGCACGCGACATTGTCGCCGAGATCAAGTCGCGCCGCAGAAGAAAGTACCTCCTAATTGCGCACAAAAATAAGGGTGGTTTTTAGACATGTTTCAGTCATTCGCTGCGCCAACATGGACCATCGACTGGAGGAATGTAAACCATAAACAAGCAATTTATTTTTTTGTGGGATAAGCGAAGGAATGTGTGACATGGACACTTGTGCGTTTATTGTTGTTGTTTTCTTTCAGCCACGCGTATTTGGTTTTTTACTTTTGTTTTAATACGCACAACTGAAAGGGTTTCTATGCGCGTAGTAAAACCAGAGAAGAAAGTCTTTTGGATGCATTTATGTATACACAAAACTTCAATAATTCACAATTTATTGTTAAATGGTTGTGATCACATGAAATGCTATTTGCAGGAAGTTTAAAAATTGTATAAATACAACGATACACCTTAAAACACACATGCTATGTTCCCAAAAATGTAGAAAATAAAAAACCAAATAAATGTTCACGAAAATTATTTGACAAATTTTATTGAAGAACACAAATTCTTTTAAATTAAAATTTTATTGAAAGAATTTTTGTTTTTAAATTTTGTCACCTAGTGTACATAAATAACGAACATTGCACAAATTACAAACTCCTACAAACTAAGAAAACCCAAAAACCAAAATTTAAAAATTTGTACCCAAATTCACTGCGAACAATACAAAACAACTTGCAGCTAACAAACTTGCGTTTCCATTTTTCACAAAAGCGATAATATTAATATATCTAAATTTTAAATATGCTTCGAAATAAAATGAAGCCTTAAGGCTTATAAACAAATATGTAGCTCAAAATTTCTTCAAAATAATGTTTTGTACAAAATTCTTATGAAAAGTGCTTTTTGGAAAAAAATCTGCATAACAAAATTTTTCACCGAATTAATAAAAAGCTTTTTAGCGTAAAAGTCTGATGGCCGCTCCATCAGTTTTTCAAACTTAGCTTTCTTGCACCAAAATTCGTTCTCATTCACTTTGCACGGCTTCTTCATGCAAAATTTTTTCCACGGCTTTTTCGCAAACACATTTTGTTCAGGGTTTTTTCAATCTGAGGGTGTCAAATATGAAAGAATAGTTAGCTATGTTATGCGGTTTATTAACATATTGAAGAAGAATAAACCTGTTGCAGCCTACTTGTCATCGTGTGAAATTAGGAAAGCGTAAGAAGTAATAATTATACATCAACAAAACCTGGATTTCGGTGAGGAAATGCGATGCATCAAGATGAACAAGGAACTAGATAGCAAAAGTACGATATTGAGCCTTAAATCAATAATGGATGAAAAGAGAATACTACGAGTAGGTGGAAGATTGGAAAATTTATATCTGCCTTAAGAACAAAAACATGGACATCGTGAAATGGAGTCATTATTAAAAAGGCAATTCTGGATAATTGGAGTAAAGAACGCCATAAAAAAATCTCTGCGACAATGCGTTAAATGCACAAGGTTCCATCAAGAAACAGCTAAGCAGATGATGGGTGATCTTCCAAAAAGTCGTGTATCTATGTCACATCCATTTACTCATATGGGTGTAGACTATGCAGGACCTATATCGATGCGATGTTCCGAAGGACGAGGTCAGAAATCATATAAAGGATACATTGCAGTTTTTGTCTGCATGGCTACAAAGGCTATTCATCTCGAAGCAGTTAGTGATTTAACAACCGAATCATTTTTGGCAGCACTAAGACGATTTTTCGCCAGAAGATGAAAAAGTTGCCACATATATTCAGACACTGGGACTAATTTTGTTGGAGCAAATAGAAAAATAGACTCAGAGTATATGGCAGCAATAAAAAATAATTCTAATGTTGCACCCATACTGGAATCGGAGATAATTCAATGGCATTTTATTGCCCCGGCAGACCCTCATTTTGGAGGAATTTGGGAAGTTGGTGTCAAATCAATGAAGCATCATCTAAAGCGGGTCATTGGAGAAAGTAAATTGGCCTTTGAAGAAATTAGCACACTCCTCTCCCAAATTGAGGCAAGACCACTGAATGCAATCGGCAACAGCATAGATGAAATAGATGTTTTACCTCAAGGCCATTTTTTGATTGGACAACCGCTACTGGATTAACCCGAACCTGTAGACAATGCAGTAATGAGTTCTCTGAACATGTGCAAACTAATTCAAAAGATGAAAAGAGATTTTTGGAACCGTTGGAAAGACGAATATCTTACATCACTTCAACAGCGCAACAAGTGGAAGTCTGCACACAAAAATCTACGCGAAGGTCAACTAGTGCTGATAAGGATGAAAATACACACCCCTTAAAATGGCCAATGGGAAGGATATCAGATCTGCACCCTGAAGCGGATAACAGAGTAGTGACCATAAAAGTTCAAAATGGGTACTCTTAAACGACCAATACATAAAGTATGTCCTTTAGAAACCGAAGAAGAAAACGAAAAAGAAGAAGCATCAACAATTTTGGATCGTTTATCATTCTTGATCTACTAATGATTATGCGAGCAGGCGCAGCACCAACTAACTTTACAATGCCAGAAGGTGAAGCAGTTGGATTAAAAGATAATACTGGAATTTATCTTGATGGGAAAGCTGGATGTAACAGCTTCGAAATGGGATCTGCTCATTTACTACGATTTAAGTTCTTACTTAGAGGAAATGTATAACATTCAACAATATGTAAACAGACTAAAGCAGCAGCGTCAAATTTTAACCTATTATGAAGAAGCCTATAAGATGATGACAGCATCGTTGGAAAAACGATATAATATACTTGTATCAAAGATAAGAGAAAGTGAATTCGTGGGATCGATTTATCATATTATATTCGGGATGATGGATTCAGATGATAGAAATGATATGGAGGATGAAATGACCAAGATCTTTGAAAATCAGCAAGATATAACGAGCTTAATGAAGAAACAAACATCTGTAATAGACTCAACAGTTAATCTTCTAATAAAAAAGAGTAAAAAACAAGTTTTTTAAAATATAACCCTTTAACCGACTAAAAAGAAAATAAATTTCCTTTAAATTATTTTCCGAAATTTCGATTTAAAATTAAATGTTTTTTGGCTAATTTCTTCCTAATGTCATTGCAGATTTTGAAGTCGCCAAAACCCCTTAATTTTTAATCGAAATTGCTCTTTTTAAAAAATTTTTTTTTTCTTCCCCATTTTCCCAGTTTTTCCGTTTTCCCCCCTTTTCCGCCTTTTTTACTCTTTTTCCCGAATGCGAACCTAAGTAAAAAATTTCAGCCCTGTAGCTTAAAAAATACGTAATTTATAACTTTAAATTGGCTCCATCCCGCTCCCCTTTGCCCCACACCCCCTTTCATTTTGTCAATTGAAACCTACCAAATTTCATCACTGTAGCCTGAAGAAATGGAAGTTATGGCGTGTTTAAGAAAAAGGGGTTTGAGTCCCCCGCGGCCCCCTACGCCTCTGATGGACCCCAAAATTTAATTGTCACCGGAGTTCTACCAGTGTTCCAAATTTCAGCTCATGTGGAAGTGAATGAAAAAGCTCGCCGCAGATTTGAGGACATATATACCGACATCCCTATCCCTATATCTCTTACTTATATAAAATTCTTTGTGAGTAGGTTTGTAGGTTTGTAGGTTTGTATGTATGTTTGTTCCCTTATAACTCAAGAAACACTTGACCGATTTTAATGAAACACATACCAAAATGTAGGTAATTTTATTGATCTCATCATAGGCTATATGCCATTTCATTTAATTTGGGCGTTCGAAGTGGGCGTGGCAAATATTATTCTAAAATGCTATAATATATGCAGTGTTTAACCGATTTCGCTGAAATCTTATATGTGGTTTTGGGTAATGAATTGGTAATATGTTGATTCTGAAAATTTGCAGTCCGCCCACTGCCACGCACTGAAATTTTTAAAGCTCTGTAACTCGGGTCCTATTCAAGGGATTTCGCTGAAATTTTGGATTTGGTGCTGGGAGGTGAATGGGCAGAGGGATGACTATTGAAATTTAAGATCCGCCCACTGCCACGCCCTAAAATTTTTAAAGCTCTGTAACTCGAGTCCTATTCGAGGGATTTCGGTGAAATTTTGGATTTGGTGCTGGGAGGTGAATGGGCAGAGGGATGACTATTGAAATTTAAGATCCGCCTACTACCACGCCCTAAAATTTTTAAAGTTCTGTAACTCGGGTACTTTTCAAGGGATTTCGGTGAAATTGTGGATTTGGTGCTGGGAGGTGAATGGGCAGAGTTAAGATCCGCCCACTGCCACGCCCTAAAATTTTTAAAGCTCTGTAACTCGGGTCCTTTTCAAGGGATTTCGGTGAAATTGTGGATTTGGTGCTGAGAGGTGAATGGGCAGAGGGATGACTATTGAAATTTAAGATCCGCCCACTGCCACGCCCTAAAATTTTTAAAGTTCTGTAACTCGGGTCCTTTTTAAAGGATTTCGGTGAAATTGTGGATTTGGTGCTGAGAGGTGAATGGGCAGAGGGATGACTATTGAAATTTAAGATCCGCCCACTGCCACGCCGTAAAATTTTTAAAGCTCTGTAACTCGGGTCCTTTTCAAGGGATTTCGGTGAAATTTTGGATTTGGTGCTGGGAGGTGAATGGGCAGAGGGATGACTTGCAAAATCTATTTTTATTTCAGTTGCTTAAATAATACATATAACATTTCTACGTTAACATGAAATTACAAAATTATTGCGAGCGAAGCTGTGGGTATAAGCTAGTATATTATAAAACTGAGTGTGTGTCTGTCTGTCTGTCTGTCCGATTCTCTTGAAACTTTCAGGATAAATTCTATAGGTATCGACATGTAACATAGGCTATATGCGGTTGGGATTGGACAAAGGGGCGTGGCACCTCCCATACAACACAAAATATGTCTACAAGGTAATTTAGAAACTATTGAATTGAATTTGAATTGAATATTGAATAATAAATACGAAATTTATCACGAAGTTGCAAAATAACTTTTCCAAGCTTTATGCCAAATATGAGCTTAATTGGACAAGGGGCGTGGCACCGCCCACACAACACGTAACTTAAATACCAGCTAAGTAAGCAATGATTGAATATATTCTAATGAAATTTAGCATAGAGTTGTACAGTATGTTTTCCCAGCTATGTGTCGAATATGGGAATAATTGGACAAAGGGGCGTGGCACCTCCCACACAACACATAACTTAAATACCAGCTAATTAAGCAACTAATGGATATATTTTAGTGAAATTTGGAATGGAGTTGTACTGCTATGTGACGAATATGGGAATAATTGGACAAGGGGCGTGGCACCGCCCATACAATTTTCTACCCCATATCACGGCTTTACTGATTTTATTGAAATTTTAAGGTAAAATTGTGTTAGTAATGGAATTTGCAATAGGACATAACAGGTTGGATTTGGACAACGGGGCGTGGCACCTCCCATACAACAAAAAATATTATTAAAAAGTAACTTAGTAATTATCGAATATTAAGTGGTCCATGCCACCAACTGCGCCCTTGCACATTTTTTGGGTGAATCATACCGGGTGGGATTACAACTGCCACCAATTGCGTCCTTGGACTTTTTTTGGCTGAATCATACCGGGTGGGATTACAGCTGCCACCAAGTGCGTCCTTGGACATTTTTTGGGTGGCTCATGCCTGGTGGGATTACAACCTGGCACCAAGTGCTTCCTTGGACATTTTTTTGGTGAATCATACCGGGTGGGATTACAACTGGAACCAAGTGCTTCCTCGGACATTTTTTGGGTGGCTCATGCCGGGTGGGATTACAACTGCCACCAAGAGCGTCCTTGGACATTTTTTGGGTGGATCATACCGGGTGGGATTACAACTGGAACCAAATGCTTCCTTGGACATTTTTTGGGTGAATCATGCCGGGTGGGATTACAGCTGCCACCAAGTGTGTTCGTGGACTCTTTTTTTGTGAATCATACCGGATGGGATAACAACTGCCACCAATTGCGTCTTTCGACATTTTTTGGGTGGATCATGCCGGGTTGGATTACAACTGCCACCAATTGCGTCCTTGGACTTTTTTTGGCTGAATCATACCGGGTGGGATTACAGCTGCCACCAAGTGCGTCCTTGGACATTTTTTGGGTGGCTCATGCCTGGTGGGATTACAACCTGGCACCAAGTGCTTCCTTGGACATTTTTTTGGTGAATCATACCGGGTGGGATTACAACTGGAACCAAGTGCTTCCTCGGACATTTTTTGGGTAGCTCATGCCGGGTGGGATTACAACTGCCACCAAGAGCGTCCTTGGACATTTTTTGGGTGGATCATACCGGGTGGGATTACAACTGGAACCAAATGCTTCCTTGGACATTTTTTGGGTGAATCATGCCGGGTGGCCACCAAGTGTGTTCGGGGACTCTTTTTTTGTGAATCATACCGGGTGGGATTACAGCTGCCACCAAGTGCGTCCTTGGACTTTTTTTGGGTGATTCCTACCGGGTGGGATTACAACTGGCACCAAGTTTCACGGGGGGAATAAACGATCAACTACAGCGCCATTGAAATTGTCTTATGTTTAAAAAGAGACGTGTATGTTTGTCACCAGTAGACGCGAAAACTACAGCACCGATTCTCACCAAAATTTATATATGTGTTCTAGAGGTCGTGAGTCGTGACATAGGATAGGTTTTGACACGCCCACTTTTACCGCCCACAAGTTAGTAAAAACTGCTATATCTCAGACGTTTTTGATCACAAGAAAATGAAATTTGCCATGAACATACTATAAGACCCCAGCCCTAATCTGGGCTACAAATGGTCGGGATTAGACAATGGGGCGTGGCACCGCCCATACAAGTCAATATTTGAAAATTCTGTAATAGCATTTTTTTCAATATATTAAAAAATGTTACACTTGGGCTCCCAATGAACCTTTTTCAACGGGACATGGTTTTATGCTTTAAATTCTAAGTTCAATGTTACATATGGTCGGAATTGGACAGCGGGCGTGGCACTATTCTTACAATTCAGCGCCCCCTACATTTAACAAATTTATATAAGGTTGCGTTCATATCTACGCGGTTGGCGTGAACATTGCCGCCCGCCTTGCAGCATCACTGCAACTAAATCTAATAGTAAATTACAAAATTTCATATTTATATAAAATGGAGGGCGTACATTTATAAAAATGGTGATCAGCGCAATATAAATTCAATTTAATAAAAATACATAGAAATTACATTTGGTAATTTCCTCTAAAAATACCTCCACAGATTAGGGGTAGGACGAAAGTGACGTTGCTGCTCAAAGGCGCACTGGGATTGTGTTGGCTCAAGCGTACTAGGCCCAAGTCCAACCGACTGATAGCTGACCAGCTCAAGTCCAGTCAGATCACCGTCGTGCGCTTCTATGGATGGCTCAAGCGTACGAGGCCCAAGTCCATCCATATCATCGTCGCGCGCTCCCATGGATGGCTCAAGCGTACGAGGCCCAAGTCCATCCGTGCTGCAGCCTTGTGCTTCATATGAAGGCTCAAGCGAACTAGGCTCAAGTCCATCCCTCTTTTTACTATGCGGTTCACATGATGACTCAGACGAACGAGGTCCAAGTCCACCATCCGCAGTATCGACGCTTCCGCCACTTTCGTAGAATTTTGGCGCGTTCGTAAAACAACGCGATCCGTATTCTTTTCGGATATCTAAAATCCGAATTCTATCGTCTCTGCCTAGCCGCCACTCATTTGGAGATAGCCTTTCTTCACTCATTATCTTTAACTTCTCTAAATTTTTCTGTGTAGTTTTCCATTTCAAATATTTACGTCCATCCTCATTTTTCCGAGTGGTTTTGTTATGATTTTTCTTACTCTTATTTTTATTTAAATTCCAAGAACTTTTCTTTGAGACTTCCTCAAGTTCTGGAAAATTTGACGACTGATCCTGCAGTGAAATTTGATTAACGTATACCGAATATGTCGGTTTAATTGAAACCCCATTAGGGGGCAAAGGCCCAGTTAAGATCCACCCAAAAACTGTGTTCTGAGCAATGAGTGACCCTAGAATACCTCTTCGTATTCCATCTAAAATAATTCGTGGATATATGTCACCTCCAATAAGGACATCTACTTGTTCGCTTTTATAAAAATTAGGATCTGCCATTTGCAAATCAGGTAAATTCTGCACCAAGGTCCTATCGATAGAAACTGTGGGAATGTTGCCGCTTAATTGAGGAAGAATGAGACCCTTCGTCTCTATTCTTACCCTGGGATCAATTGGTGATCCTATTACAAAATTGCACATTTTTTGAATTTGTGCCGAAACCACATTATTTAGCCCCGCTACTTGGGCATTCACGCTTTGAGTGGGTATATTCAGCCGTTTCTGCAAACGCGCTGATATAAATGTGCCCTCTGACCCAGAGTCGATTAGCGCTCTGGCCGTATAAACGGAGCCTGAATGACATATGGTCACTAAAGCTGTCCCTAACAGCACCCCTTTTGTACTCGTTGTGAAATGCGTCTGAACCCTATCGACATGACCTTGCGATGTGGAAGGTTCAGTGGATAAATCACTTGAAACCGGAAAATTGTTTTGATTTGCACCATCTGATGGCGCAGGAGAATTAGGCGGTGACCCAAGTCCTTCACGATGAAGTAGCGAGTTATGACGCCTCTTGCAACTAAGGCACTTGTAATTGCTCGTACAATCTTTCACCTCATGAGAACTGGCCAAACAGTTTAAACACAGATGCAACCTCCTTACTGTTGACAACCTGTAACTAACGTTCATATCTAAAAATTGTGGACAATTCCACAGTGGGTGTTGTTGCGTATCACAAAGTTTACAATTAGCCTGGTAAACGTTTGCATTATGGGAATTTACTTTTCTATTCTGATTTTGGGAGTATTTATTTTGGTAGCCCCCAGTCCTTTGGTTAAGCGTACCTCGAATATCTGAAACTGTTTCTAGAGTTTGAAATCTTTCAGTCAGAAAACTATCTAAATCAATCCATTTGGGGATTGCTGTCTTATTTTTAATTCCTTGCTCCCATAAGGAGAGCGTTGCTTCTGGTAAGCAAGTTGAACATAAATACACGAAAATTGCATCCCAATTTTCAACATTAATTTTATATAGTTCGAGAGCGGATTTACAGTTATTTATATCCCGCTGTAATTTCTTTATAGCGGACCCCGACTTCGAAGTCACTGGCTGAAGGCCGAACAAAATCCTCAGTTGACTGTTCACTAAAATCCTTTTATTTTCATACCTATCTGATAGGTTATCCCACGCCTGCACAAATCCATCATTTGTGAGAGGGGACTTCTTGACTATATCTTTGGCTTCACCTCTAGTCTTCTGGTTAAGGTGAAAAAGTTTCTCAACTGAAGTTAGCCCCGAATTTTGAATATAAATTGCAGTGAACATGTCACGAAAAGTGGGCCATGAGAGATAATCTCCATAAAATATCTCAGTGTCACACGGAGGCAACCTCATGTTGCTGGAAGACGGACGATGTTCATTCGAATTCACAATCATAGTAGAACTGGGAGGGGGCGTTAAAAGATGAGCTGTCAGATTGTGAGCAAATTCACCCATCATGGCAGCACAGGCTACATAAGCCTGATAACAGTTTCGGTACCTATCTTTTACTATTCCTAAATCGCCACTAGACTCCGAATTGTCGGTTGAGGATGACCGCGAACACTTTTCATAAGCTGCCTTTACTTTCACCCATAAATCTTTAAATTCCTCACGTTGAACTTCCAACGAAAAAGTAGAATGGTCACTCTGACCAGTTGTATTGAATTCCGCTTCGAATTCAAGGATTTCGTCAGCCAGACGATGAAATTCCTTTAAAGCAGCCATTTTTCACAAAAATTTCAAATATCTAAAAATTACACTTAAATTTCCAAAAACAAAAAAAAATTTAAAAACTTCCCAATAATAAAATATTTGGAATCGCTTATTTTATTTAAATGTTTCTCAAAAATATTTAAAAGCGATAAAAAAAATTTATAATAATAAATTTCAACCCTTTGTCAGTGTCGGAAATACTGACGTAGGGCGCACTCCAAATACAGTAGAATGTGAGAATAGGAAAATGAAAAAAAAACCAACAAAAATTGCACGAAATACAAATCGGGCAAAATATTTAAATATTTTAATTCGCTTATTTTGAATATTTCACAAAAATATTAAAAAGCGATAAAGAAATAAAAATTCCCTATTTAAATATTTTGCTCTGAAATATTCAGTTTCAGTCAAAGAAATATTTCGTATTTTCTGAGACTGACTGAAAACACAAATTTCAATAGAATAGCTCTCACGTGTTGTTGTTGCAGTTTTGGTTTGTGTTTTGTTCCCACGTTGCTAACTTTGGCCTCAGTTAGTTTGTTCACTTTCAAATTTTAAATTTCACAATTACACTGCTTTTAATTTAATTTTGAATTATTTACTTTAATTTTTTACTGGAAATTAAATTTATAAAAAAAAAACGAACGTCTGTCCGTTGCCAAAATATCGAAAACTAATTAAAGCAAAACGAAAGAAAATAATGCAGCAACAACCTGCAGTGGAGACTTTTTCTTGTGAGAGCGGGTGGGAGTATGTGTTTGTGTGTATGTGCTTTTGGTTATTTTTGCACAGTTCAATGTGTCGAATATTTTTCAAAGATCTTTTTATTTCTCTCACTTTGAATATGGAGTACCTTCGTTTGATCGGTATTATTAGTTATTAATCTCTTTTATTTCTTATGTTTTGGTAATTATTTAAACTTTTATTAGAAAAGTTCTCCAAATTAAATGAACAGAGATTACGGAATTAAAAGAGAGACTAATTTTATAGCACGATTGGAAGCTTTATTTAAGAAATCACTTCACTTTCAGAATAATATTAAGAAAATGCTTTTGTTGTAGGAATGAAGACAAACGAGAGTAAATGAGTGGCTTGGGCTGGCAATTGAGCGTATTGAAAATTTTACTTTTTTTTAAATCACGGATAAATTTTTAATATTTCAAAAATGCGCACATATGATCACCATTTATAAATGTAACGCACCTTTTTTAATTTTGTAGCAGCAGCTTAGATGATGATTGTGATTGATGTGGAGGGCTTTTCTTCTCAGTTTTAAATTTGTTTGTTGTGGAGGTCTTTTCGTCTCCTTTGGAATGGATTCGGGAATGAAGGACCAATAATTGGGCGCAGGCCTTGTTCTTCTACGAACTATTCGATAGCTCTCGAAATCGTTTTCAAAAAAGATAAAAAACAGAAAATTCGTTTCAAATTAGTTATCTTTTCTTTATTTATTTATATATTTTCCTCAGAAAATCTTACCGGCTTTTTCTTGGCTGTGGCGGCTGCTGCTTCGTATGGTATTCGGACGAGAGAGTAGTAATTAATATTTTTTTAAAGGCCAAAAAGCCGTCGGCAAAACCGAAATCGCCATACTTGAAAGCAGATTTCGCCACAGACAACAGCGCCCCCTACATTTAACAAATTTATATAAGGTTGCGTTCATATCTACGCGGTTGGCGTGAACACTATATATATATATACATATATATATATATATATAGACTAGCAGGGCCCGGTCCGCTTTGCTGGCCCTAAAAAAGTTGTTTTTGCCTTTGGTCATAATAAATGAATGAAAACAATTATCAAATATTTTTATTGGAAGCCCAAGTGTAGCATTTTGAAATATTGAATTGTAAGAAAAGTGCCACGCCCGCTGTCCAATTCCGATCATATGTAACATTGAACTTAGAATTTAAAGAATAAAACCATGTCCCGTTGAAAAAGGTTCATTGGGAGCCCAAGTGTAACATTTTTTAAAATATTGAATTGTATGGGAAGTACCACGCCCCGCTGTCCAATTTCAATATGTTGCATTGAAGGCATATAACCATTTCCCGTTTAAGAAAATTCAATGGGAGCCCAAGAATGGCACTTTGAAGTATTGAATTGTATGGGCGGTGCCATGCCCCTTTGCCTTATTACGCAGTTATGTAGCATTTAGCTTAGAGTTGAAACCATGAAACCATTTGCTAAATTTTGTTGGAAAACATTCAATGAGAGGCCAGTTACAGCAATTTTAAATATTGGTTTGTATGGGCGGTGCCACGCCCCTTTGTCCAATTACGCCGATATGTTGCATTTAGCTTAGAGTTGAAACCATGAAGCCATTTGCCAAATTTCGTTGGAAAACATTGTGTGGGAGCGCTATTACAGCATTTTCAAATATTGACTTGTATGGGCGGTGCCACGCCCCATTGTCTAATCCCGACCATTTGTAGCCCAGATTAGGGCTGGGGTCTTATAGTATGTTCATGGCAAATTTCTTGTGATCAAAAACGTCTGAGATATAGCAGTTTTTACTAACTTGTGGGCGGTAAAAGTGGGCGTGTCAAAACCTATCCTATGTCACGACTCACGACCCCTAGAACACATATATAAATTTTGGTGAGAATCGCTGCTGTAGTTTTCGCGTCTACTGGTGACACACATACACGTATCTTTTATATATATAGATAGTTTTTGCAAAATGAGCTAACATTTCAAGTGATGAAGACAAAGCTAGTAAAGATTGTGGACGGATGTGAACGTATTCAATCGTCAATAATAAATCTACTTATTGACATCAATCACGGGCGAATTAATCCAACGCTTATAATGCCTTCGCAACTACAACGAGAAATATCGCTCTGTAAGGATAAGTTGCCTCCTAAGTGGATGTTTTCTGTAAAAGATCAGGGCAACGAGCTAAAAGATGTCTACAAGTTAATACCGGCTAAAGGATTGGATCCCGTTTGATGATTAAGGCGGAGATTCCATTAATACACAGAAAAAAATGTGTACATCATATTGACGTATGGCGATGTTCAAAATTATGTTGATCATATTGAACACCAATACATAATATTGACGTACGCTCTACGTCAGAATTGCGTATTTGGTTTTCAATATGACGACCACTAATGTTCAAAAAGTTTGTGTTCAATACTACGTACATGGTTATCAATATGATGTATCACTGACCTGTCAAAAGACCTGTTCACACACCTATTTGATAGTGTAAATACCAAAACATCCGTTTGACATTTTATTTATATTAAGGAAAATTCCTGCAGTCAAACCTTGATTTTTTCAATTAGCGAGGTACATCACGGTTGGACAACACGCTTTTGGTGTTATTTTCTAGCTGTTTGGTGTTCACTATCAAACATTCCGTCCTGTGTCGTGTGAACAGCCAAATTAGTTTAGCGTAACAAGACATAGATGGCAACACTGTTCGTCAGCTGTTTTTACTTGACAAACTTTTACCGTTTTTAGTTGGCGTCGGTTTATATTTCAGTGAAAATTTTCAATTGTGCACGTGTGTGAAATTACGAAAATAAAATGTTTGAGTGTTCTTTCTGCGCGCAACAATTTCCTGAACGGAGCTCCTTTTTACGCATCTACAAGTAAGTCACCAAATAAAACCTAATTGCGAAATTGTGTGCAAAGAGTGCGGACAAATTTTTGTTAAATTTTTTTATTTTAAACGACATATATTGCATAGGCACCCAGTTCGTAGTCAACCGGAGAGCAAGCAAACAAATTCCGCAGGCACTTGCGATTCAGCCCATTTCGCTGCAGCGATTATCGAGGAGGTTACAGCACCAGACGACAGCGCTGGAGCAGAGGACGCCTACGCTGGAGCCGCGTACGACTGCCCTGAAGACCACGAAAGCGGCGGTAGTATTCGGGTGAGTGATCTCAATGCAGAACTCGAAAAAATTAAAGAATATATACTGTCATTTATTTTGAGCCTCAACAATAAAATTTGACCAGAAAAGATGTGCAAAGCATACAAAAACTTTATTTTAACCCATTCATGACGAGCGTGCCCATATGGTAACGCTGATAGCGCTCTACGGTATGTGCAATTAAAAAAATATTTGAACGAATATCCGTTTTTTGATGTTTATAAAGCATACTTTGATCTTTCTTTTGATATATAACTCTAAGCAATCGCTCGTCAGTAGCGATCGTGGCGGATAATTGAAAAGTAGTGTTTTTAAAAAGTGGGCGAAAACAGCGAAAAGTAAGAATATTTTTCATTGCCATAAAAAGTTATATATTTTGAATATTTTTTGGGTAGAATATCAAAGTATTAGAAAACGTATAAAATAAAATTATTTATAACTTCTGTGTTACCTTTTTATTTCGCTGTTGCCATATGGGCACGCTAGCAATTGTATATTGATTTGAAAGTGTGTTTGTATACTTAATATAATTACTAAAAATTTTTTTTTTAATGTTTAGATTTAAAATAATTTTTTGTACGTGTTTATATACATAATTGCGTACAAATTTGAGCAATTTTTGTAAAATGAAGTAAATTTTATCTATACATTCTTTCATATAAAGTTAAATATATTTTATCAATAAATTGTCTTTAAAGTGTGGTTATGTACTTGGTATGCTTATGAAAAATTAGCAGCACCTCTTAGGTTGAATTAGCCATATCCGTATGTCTGTCCGTTATTTTGATTGGTATGGGCTATTGAAGGAGCTAAATGAAAGCTAGGCGGTCCAAACATTGAATTTATCCTTTGGAGGTCCTAGAAGGAGTTGGTAATGCAAATGGGCGAAATCGATCAACTGCCACGACTACTTTCCATACAAGTGAAAGTCGAGTTTTGTAACAAATGTTACCCAATTTCACGGGAATTGTGGTAGGAAAATTCTCCGTAAGATATATTTTCCGCTTTGCGTCGATGGTGAGTGCTGCAAAAGCTATATGAGCAATACCCCGATCATGACATGACATCATGACGCATACAAAATCCACGTCTAAGGTGGCTAGGTCATGCCGGGCTGATGAACGTAAAAAAGTACTACTAAATGGAGCACATGTGAGTACTGTCGGTGGAATGAGCGGAAGATGGCAACCAGGTCTCAGATGGAAGGGTGCATGGTATATATAGGCTTACTTCGACCGGCTAAAACTTACTCAATTGTTTTTTAACAAATTTATATTACGATGAAGACATTTAGGCGAGCATAATTTTATCCGGCTGGACAAGATTATTAGGAGGAAGATGAAGGAGGTACTTCCTATGGTCTTCATCGTACACCTATTTTACAGCCATGTAAATTGTGTTGATGATGACGAGGACATTTCCAATTTCAGTTCATATGGAGATATTTCTTATGTTATTGAAAACCTAAGCATTATTTTGGTGTAGGTGGAGATACATATTATATACAGTGGCGGACAGATAATTAGGCCAGCCTTTTGTAGTAATTTTGTACGACTACCAAAATTTAACTTGATTACTATTGAAAAGGTCGATTGGACCCCATTCTATGATGACTACCAGGAAAATCCTAGTTGAAAACTGACCTACTTTTCTAACTTTTTTCCTGGGGGCCTACACACATTTTTTTTTTATGCAAAAATGTGCGTTTTTTAAAAACAAATTACTTTGCTGAAGAAACTTTTGTGATCAGAAATGCTTCTGAATTTATAGAATTTTTTTTAACAACATTTTTTTTTAAAAAACTTTTAGATTTAAAAAAATTGGTCGATACAAATTTTATTTACAAAATAAATCTTAAAACATTGCTAAACTTTCAAGAATTAAAAAAAAAGTAGTTATAAACAATAATATCTTAAATTAGGTAATTTTGCTAGGGTTGTGAGGTATTTGCTAGGTATTCCTGAAAAAATCTTGAAAAAATTCCGAAAATTTCGCTCTTGTCATAATTGGGTTAAAGCATACTTTTCCAAATTTATTTATTTTTTTTATTTTAGATTCGAAAGCATTGGCTATTTTATAGGCCCTTCATGGTTTGCTAGCTCCGTCCAATCAGAAGTCATCAAAAGAGGATAACATTAGACGATACACTGTTGCCAATCCACAGAATGCATTTCTAAAATGCGCCGATTCACATGAAGAAATGGAGGAGAAACTTCTGCATGCGAGTGATCAAGATAAGCAAATCCAACCCTGTATTTTAATTATCGGAGCCATTCGCGATATTCGCGAAGTTTTTGTTTATTTTGACGGAATTCGGCTCCCAATTCTAAGTGCTATAAGAGCTATTGATATTTGCTTTAAAATATTCTTTTTGTTTAACTTCAAATATCCTGAGGCATCCAAATTGTTTTGGACTTTCATTGAAAAATTTTTTTACAATTTAAATTTTTCTGTAACTAATACAAAAGTCGCCACACTTTGTAATGAATTCCACACAGGCGAATAATTTTAACTTCTTGCACTAAATAAGACTTTTTTCTCTTCTTTAATTAATTTTTTTACATTTTTACTCCACACTATTTCAGTATTATTTACTTACACATTTCTACTCATTGAGTCAAACTATTGCCGAAAGTGAAATAAAAATCGGTACGTTTTTGTTCAAAACAATGCATTTTGTTTTAATCTATTCAGAGAAAGGTAGGGAAATTTGGGAACACTATGTACATCACATTGAACATTGTGTTCATTATATTGACCACTGCGTACTGAACACCGTTTTGAACATTTCAAACATCAATATGATGTATCCGTACGTAAAATAAAAAATTACGTACTCCGTACATCATATTGATGTGGTGGTTGGGGCAAATAACACACCACTTAAATCATATTGAATACCATATACATCATATTGATGTACGAATTTTTTCTGTGTACAAAGTGAATCTTCCGACATATATCGAATAATTCCACTACCAACTCTACATAAAGGCATGGTAATAATGGCAACTACCAAGGCAGAGTTTATAATATACAATTTTGTCATGGATTCATATATATTGCTCACGCAACCACAGCTAAATATGTGTCAAAAGACTCTGGAAAATCACTTCTTATGGCAGGCAAATTGGCCAG
The DNA here is from genome assembly GCA_951394025.1 of Heteromyza rotundicornis. Taxonomy (NCBI): domain Eukaryota; kingdom Metazoa; phylum Arthropoda; class Insecta; order Diptera; family Heleomyzidae; genus Heteromyza; species Heteromyza rotundicornis. The sequence continues at coordinate 24,812,453 of OX596013.1, forward strand.
CAACTGATAACTCATTTGAGGTTTCCGCTTTGAAACAATCTGCCACAAAAGAATGCCAATTCGAGCCAGTTATCAAGCGAAGTTTTTGGACAAAGCTTTCAAGCTTTTGTAAAGCCATGTGTTTCCTGGCTTTACAAAATCTTCGATAAAGCAGTTCCATCAGCTTAGAATGTAGCAATAGAAAAAACAACAGACAACAGCGCCCCTATACTTAACAATTTGTAGAAGGTGGCGTTCAGATTTACGCGGTTGGCGTAAACAGTTTGCAAGGTTTGATAAACTATTAATTTACCAAATGAAGTAGTTGCCCCTTGCTTTGTACCCCCAACGTAATTTGCTCAAGCGTTTATCCAGGGCTGATGAGGGCTTTTAGCTGTATTTATTCAGCTAAGCATTAGGGCTGTAGCGGAGTCGTTCGAAGTTAGAGATATGTTAATTACACTGTTCAACAAAATTGACCAAAAAAACAGCTCAAGAGATTTCATAGTTGATGTTATATAATTAAGCCACGCTGAACACGATGGCGTCCTCAGTTTTTCTCCAGTACGACAGTTTTTTTGTTAATTTTCTTTTAGTTAATTTTTTTTATATAAAAAAAATGCAAAACAAATCTTTTTAACAATATTTTAAATATTGACTGAACTGTAAATTTTTACAGATTTTCGTCAATTATGTTCATAAATACAAATAATAATTTTACAAAAGGTATCATACACTTTTGACAATATTAAAAAAATCTTTAAAAATATTTGCAAAGAGCTTTTTGCATTTTCGTGATACGCTGTCAAACGAATAGCATATCGACTAGTTTCTGACTCAACCTCTTTTAAAAAATAGAAAAGAGGACAATTTTTAGTATATGTAAAGAATAATCTACGCGAAATGTAATATATTTCACACCCATTCACGACGAGTGTTACCATATGGTAATGCTGATAGCGTTCCACGGTATATTCAATTAAACAAATATCACTAATTTGAACAAATATCACTAATCTGTTTTTTGATTTTAATAAAGCATGCATAGATTTTTCTTTTGATACATAACTCTAAGCAATCGCACTTTAGTAGCGACCGTGGCGTATGATTGAAAAGTAGTATTTTCAAAAAGTGGGAAAAACAGCGACCTTTCCGCATTTTGCTGTTACCATATGAGGCCGCTCGTCACAACCCTAGTAAATTTAAATTTGTACTAAGAAACCATTTTTATACCCCCACACTCACTGTGGCAGGGTATACTCACTTTGTCACAACGTTTGTAACGCCCATAAGGAGGCGTGTCCGGTATGGAAAAGTATATATATTCTTGATCAGTATCACCTCCTGAGTCGATTTAGCGATGTCCGTCTGTCTGTCCGTCTGTCCGTCTGTCCGTCTGTCCGTCTGTCCGTCCGCACGATAGCGGTCGCAGTTTTGGAGATATCGACTTGAAACTTTTTTTACATGTTTTTCTCGTGAATACTGAGATCAAGTTCGAGAATCAGCCAAATCGGACAAAAACTGGGCGTGGCTCCCATACACCGAAAAAAAAGGTAAAAAATTTTTATTGTTGTATTCGATTGGAAATGTTTAGAAACGTATTTTTGACATGGTCCGAGGTTCCGAAGCCACATATATAAGGGTCTAAATGGGGTCTTGAGACCAATTTTTTTTTTTTGTGGATTTAATTGGAAATTTTTAGAAATGGATTTTGGACATGGTCTGGGCTCCAAAACCACCTATAATTGGCTCAAAATAGGGTCTTGAGACCACATTTTTATATGTTCGAGGTACTTCTTCCTACTGTGTGGGGGTATTTCAACTTCGGTATAGCCGAAGATAGTCCACTCTCTAGTTTTTAGCTTTTTTCATATAAAATTCTTTATATTTTATCTACAAATGGGTTTTAAAGTAAGATTGGGTACTTGTTATATTTATGAAAAATTAGCATAGCCTCTTGAGTGGATTTTGCCATATCCGTATGTCTGCCTGTAATTCAGTATGTCCATTAGACCGAAAAAATGAAGTCGTTTGGAAGGAGATTCCGGAAAAAATTGTCTTTTTTTTTTTGGCCGATCGTAGAGGTAGCGCATCGACATATTTCCGATTTTAATGTATAATATATCAAAATTTTTGTCTCGAGGAGACCTACAATAATGCCTCAGAGGTTTTTGCTCTTAAGTACACCCTTCTAGTACTTACCCACCAGATATCAGTTAGTACCACCCTAATGTACCATTCCAATTGCATAAAATTAAAGCTCTCGAAAAATCATTAAACTCTTGCAAAGGAAGTATACCGATTATTCCATTAGAACTATTTAAAAAAAATATAATTAATATTGTTACCGAACGTAGGGGCAGCGCATTGACATATTTCATCATATCGTCACCATTTATTATCCGCTTTTAAAGTATTATATATCAATTTGTGTCTCGAGGAGACCTACAACAATGTCTCAAACGTCATTGCCCTTAAGTACACTCTTCTAGTACTTACCTACCAGATCTCAGTTAGTACCACCCTAATGTACTCTAATGCATACATTGGAATGTTTGCTTTTTCAACTTTTCAACTTCTACAACATGAATTAAAGAAATTAAAGTAAAATCGAATTAAGTGTTTAAAGTCGATGTCCAGCAACTCGAAGGACCTCTACTTTAATTTATTTATTAACCTACTTTTAATCGATCAAATCTCGACGTGATTCAAGTTGGCTGTATTTGTGCCGGCTCTCGAGTTTAGCTAAAATGTGTCCCATGCGTTGTTCATCGGGGACCGCCATGGCAGATTCATGCACTACATGAACAAAGCGCTCGGTGTTTTGAGAATGGCATGGATAAGCTGTGTAAATATTTAGGTCTTTCAATGCTTATTTATATTGCATCTTAAGGGTTTTTTTTTAGCAATTCTATAGTAATCATTCACAAGCTTATCTAAACGTTTACGAGTAGCTGATTCCGATAAAATTGGAATACCCGCGCGTTTCCACAAAATGATAAAGTTTTTCAAAGCTTCCTGTTTAAATGTATCCAACTTCCGCCTTCGATCACTGTTACGCTGCAGATATAATAAGAAATTAATCACATCGCGCTCCGTTGGCATTTGGGTGTTATTTAATTCACTAATAAAAAAAGACATTTTTAAACAATTTTGTACGGTATTTTAATCGGAATGAACAAAAGAAACTCTTGAATTAAAAATGCAATGAATTATGAGCTTCACCATTGTTTTCCCTTTTGAACAAATTTTCATTTGAACGAATTTAGTGGGGGCAAGAATATGCAAAATAATTAAACTGCACTCACTTTTGTGCAAGTTCTCTGATAAAATTAAATTACGGGGGGAAAAGGGAAACAATTTTGTAATCGTAGGGAATAATACGTTTTTTTTCAGCCAGTGTAGGGATTTTTTAAAAAGTATGTAGCATCACTGCTCCTATGTTCGGCAAATATATTAATGATTTTTCGAGAGCTGCAATTGGAATGGTACATTTTGGTGGTACTAACTGATAGGTAAGTACTAGAAGGGTGTAATTGAGGGCAATGACGTATGACAAAAATTTTGATATATTATACTTTAAAATCGGATCATAAATGGTGACAATATGATGAAATATGTCAATGCGCTACCCCTACGTTCGGTAAAAATATTAATTATATTTTTTATAAATAGTTCTAATGGTATAATCGGTATACATCCTTTGCAAGAGTTTAATGATTTTTCGAGAGCTTTAATTTTCTGCACTTGGAATGGTACATTAGGGTGGTACTAACTGAGATCTGGTGGGTAAGTTCTAGAAGGGTGTACTTAAGAGCAAGGACCTCTGAGGATTATCTGAGGCATGTAGGTCTCCTCGAGACAAAAATTTTGATATATTATACAATAAAATCGGATCATAAATAGAGACAATATGAAGAAATATGTCGATGCGCTACCTCTACGAACGGCCAAAAAAAAAAGAAAATTTTTTCCGGAATCTCCTTCCAAATATGGTTTGAATTTGATGGTGTGCGGTTAACTTTTTTTTTCCCCCTATAAGGTGATATGGTCTAATGTCCATCCTTCTGATTGGTAATAAGATTGAAGGAGCTAGAAGCAAGCTAGGCGGTCCAAGCTTTGGACTTAACTCCTGCAGGTCCTAGAAGGAGTTGGTAGTGCAAATAGGCTGAATTGGTCAACTGCCACGCCTATCTTCCATACAAGTTAAAATCGTCTTTAGTAACAAATGTAACTCAATTTCATGGAAATTGTTGTAGGAAAATTCTCCATAAGATCTATTGTCCGCTTTGCGTCGGTGGTGAGTGCCGCAAAAGCTATATGACCAATACCCCGATCACGACATGACATCATGATGCATACAAAATCAACGTCTAAAATGGCTAGGTCAAGCCGAGCTAATGAACGTAAAAAATACTACATCTAAAAATGGAGCACATAGTGCTGTGAGTACCGTCGGTGGAATGAGCCGAAGATGGCGACCAGGTATCAGATGGAAAGGTGTACGGCATATATAGGTTCACTTCGACCGGCTGAAACTTACTCACTAGTTTTTTTTTAGCAAATTTACATTACGATGAAGACATTTTGGAGAGCACAATTTTCCTCGATGTATCCTGCTGGGCAAGATGATTAATAGGAAGATGAAGGAGGTACTGACGATGGTCTTCATCGAACGCCTCTTTTACAGCCATGAAAATTGTGTATGTCAAATGATGACGAGGACTTTTCCAATTTCAGTCCATATGAAGATATTTCTAATGTTATTGAAAACCTGAGCGGTATTATTGGTGTACGGAATTATACATATTATATACAGTGGCGGACTGGTAATTAGGGCTTTTGAAGTAATTTTGAGTGGCTACCCAAATTTCAAGAACATCAACTTGATTACCATTGAAAAGATATATTGGACCCCCTTATATGATGACTACCAGGACACTTATCAAGAAAATCCTAGTTACAAGCTGACCTACTTTTTTAACTTTTTTCCTAGGGGCTATAAAATTTAATTTTTTTTGCAAAAATGTGTGTTTTTTAAAAACAAAATACTTTACTGAAGAGACTTTTCCAATCAAAAATTATCCTAAATTAATATACGTTTTTTTGAAAAAAAATTATTTTGAAAAAAATTGGTCGATTAAAATTTTTTTTACAAAATAAATGTTTAAACATTGGCAAACTTTCGGGGTGGGCAAACAGCAAGCGGTCCAAAAAAAAAGTTAGAAATTAGTTTCTTAGCTCTTTGAGTCCCGAGACGAACCTAGCGGTGGAATAATTTTTTTGACAAATGATTCTTACTATATAGGCCAAATATGCGCAAAAAATTGGTTTTGGGGGTGGTACAATACTTTGTACAGCAGGACTTAACGATAGTGTACATGCTTTAAATCAATTAAATTTTTTCTTTAGAAAAAAAAGGGAGCTGAAAAATAAATAATTGTTGAATTCAATAATAACAACCACAATTCGCAAAAAAAATTATTTTATTCATAAAAAACAATTTATTAAAAAAACTAGAGAGTGGACTATCTTCGGCTATACCGAAGTTGAAATACCCCCACACAGTAGGAAGAAGTACCTCAAACATATAAAAATGTGGTCTCCAGACCCTATTTTGAGCTAATTATAGGTGGTTTTGGAGCCCGGACCATGTCCAAAATCCATTTCTAAAAATTTCCAATTAAATCCACAATGTAATGCGTTAATGTAATGCATTAAATGTAATGCATTTCTTTGCATCAAAAGAGGTGCCAATTGCTTCTACAAGTTTCTCACAACTGAATAAAAATATTTTTTTACGCCTTTTATAAAACTATGAATTTTTTTTGAAATAATTTATAATTTTGTATGTTTATTTACGTTTTTATACCCCCACACTCACTGTGGCAGGGTATACTAACTTTGTCACAACGTTTGTAACGCCCATAAGGAGGCGTGTCCGGTATGGAAAAGTATATATATTCTTGATCAGTATCACCTCCTGAGTCGATTTAGCGATGTCCGTCTGTCTGTCCGTCCGTCTGTCCGTCTGTCCATCTGTCCGTCTATCCGTCCGCACGATAGCGGTCGCAGTTTTTGGAGATATCGACTTGAAACTTTTTTTACATGTTTTTCTCGTGAATACTAAGATCAAGTTCGAGAATCAGCCAAATCGGACAAAAACTGGGCGTGGCTCCCATACACCGAAAAAAAAGGTAAAAATTGTTCAAGTCTTTTTTATTGTTGTATTCCATTGGAAATGTTTAGAAACGTATTTTTGACATGGTCCGAGGTTCCGAAGCCACATATAAGGGTCTAAATGGGGTCCTGAGACCAATTTTTTTTTTTTCGGATTTGATTGGAAATTTTCAGAAATGGATTTTGGACATGGTTTGCGCTCCAAAACCACCTATAATTGGGTCAAAATAGGGTCTTGAGACCACATTTTTTTATGTTCGAGGTACTTCTTTCTACTGTGTGGGGGTATTTCAACTTCGGTATAGCCGAAGATAGTCCACTCTCTAGTTTTTTTAATAAATGGCACTGCAGTAGCATCTTCCCAAAACATACGAACTCTTGGGTATTTCAAAACGCTAATTAGAGCGTGTATACCGAATAATTTTTGGATCTCTTGGCCATCTGTTGGTGTAAACTTGGATTTATGGTTTTGTACTGCGTATAAGTTTTGTGAATCGCGCTGCCATTTGGAAGAAATCAAATGAAAGGTATTTTGAGAAAGATTCGTATGGGGTTTTCATCGCACGTTGAACAAAATCAGGTTCCACAAATGGATCTACATTAAGGCTGTTACTTTCCTTCGAAGCCTTCGAAACTTCGAATACTTCGAAGTTTTTCCGAAGACTTCGAATACTTCGATGCTTCGAAGTTATAACGTGCTTCGAAGGTTAAAAAACTTCGAAGCTTCGAAGTCTTGGATTTTTTCTTTGGAATAATATAATTGTACGAGTAGTCTTTTTTGGGCGAATCAGGCCAAGTTGATTCATGTCAGGTGGGATTACAACCACCAGGTGCGTCCTTGCACATTTTTTGGATGATTCATGTCAGGTGGGATTACGAACATGGCGACAATGCATTTATAGATGTAGTAGCAAGGATTTCAGACGTAACTGAACCTCTCAACGAAGTGTTACTTGAAATTGAATGAAGAACTCTATTTCTTAAAACTTTTTCCGAATAACGACGGCCTGCATTGCTTGCATTTTTGGTATAATAGTCGACAAATGATCCATCAGCTTCCTCATCAGTTGCAAAATGATCTTCCTCCTCTGAGATTTCATCAACATCGAAGTTACGGTGTCTCCCTTGTGATTCAATGTCAAATTCGTTTTCTGGAGCATTGCAGTCATTTTCGTCTTCAGCATCTGACATGTTTGCCAACAAATCATACCACTGCTCATCGTTTAACAATTTTCCCCTATATGAGGCCATATTCAGCGAATAAAAACAGAAATTCACTGTAATAAAAAAACACAAAACACAAACAAATCAAGAATGAACCAGCATTGAAATCAAATTTCTAGGAAAACGTAAAAACAAAATTGAAAATAACAAGAATCACAAAAAAAAATGTAATTGAAAAATTTGATTTTGTTCAACCACTGAATCCTCCCGAACAATACGTTGTACACGACTTTAGACTCGTATGGGACTCTTACCTTCGGTTTTATTGCAAATTCGACGGAATTCACTTATCAATTTATGTCTCTTTTCCAGGAAAAAAAAATATTTTGAAGCACTGGACAATCACTTTGAATTTTTTTTTTTGGTATTTTTTAAGCATTAGTCGAACGGAACCATTTTTTGTCGACCTGAATCCACGAAATAAAAAATTGAACTAGTTTCTCTGCAGCTTACAAGTGAGAAAAAATTCAGCGAATAAAGTTCAAAATTTCAAACAAACTAGTGTAATCGCAGTAGGCAAATAAGAAAAGAATCATTTTTGCAAATTTTTTGAATATGTGTACAATGTATTGTACGCCTGGAACCAAAGAGTTAGGTCAATCCTGGATCCGCCATCTTGAATTTTGAAAATGCGACATCAAATTCGAAATCAGCGACCCCAAAAACCGCTCTATACAAAATTTCATACTGTTTTGATGAAATCGTAAAATTTTGGCCGCTATATTGGTTCCGCCATCTTGAATTTTTAAATTCCGACATCAAATTCGAAATCAGCGACCCCGAAAACCCCTCTATACAAAATTTCATACTGTTTTGATGAAATCTTAAAATTACGGTAAAAACTCGATTTTCACTTATATGGGAGGTAGGCGTGGCAGTCGGCCGATTCCGCCCATTTTTAATACCAACTCCTTCTAGGGCGTTAAAAGGATAAATCCTAAATTTGAAATCCCTAGCTTTCTTCTAGCTCCTGCAATCGTGTTTAAAAGAAAAGAGGACGGACAGACGGATATGGCTAAATCAACTCAGGAGGTGACGCTGATCAAGAATATATATAGTTTTCCACACCGGACACGTCTCCTTCTTGGTGTTACAAACATCAGACCAAAGTGAATACACCCATACCTCATGAGGTGTAGGGTATAAACACCAAACAGAAACATATTTTTCCAAGTATTGCGTTTTTTTATTGAACTAATATTCCGATCCTTCCAAGAAACCAAGCTTTCAAAGGCAAATTTAAAGGTCTAGCTTAAAAGCCCGGCGTTGCTCCGACTTTTACTTAAAGTAGTGAAAGTACCCCTCCCGTAAACCTTTCCGTGAACCCCCAGAACTCCAGAGAAAAACATACAAAATTGTAGAACTCTAGGTTCAGTTTGGGCTGGGCGGCGATGAGTCAGTATATAACAGCAATTAATCGGGACAAACACTTTTATAGTTGTAATTACGCGACGCCTGATTTGAAGTCCTCATTTGTGCAAATGGATTGGTTCTGTAAGCGTCAGTTTCTGATGCACGTGTGGCTCCAGTCCATTTCCATTTTGTTTTGTTCCATTCCCATTTCTAGCTAACTTTGTAACGAGGTAATTTTGGAGCCGGGGTGAAGCCGTCGGCGTCCAAGGTTCGTTGCAAAAATTTATAAGTTTGGGGACAGCGCGATGGCCAAAATTCCGTTGGATTGATAACAGGATTTAAATTTGATATTCAGTTTATTTATTTTCGATATAGTTTACTCCTTAACTATTTACCACTATTTTCTTATTTTATTAAAATTATTTTGTATTCAAATTTATCTCGCGCCCCTTTCGGCGTGTAATTTCCTGTCTACCCGGAGTACTGGCCGCTGTTCGTCTATCGGGGAGTTTTAGAGAATTAAAACGAGAGGGGTACCGCTGGAAACCATGCGACCGCGTGCTGGTATGGGACCAAATCCTATGTGACGTCTACTTTCGGTGCGAGCGATGCACCATGAGCAAATGACCGCGCTAGCCAGAGAGATACAGCCTGAAGCTACTATTCGGGTCTACACCAAGAGCAATGCGCCCGACCATTAGGGCGTTGACAATCGAAAATCCTATTCTACGTCTACTGTGAGCGTGAGCTGCGCGCCACAACCAGAGAGAGTGCTGGCGATAGTTAATCCTAAACTATGCCTACCTCAAAGTCCTGCGCCAAGATCAAGAGCGCGTTGGCGATGGAAAATCCTATGATATGCCTACTGCGAGCGTGAGCTGCGCGTTACTACCGGAGAGAGTGCTGGCGATGGTTAATCCTAAGCTATGCCTACCTCAAAGTCATGCGCCACGATCAAGAGCGCGTTGGCGATGGAAAATCCTATGCTATGCCTACTGCGAGCGTGAGCTGCGCGCTACAAGCAGAGAGAGTGTTGGCGATAGTTAATCCTAAGCTATGCCTACCTCAAAGTCATGCGCCACGATCTAGAGCACGTTGGCGATAGAAAATCCTTTGCTATGCCTACTGCGAGCGTGAGCTGCGCGCTACAACCAGAGAGAGTGCTGGCGATAGAGACTCCTATGCTAAACCTACTACCAGAGCCAGGCGCCACTAACAAAGAGTACGTTGGCGATAGAGAATCCTATGCTAGAGAATCCTATGCTATGCCTACTACCGGAAACCTATACCCCAGGAGCACTACTTGCGGGTGAGAGGACATACTCCTAAGCTACTTCTATTAGCGGGGAACTTTACGCCACGAGCAATGAGCGAGCTGGCCAGAGAGAATTATTCTAAAAAAAAACTACGATGCGGGAAACTATGCGTTAAGAGCAATAACTGCGTTAGCCGATGTCGATGTGCGACTTGTCGGGTCTACCGCTGGCGAAGAACTGACCTTTCCTCATTTCTGAATTTCTAACTAACCTCAGCGCAGACTCCTGCGCCGTTCGAAACTTGTAAATGAAATACAAAAAATGGGAAAATAGAGTGGCCGGCAATTCGTTGGCCGAAAGTTGAGAAATAGAGATTATGCTTGAGTGGGGGGAAAACGAGTGATGACTTTCCTCCTCACAACTTATACTAAACAAAATACTGCGTCGTCCTGGCATTTTAATTTTTTTTTGAAAACATTTGTTTTTTGTTTGGTTTTTTAAACTTTCAAATTATTTTTATATACCGGGATTTTTCGGGATTTGTTACTTTTACAAGCAAAATGCATTTAAAAAAAAAAAAAATGTTTTTTATATGTTTTATTGGAAAACTGATAGTTTTAGCTTAAATAAATAAACAAAAATTAAAACCAAAATTAAAATTAATGAATTTTTTTATTTTCAGTATTTGAGTTTCCGTTTCTTTAGGAACGACACAATTCAATTCAAAATATGCTTAAGTAAGGTTTCTGAAATTACTTTTGTATCAATTTTCAGTTTTACTTAATTACTTTTACTAAGCAATTCATTTTTGTGCGTTCGCTTAAACTGAAAATACCAATTTTTTTCTGAAATAAATATAAATTAATTTGTTCTTAAAGAAAAAATTACAAGCACAAACAATTTTATTCGTAATTTTTTTAATAAATTAAAAATTTTTTAGTTTTGAGTTTTTTAACTAACTTTTTTTTCATTTTGGGGTTGTCTAAATGTTGTCAAAAACTATTTTTCTTAAACTTTTTTATGGACTAATTTATTTAAAATGTAGTTCCGAAAATCCCGGGATTAAGGAAAAAATATCCCGGGATTTTCGGGACTAAAAATGGACCGGGATCCCGTATCCCGGGATCGAAAGCCCTACCCCACATACACTGTGGCAGGGTATACTAACTTTGACACAACGTTTGTAACACCCATAAGGAGGCGTGTTCGGTATGCAAACGTATATATATTCTTGATCAGCATCACCTCCAGAGTCGATTTAGCGATGTCCGTCTGTCTGTCCTTCTGTCCGTCCGTCCGCTCGATAGCGGTCGCACTTTTAGAGATATCGACTTGAAACTTTGGGTACATGTTTTTCTCTTCAATACTGAGATCAAGTTCAAGAATCAGCCAAATCGGATAAAAATTGGGCGTGGCTCCCATATACCGAAAAAAGTTCAACATTTTTCAAGTCTTTTTATACCCTACACCTCATGAGGTATGGGTATTAGACATGTTCAGAATCGTATGGAGCTTTCTTCAAAATCAGTGCTCGATGGTCCGATTAGGCTAGTTTGGTTCCTTTGCATATACAAATGATTTATGTGAAGTTTAGAGCCAATCGGGTAAAGAAAAGTCGGCGCGGAATGCATACAAAATTGAAAAACATTGGAAATAGTACTCGAATTTTGATGCCACTTTATATATTAGTTAATTTGGGGTCGCTGATCTCAAATATGAAGTCGGTTTGAATGTAACACTATTACTTTTGCCAATAATTGCAATTCAAATCGAAATTTTCTTATTTTTTAAAATTGCCTGGTAGTTGAATGCAAGCTTTGATTTTACCATTCTTTTTTTTAATATTCTTTAACATTCTTTAATAGATGTGGCATGGCTTATTCCATATGTTTTAACCTATTCCAAAAAAGTTGTATAGTTTTTTCATAAAGGCTCCTTCAGTAAGTGCATATAATATTTTCATTATTATTTTTCCAAATAAAGTCAAAGTATCAATTTTTGATACAAATTTTTTGTTTACACAGAAGAAATTTAAAAAATTCAAAGGTACAATAACTAAAAGAGCCTTTATGTGAAAACTATACAACTTTTTTGGAATCGGTTAAAACATCAGCTACCTGGCAATTTTAAAAAATAAGAAAATTTAGATTTGCCAAAGTAATAGTGTTACATTCAAACCGACTTCATATTTGAGATCAGCGACCCCAAATTCACTAATATATAAAGTGTCATCAAAATCCGAGCACTATTTCCAATGTTTTTCAATTTTGTATGGGGAAAAAGAAGTGCATTCCGCGCCGACTTTTCTTTATCCGATTGGCGCCAAACTTCACATAAGTCATTTTTATATACAAAGGAACCAAACTGGCCCAATCGAACAGTTCCTAAGTTTTTGAACCGCGGCCAGCAAACACTGCGTCGTGGTCGTGGCAGGTTTCAATTGTAAGGTTGCACCAGCGCAGGTGAAACTCGCCTCTGTGAAAATAAGGAAATTTAGCCCCAGAACGACGTCCTCGTATGCGTCGGGCATGACGATAAATTTGAGCAAAACATTGCTATTGCCCAGCTTGACTCGCGCTTCGACGACCTGATCTAAGCTACGACTGGACCCATCTGCCAGTTTAACCTCCCCATTAAAAGTTTCTGTTCTACTCTTTTGTCGAATTTTGTGAGCAAACGTTCCGCTGATAAAACTTCGCGTCGCCCCCGTGTCGACGATAGCCTGCACCTGCTGTCCCCCCACGATTGCGTGGGCGAGGATGTGCGAGGATGACGTCGTGTTCAAATATTACTGGTGTTGAGGGTGGAGCGCCGGAGCCACCACCTCCCCTCGATCGGGGTGGTCTCCGCTGGCGTTTCCCGGCTGGCGGCAGCACTCGATGGTCTTGCGGCCCCGTTGGCCACACTGCCAACAAAAATCTACCTGGCGGTTTGTACAATTACGTATAAAGTGTCCGCTCTGCCCACAGCGATGGCAACCCCGGGGATCGATGCGATCCTCCTGAACTGAGGCCGGGGCGTCGGTTATGGCTTGTCGTGTCTGAGAGAATAATCGATGTTGGTCACCACTCCCAGATGATGGGAGCAGTTCGGTCACCCCGGACGGCGAAGTAGTTCTGCCCGTCTCCCGCTCCTGGATACATTCCATATCTTGAGCCAGGCCAAAAAGCTCCGCGAGGGTGTTAAAATCTTTGCGCCGAATGTACCAGTGGTACTCGGGGCGGGCGTTTCGAAACACTCGCTCGAGGCGTTGCTCTTCATTGTACGTCCCTTGACGCATCAAGTAGAGGAGGGAAAGCGCGTAGTCGCTGAAAGATTCGTGGCCCTGTTGTAAGCGGCCTCGAATAGTGTCGTCAATACGCTCGTAGTAGCGAGCCGGCAAGAAAAAGGTGAGGAAATCTTTCTTAAATAACGCCCAAGTTTCCCACTGCCGGTTACAGGTCCGGAACCAGACGGGCGCTTTGCCCCTTAGCACTTCGGGCAAGAATCGTGGCAATAGGTCCACTTTTAGCCCGTCCATAGCGCACAGCTCTTCCGCCCGCTCGATAAACACGAGTGGGTCAGGCCCCCCATCATAGTAACAAAACCATTTACGTACCTTGTCCATGACCCCCGCGCCTGTGGCGGGTGGTCTTACCTGGTTGCTGGCGAAATGGTGTGAGGGTTGGGTCGTGCTGTCTGTAGTTGCTGTTGATTGGTGGCCAGCCTCTGGTATCTCAGCCGGTGTAACACCCATTGTGGCAGTGGACGCCGCTGGTCTGCTGATGTTGTTCTCAGGGCCCGCTGTCGGCCCGGGATTGCTTGGCGATGGCAACGGCGAAGCGGGCTGCACGATAATTGTAGGCAGGGCCCCGCCAGTTGCGGCTTTGTCGTCGATTTCGGCGTTACTTTCACTAGTTGGCGCAAATTTGCGCTCTTTATTCGCACTGTCGTCTGACCCTGAACCGAGGGTGTCACTACCCGCACTATCGGTGATTTTATCAGTGGCGGCGGTCACCACGCGCTTGTGCTTTTCTTGTAGCAGGAGTAACCGCTGCACCCTCTCGGGGGTGTGATCGGATTGACCGATGAACGCGGCGAATTTCTGCCGGAGCACACTCACTGTACCGGAGGGATCAAGATCGAATTCGTTCGCGTAAGCCACCAGATCGGCCTGGTTGAGGCTATACACCCAACTGGTGAACACTTTGCCTTCAATGACCGCGTTACTACACAATACTTGGACTCGTGTCGAGGGTTTCCTCTTTTATCACTAAGTTTCGTTGCGAATGGTCTCACTGCGATATGCTTGTTGCCCACGAGATTCAATAATTATTTATAATTAATAATTTATTATTTCTTTAAGCAAAATTTTAAGATTTTCTAAATTTATTTCCGTTTTTTTTCCTTTTAAATCACTAAATTCTTTCTCTTCTTTTAAGAGTATTTAAGCAATAAATTTCACTGTTCTTTGTTCACTGTTCTCTTTTTCCTCAATGCTGGTCGCGTCACTTGGTCCGTTAGTTTTCGGTGCCTGTTTGTTGCCACGCGGTATTGCTTGGCCGATTTACCGTTTGCGTTGTTCAACGGATTTCGCGCGCGTTACTTCGTTCGATTCCAATTGCTTCGCGGTACAGTCCCGTATTTCCCGTTCTGCGCTAACGGATTTGCACTATGTACCGGCGCGTTTGCGTTGCAACTCACTCTGTTTTACATAGCCTTCACTGTTTCACTTCATGTAATTTTTAAAATTCCGCACTTTGTTCGTAGAAATTAACGGGTGGGGTTTTTTTTCCTTGTTAATTTGTTGTCTCTTTGCGAGCGCCGCACTCTGTTCGTAGAATTTAAACGGGTTTAATTTATTATTTATTTTTCAAAGTGATTTTACGATTTCACCCAAATTAAATCCTGTTTTTTTCCAACCAAAATTTTGTTTCCGTTTTAAAGACTTATGCGCGAGGTCCCTGCTCGGGCGCCATTGTAACGAGGTAATTTTGGAGCCGGGGTGAAGCCGTCGGCGTCCAAGGTTCGTTGCAAAAATTTATAAGTTTGGGGACAGCGCGATGGCCAAAATTCCGTTGGATTGATAACAGGATTTAAATTTGATATTCAGTTTATTTATTTTCGATATAGTTTACTCCTTAACTATTTACCACTATTTTCTTATTTTAATAAAATTATTTTGTATTCAAATTTATCTCGCGCCCCTTTCGGCGTGTAATTTCCTGTCTACCCGGAGTACTGGCCGCTGTTCGTCTATCGGGGAGTTTCAGAGAATTAAAACGAGAGGGGTACCGCTGGAAACCATGCGACCGCGTGCTGGTATGGGACCAAATCCTATGTGACGTCTACTTTCGGTGCGAGCGATGCACCATGAGCAAATGACCGCGCTAGCCAGAGAGATACAGCCTGAAGCTACTATTCGGGTCTACACCAAGAGCAATGCGCCCGACCATTAGGGCGTTGACAATCGAAAATCCTATTCTACGTCTACTGTGAGCGTGAGCTGCGCGCCACAACCAGAGAGAGTGCTGGCGATAGTTAATCCTAAGCTATGGCTACCTCAAAGTCCTGCGCCAAGATCAAGAGCGCGTTGGCGATGGAAAATCCTATGATATGCCTACTGCGAGCGTGAGCTGCGCGTTACTACCGGAGAGAGTGCTGGCGATGGTTAATCCTAAGCTATGCCTACCTCAAAGTCATGCGCCACGATCAAGAGCGCGTTGGCGATGGAAAATCCTATGCTATGCCTACTGCGAGCGTGAGCTGCGCGCTACAACCAGAGAGAGTGTTGGCGATAGTTAATCCTAAGCTATGCCTACCTCAAAGTCATGCGCCACGAGCGCGTTGGCGATAGAAAATCCTATGCTATGCCTACTGCGAGCGTGAGCTGCGCGCTACAACCAGAGAGAGTGTTGGCGATAGTTAATCCTAAGCTATGCCTACCTCAAAGTCATGCGCCACGATCAAGAGCGCGTTGGCGATAGAAAATCCTATGCTATGCCTACTGCGAGCGTGAGCTGCGCGCTACAACCAGAGAGAGTGCTGGCGATAGAGACTCCTATGCTAAACCTACTACCAGAGCCAGTCGCCACTAACAAAGAGTACGTTGGCGATAGAGAATCCTATGCTAGAGAATCGTATACAATGCCTACTACCGGAAACCTATACCCCAGGAGCACTACTTGCTGGTGAGAGGACATACTCCTAAGCTACTTCTATTAGCGGGGAACTTTACGCCACGAGCAATGAGCGAGCTGGCCAGAGAGAATTATTCTAAAAAAAAACTACGATGCGGGAAACTATGCGCCAAGAGCATTAACTGCGTTAGCGAGAGAAATAAATTCTACAATACTCCTACTCCGATTTCCCTACTCGATGTTGAAACACTCACCCAATGCCGAATTGGATTTCTGTCGAATTTACCTCAAGTCGATGTGCGAATTGTCGGGTCTACCGCTGGCGAAGAACTGACCTTTCCTCATTTCTGAATTTCTAACTAACCTCAGCGCAGACTCCTGCGCCGTTCGAAACTTGTAATTTCACCACTCACCACACTTAGTGTGACCGGTGTTGCCAGTACTCGGGCAGGATACATCTTACGGGTAGATGGCGCTCGGCCATGTGCCTTAATTATAACTAAGTACTATCGTTTTCAAAACGTAAGCTTTTTTTATTCTATTGGCCGGGACTTCGGTGGCCGAAATAGTTCAAATCAAAATGGAATAGCAAATATAAAAAAAACAAATGGAAAATGAAATACAAAAAATGGGAAAATAGAGTGGCCGGCAATTCGTTGGCCGAAAGTTGAGAAATAGAGATTATGCTTTAGTGGGGGGAAAACGAGTGATGACTTTCCTCCTCACAACTAAACGAAATACTGCGTCGTCCTGGCATTTTAATTTTTTTTTGAATACATTTGTTTTTTTTTTGGTTTTTTAAACTTTAAAATTATTTTTTTATACTGGGATTTTTCCGGATTTTTTACTTTTACAAGCAAAATGCATTTTAAAAAAATAAAAAAATGTTTTTTATATGTTTTATTGGAAAACTGATAGTTTTAGCTTAAATAAATAAACATAAACATTAATTTCAATTTATTAAAGGTACAAATTAATTAATTTTTTTATTTTCAGTATTTGAGTTTCCGTTTCTTTAGGAACGACATAATTCAATTCAAAATATGCTTAAGTAAGGTTTCTGAAATTACTTTTGTATCAATTTTCAGTTTTACTTAATTATTTTTACTAAGAAATTCATTTTTGTGCGTTCGCTTAAACTGAAAATACCAATTTTCTTCTGAAATAAATATAAATTAATTTTTTCTTAAAGAAAAAATTACAAGCACAAACAATTTTATTCGTAATTTTTTTAATAAATTAAAAATTTTTTAGTTTTTAGTTTTCTAACTAACTTTTTTTTCATTTTGGGGTTGTCTAAATGTTGTCAAAAACTATTTTTCTGCTTACACGATTTTTTTTATATTTTATGAGCGATGAAAAGTTGTATTTTTCTTGTATTAAACTTTTTTTATGGACTAATTTATTTAAAATGTAGTTCCGAAAATCCCGGGATTAAGGAAAAAAAATCCCGGGATTTTCGGGACTAAAAATGGACCGGGATCCCGTATCCCGGGATCGAAAGCCCTACCCCACATACACTGTGGCAGGGTATACTAACTTTGACACAACGTTTGTAACACCCATAAGGAGGCGTGTTCGGTATGCAAACGTATATATATTCTTGATCAGCATCACCTGTGATGGAATTCTCCATTCAAAATACATTACAAAATAAATTTGACAAAAAAATAATTTTTTTTTTAACTGAATTACCCGAGACATTTTTAGTTCAGAAAATAAGTTTTGACTGAGATAAAATTTTCACAATTGAAATAGTTTTTGTGCGGAGCAGTTGATATATTTTTCTTGCAATAAATTTGAAGAATTTGAATAAAAATTGTGTGTTGTTGGGTCAGATTAATCGCCACACCGCAATCCCAGAACTTCAAATTGATATAAATAAATTGGTAAGGATTGCGAAACTGTAAGGCTGTTTCAATGTTTCTAAAAGTGTGTCCTAATATGTAGATTCGTTCAAGGTGCTCCGGCAATCATATTCTTCACGGAAAGAAGTATTGGAATTGGTTGGAAAACAATCTGCATTGAGGCTATTTCTCGGCAAACCCGCATTGTGCATAGACAAATACGCTGCGCCAAAAGTGCTTTGAACAACGATTTCTGCAGAATACAATGTGAAGCGCAAATTTGTATTACACGCACAATTTACGTCACCGTACAATACGTCATCAATAGTCGTGATACGCACGATCTACGTCACCGTTTAAAGCGAGTCAGCTTTAGCGGTGCAATTATTTTCCCCAATCGGGGTTTGATTGATCAAAAACTTTAAAAAATGCATTGTCAACAATTTTTTTTTTTGTGGTAGTTTTTTTTCTTATAGTTAATTTCTTTATTCATTCATACTCATACATTTCCAAAAAAAAAAATCTTTCTTCATTCAGTCATTCAATAATTTCATTCATGAAGTATTCAATATGTTAAAACAATTTCAAATTTAACATACATACATATTTCGCGGGAAAAATTTGTAATACACAAAATTTTTGACGTAGCGAAATAATTTTTTTTGACAAAAATTTTTCTTAACATTTCGACATCTCCTAGCAACAGGCGCCTGTCATCAATGGAGAAATCTGAGTAAGTTGAACTATTGTTTCTTTTCTTGAATTTTTGTTAAAATTATTGTCGCTACTTGAAATATTATAAAATTTATATATATCGACCAATTTTGATACCTGAATTGGTAATTTATGAATTGTGCAAATATTAATTTGGGAACATGATGAATGCTTCCAATGTTGTTGAATATTGCTTATCTTGATTTTCTTTTGTTTTTTTTTGTCAATTTAAATTCTTATGAATTTGTTGAATTGTTAAAATAATGTTTTTTCGTTACAATTCTTTAGTGTTTGCATTATTTTGTTGAAATTAAAATATATATATAATTAATGGCTAACTAATTTTGTAAAATTATTTAACATGAAAGGTGAAGCAACGGGTTAGGTAACAGTTTTACTGCGGGCTAACATAATAAAATATGTATAACATGCTAGCATGGTTGGGTGGGTATAGACTGTTAGGGAATAACATCATCCGAATTCCCTTGAAATGAGTACAATACAGAATTTCTTATAAACAGTGATGTGTATCAAATTTTTTTTTATAAGTTATCTCTGCAATACGATAATAACATAAATAAACCCGGTCTAGTATTAACATCAACAACTGCATACATATTTTTTTTTTGTAACCTGTCTCAAGTTTGTCCAAGAAGTTAATAGACCCATCCCATTTTCCCTGAGCTTGACCGAAGTATAGCTAGGTATGCAGTACCGGCTTCTGGCAAACACTTTACTGAGGTAAAGAGAGTGGTTCGTTACAGAAATGGCGCCCAACGTGGGGCAAGTCTAAGCTATTCTATTCTGCTGCTGTAGTCGTGATAATTACAGTATCGCAAAACGATTCGCATTTATCTTGTATGAGATATTAACACCAATTGCATGGCATGCGAAGCCCTATAATTATATTGCAGATTTAATTACATTTTATTTAGTGGTTTTTGATTTTTTTTAAGATTGTTTTTTTTGTGATGTAGGATATGGGATTATATACTCATGGTGTAATCTGACCACATTTCATTAAAAATGGATACCTTCATCTTGTCTGACTGCATATTGGAGACCTATTTTTGGTTTTTGTGAGTAAGCTGGTTAATGTGTTTTTGGATTTTCATTATCTTACATTTGGATTTTGATACCAACGGATATTAATCAGTCGAAATTTTCTCATTGTTTCATGCGTTCGAGATTTGAATTTTTGGTTTAAATCGAAGATTTACTCGCGTCTGGAATATGGTTTTTTTTGCTTTTGGTTGTTAGATTTTCATATTTCGATAATTACTTCTTTAGTTAGTTTTTTTTTTTTTTGTCCTATTTATTTTAAAATTTGCATCACTGTGTTGTGTATTTCTTTTATTTGCATTTAACCATTTAACCCGTTTTTGTGTCTTCACCGAGTAGTGTTAAATTTAACTTTTCTTATCTTACCGTATCAAAATGCCACTTGTTCGTAGCAATGAAAATATACCATGCTCAGTAGAAGCTGAACCAATAAATAATACTTTTGAGCTATCTGACGATAATGCACAAACTAATAATCCGACTTCTTCTTCGAGAAAACGAGGAGCAATTCCGAAGAAATTGCACCATACCAGACTCTACACCCAATCTCAAAGACAAACGACAAGTTCACCGTTAAGAGCACATTCTTCTAGTTCTCGCTTTGAAGAAACTAGAGTGCAACAGCTAATCACAGAATCACTCAATGAGTTTCGTAGCGAAATAACTTCAGCTCTTTCAGGTGAAATTCAAAGCTTATTTCGGAATTTAAATTGTAGCTAAACAGTGGTTTTGGCGTTTTCATCGCAACGTGAATGATTTCAATTGGGCTGTTCTTTGTGAGGCACTGCGAAAGCAGTTTAAAGAATGCATTACCGATTTTGATGTCAAAGATGACATTAGGAAAAGAAAGCAAAAATCTGCTGAACCTTTTGATGAATTTTTAGATTCCATTATGGTACTGTGTGACAAACTAAGAATTCCTATGAACAATGACGAGCTGGTTGAAACTGTTATTAGAAACCTAAAACCAGAATTGAGGCATGAACTTCTCCATTAACAAATTAATAGTATTGCAGAGTTGCGGAAAGAGGTTAGGAAAAATTAGAAGTTTGTGAAGGATTTACAAAGTAGTACACGCCAGAACTCATTTCGAAAACAAATATCAGAAATGTATGTTGAAGAACCATTGGAACAATTAGTTAATGTAGATACTGATGCTGAAATAAACGTGATAGAACGGAGTTCGTGGAAATGTTGGAACTGCGATGAACTAGGACACGGGTATCAGGTCTGTTTGAAACCCAGACGCGTATTTTGCTATGGCTGTGGAGCCATAGATACATATAAACCACATTGTTTGAAATGTTCAAATAAATCGGAAATCTTCAATCCGGATGCCCGCAGATTGAAAAACGGACATCCGCATCAGAGTCCTCGGAAGTAAAAAGTTTCATTAATTCATCATTCACACCTAATTCTTCAATCAAAATTCATCCTTTACAACGACCTTACCATGTACGATTAGCAGAGTACAATAAAATTCGTGCTAGAATATTTTCATCGGGTCCTGTCGTAAAATCTCCCAGTCGGTCTGCATTGCGTATGCGTAACTTTTGGAGAAAAATTAAATCATTTAATAAAATTATCGTTTCTTCGCTAGTTCACAAACGCTTAGACATCCGTCCGTATATTAATATAGAAATTTTTGATAAGCCTTATTTATGTTTATTGGACAGTGGTTTCAACTTCGCTCAAGAGATATTAAGCAATCCTCTCTTTCGTAAATGCATCGGTAATGTAAAAACTGCGGATGGACAGAAACAATAGGTCTTGGGTTCGATTTTGGTGCCTGTGTGTTTCGGAAATCAAGTTAAATCAGTCGATTTTATAGTAGTTCCTTCTATCAAACAAGATGTGATATGCGGAATGGATTTCTGGGAAATTTTTGGAATAAAAATTGAAACCAATTGTTCAATCAATGAACTAAGTACTGTTGACGTAGATCCTAACATTCTCGTTCTTACCTTATCCGAAAGACTAAAGCTAGATACTGCTATTGCAGCTTTTCCCTCATCAGAAATTGAAGGACTTGGTAGCACGACGTTGATTGAACATTCTATTGACACTGGTTCTGCTAAACCCATAAAACAAAGATTTTATCCTATATCTCCTGCACGAGAAAAACTGTTGTGCGATGAAATTGACAGGATGTTGAGTTTAGGGGTAATAGAAGAAGCCAAAAGTTCGCCATGGTCGTCACCAATGGTATTGATTGTTAAGCCAGGAAAAGTTCGCGTATGTATAGACTCACGGAAACTCAATGAAGTCACCGTTAAGGATGCGTATCCAATTCCTAATATTGATGGATTGATTTCGAGGTTATCTCCAGTTTACTGTATATCCAAGATCGACTTAAAAGACGCCTTTTGGCAAATTAATTTAGACGAAATCTCGCGGGCTAAGACTGCATTTACCGTTCCGAATCGGCCATTGTATCAGTTCAAACGAATGCCATTCGGACTGTGCAATGCACAGCAAACAATGTGTCGTTTGATGGACCAAGTTATTTCATACAATATGAAATCGTTTGTTTTTGTGTATTTGGATGACTTACTAGTTGTTTCGCAGTCGCTGGAGCAGCATATAGTACATTTGCACGAAGTAGCGTCTCAGTTAAGAAAAGCAGGTTTGACCATCAATATCAAGAAAAGTGAATTTGGACTGAGTCGAGTTAAGTATCTAGGTTTTGTTGTCGGAAAGGGAACACTACAAGTAGATCCGGACAAAGTACGTGCGATATCTGATTATCCAGAACCAAAAACAGTACGACAACTTAGACAGTTTTTACAGGAAATGAAAGACCAATAGCGTTTATGTCACAAAAGCTGAACAAGGCGCAAAGGAATTATACAGTAACTGAGCAAGAATGTTTAGCGGTAGTGTTAGCAATTAAAAAATTTCGGTCTTACATTGAGGGTCACGAGTTCAAGGTAATAACGGATCATGCTAGCCTTAAATGGCTCATGAATCAAAAAGATCTAAACGGTAGACTGGCCAGATGGGCACTCAAACTGCAAGGTTTTAACTTTTCGATAGAACACAGGAAAGGAAAAGATAACGTTGTTGCAGATGCATTATCGCGCGCAATTGGCAGTGAAGGCATAATCGAATCAGTAGAAACGTTACCAGTTATCGATTTGGATTCCAAACATTTTGCCGAAGAAGAGTATACTTGTTTAAGAGAGAAAATATTAAGAGACGAAATGCCCGATTTCAAGGTTGTAGATAAATTTATTTATTTCCGGACTAATTTTTCGACAGGGGAGGACGACGAATCTGACTCTTGGAAGCTTTACGTTCCATCTGCTCTTCGCAAAGTTGTAATTTACGCATCTCACGATTCACCATCTTCATCTCATGGTGGAATTGCAAAGACGCTCGAGCGTATTCGCAGGCATTTTTACTGGCCGGGAATGGTTGTAGATGTGAGGGAATATGTGAGGAGTTGTGATCTGTGTAAAACATCCAAGACTCCGACTCAAACTCTTCGACCGCCAATAGGTAAGATGGTTGATACAGTTAGACCGTTTCAGCGTTTATACCTTGACCTTATTGGACCGTTTCCGAGAACGAAGAAGGGTAATATCGGCATTCTGATTGCGCTTGATCACTTTTCGAAATTTCCATTTCTAAAACCTCTGAAAAAGTTCATATCTCGAAATATAATTGATTTTCTGAAAGTGGAAGTTTTTGATTGCTTTGGAGTTCCGGAAACCATTGTCACCGATAATGGTAGTCAATTCAAAAGCAAAGAGTTTGAATCATTCTTAACTAAATACGGGGTAAAGCATATCTGTACGGCGTTGTACTCACCTCAATCGAATGCTTCTGAACGAGTCAATAGAAGCATAAACGAAGCATTGCGTTCTTACGTTAGAAAAGATCAAAGGGAGTGGGACGTTTACTTAAGTAGTATTAACAGTTCCTTGCGGAATAGCGTTCATCAAACCACAGGTAGATCTCCGTACTTCATTGTTTTTGGACAAAACATGTTGACACATGGCCATGATTACGGTGTCTTAAAGAACTTGCAATTGCTCAGCGAACCGGATGTGAAATTGAACAGAACGGATGAATTGACATTGTTACGAGAATCGATAAAAGCTAAAGTGAAGTTATCATATGACAAAAATGCTCACACCTACAATTTAAGATCACGGGAAAGTAGTTTCAATGTTGGTCAAGAAGTAATTCGTCGCAATTTCGCACAAAGTAGTGCACCGAAAAATTTTTCCGCAAAGTCAGCTCCAATTGGTATTAAAGCATGCGTTAAGAGAAGACTTGGGAATGCATATTACGAGCTCGAAGATTTGGAGAGTAAAGGAAGTGTCATTTATCACGCAAAAGACATGTGGTAAAATTATTAAAATAAAAAGAAGTTAAGAACACATTTTAACTTCGAAGTCTACTTAAGAATTTTCTTAAGTAGACTTCGAAAAGTATCTGTCGTGATGTGATGGAATTCTCCATTCAAAATACATTACAAATAAATTTGACAAAAAAATAATTTTTTTTTTAACTGAATTACCCGAGACATTTTTAGTTCAGAAAATAAGTTTTGACTGAGACAAAATTTTCACAATTGAAATAGTTTTTGTGCGGAGCAGTTGATATATTTTTCTTGCAACAAATTTGAAGAATTTGAATAAAAATTGTGTGTTGTTGGGTCAGATTAATCGCCACACCGCAATCCCAGAACTGCAAATTGATATAAATAAATTGGTAAGGATTGCGAAACTGTAAGGCTGTTTCAATGTTTCTAAAAGTGTGTCCTAATATGTAGATTCGTGCAAGGTGCTCCGGCAATCATATTCTTCACGGAAAGAAGTATTGGAATTGGTTGGAAAACAATCTGCATTGAGGCTATTTCTCGGCAAACCCGCATTGTGCATAGACAAATACGCTGCGCCAAAAGGGCTTTGAACAACGATTTCTGCAGAATACAATGTGAAGCGCAAATTTGTATTACACGCACAATTTACGTCACCGTACAATACGTCATTAATAGTCGTGATACGCACGATCTACGTCACCGTTTAAAGCGAGTTAGCTTTAGCGGTGCAATTATTTTCCCCAATCGGGGTTTGATGGATCAAAAACTTTAAAAAACGCATTGTCAAAATTTTTTTTTTGTGGTACTTTTTTTTTCTTATAGTTAATTTCTTTATTCATTCATACTCATACATTTCCAAAAAAAAAAATCTTTCTTCATTCAGTCATTCAATAATTTCATTCATGAAGTATTCAATATGTTAAAACAATTTCAAATTTAACATACATACATATTTTGCGGGAAAAATTTGTAATACACAAAAATTTTGACGTAGCGAAATAATTTTTTTTGACAAAAATTTTTCTTAACATTTCGACATCTCCTAGCAACAGGCGCCTGTCATCAATGGAGAAATCTGAGTAAGTTGAACTATTGTTTCTTTTCTTGAATTTTTGTTAAAATTATTGTCGCTACTTGAAATATTATAAAATTTATATATATCGACCAATTTTGATACCTGAATTGGTAATTTATGAATTGTGCAAATATTAATTTGGGAACATGTTGAATGCTTCCAATGTTGTTGAATATTGCTTATCTTGATTTTCTTTTGTTTTTTTTTGTCAATTTAACTTCTTATGAATTTGTGGAATTGTTAAAATAATGTTTTTTCGTTACAATTCTTTAGTGTTTGCATTATTTTGTTGAAATTAAAATATATATATAATTAATGGCTAACTAATTTTGTAAAATTATTTAACATGAAAGGTGAAGCAACGGGTTAGGTAACAGTTTTACTGCGGGCTAACATAATAAAATATGTATAACATGCTAGCATGGTTGGGTGGGTATAGACTGTTAGGGAATAACATCATCCGAATTCCCTTGAAATGAGTACAATACAGGATTTCTTATAAACAGTGATGTGTATCAAATTTTTTTTTATAAATTATCTCTGCAATACGATAATAACATAAATAAACCCGGTCTAGTATTAACATCAACAACTGCATACATATTTTTTTTTTTGTAACCTGTCTCAAGTTTGTCCAAGAAGTTCCCATTTTCCCTGAGCTTGACCGAAGTATAGCTAGGTATGCAGTACCGGCTTCTGGCAAACACTTTACTGAGGTAAAGAGAGTGGTTCGTTACACACCTCCAGAGTCGATTTAGCGCTGTCCGTCTGTCTGTCCGTCTGCCCGTCCGTCCGCACGATAGCGGTCGCACTTTTAGAGATATCGACTTGAAACTTTGGGTACATGTTTTTCTCTTCAATACTGAGATCAAGTTCAAGAATCAGCCAAATCGGATAAAAATTGGGCGTGGCTCCCATATACCGAAAAAAGGTCAACATTTTTCAAGTCTTTTTATACCCTACACCTCATGAGGTATGGGTATTAGACATGTTCAGAATCGAATGGAGCTTTCTTCAAAATCAGTGCTCGATGGTCCGATTAGGCTAGTTTGGTTCCTTTGCATATAAAAATGATTTATGTGAAGTTTGGAGCCAATCGGGTAAAGAAAAGTCGGCGCGGAATGCATACAAAATTGAAAAACATTGGAAATAGTACTCGAATTTTGATGCCACTTTATATATTAGTTAATTTGGGGTCGCTGATCTCAAATATGAAGTCGGTTTGAATGTAACATTATTACTTTTGCCAATAATTGCAATTCAAATCGAAATTTTCTAATTTTTTAAAATTGCCTGGTAGCTGAATGCAAGCTTTGATTTTACCATTCTTTTTTTTCTTTAATAGATGTGGCATGGCTTATTCCATATGTTTTAACCTATTCCAAAAAAGTTGTATAGTTTTTTCATAAAGGCTCCTTCAGTAAGTGCATATAATATTTTCATTATTATTTTTCCAAATAAAGTCAAAGTATCAATTTTTGATACAAATTTTTTGTTTACACAGAAGAAATTTAAAAAATTCAAAGGTACAATAACTAAAAGAGCCTTTATGTGAAAACTATACAACTTTTTTGGAATCGGTTAAAACATCAGCTACCAGGCAATTTTAAAAAATAAGAAAATTTAGATTTGCAAAAGTAATAGTGTTACATTCAAACCGACTTCATATTTGAGATCAGCGACCCCAAATTCACTAATATATAAAGTGTCATCAAAATCCGAGCACTATTTCCAATGTTTTTCAATTTTGTATGGGGAAAAAGAAGTGCATTCCGCGCCGACTTTTCTTTATCCGATTGGCGCCAAACTTCACAAAAGTCATTTTTATATACAAAGGAACCAAACTGGCCCAATCGAACAGTTCCTAAGTTTTTGAACCGGTCTAATGGGTATATTCACTTCGGTCTGATGTTTGTAACACTAAGAAGGAGGCGTGTCCTGTATGGAAATGTATATATATTCTTGATCAGCGTCACCTCCTGAGTTGATTTAGCCCTATCCGTCTGTCCGTCTAACCGTCTGTCCGCCTGTCCGTCCTCTAATCTTGTAAACACGATTGCAGGAGCTAGAAGAAAGCTAGGGATCCCAAATTTTGGATTTATCCTTTTTAGGCCATAGACGGAGTTGGTATTGAAAATGGGCGGAATCGGTCGACTGCCACGCCTACCTCCCTGTCTGTCCGTCTGTTCGTTCTCTTTTCTTGTAAACACGATTGCAGGAGCTAGAAGAAAGCTAGGGATCCCAAATTTTGGATTTATCCTTTTTAGGCCCTAGTAAGAGTTGGTATTGCAAATGGGCGGAATCGGTCGACTGCCACGTCTACCTCCCATATAAGTGAAAATCGTGTTTTACCGTAATTTTAAGATTTCATCAGAAACTTTGTATAGGGGGGGGTTTTTGGGATCGCTGTTTTCGAATTTGATGTTGCATTTTCCAAATTCAAGATGGCGGATCCAATATGGACCAGTAGGTAAAGGGTCTATATAAGTTGCCCGACTGAAACTTACTCACTTGTTTTTGTCTGAAATGGATGAAATTCTACACTGAGTGGAAAAAATAGTGAAATCAAATGAAAAACGAACCGCGAACCTCCGGAGTTTGGAGGGCGCTCTAACCAGAGTATCCTTTCTAGGCCCTAGAAGGAGCTGGTATTGAAAATGGGCGGAATAGGTCGACTGCCACGCCTACCTCCCATATAAGTGAAAATCGTGTTTTCACCGTAATTTTAAGATTTCATCAAAACAGTATGAAATTTTGAATAGGGGGGTTTTTGGGGTCGCTGATTGTGAATTTGATGTCGCATTTTAAAAATTCAAGATGGCGGATCCAATATGGCCCAGTAGGTGTAGGGTATATATAAGTCGGCTTGCCCCACTGAAACTTACTCACTTGTTTTTACTCAAGATAATCTGGTAACCCTAACTGTGGGTTTCTAGCATGTGCTTACAAAAAAATATATATAATTTTGAGACAATAAATGTATTGACTTTCGAAGCGCTAGAATGGTAGTTTGGACCACGCGCTTATTTACGGGTGAAAAGTGGCCTAGACTTTTCCAATTAAGTTTGCTCAGCAGACATTCACTATTCACCTTACCTTGTATAACTTTAAAAATTACGGATTTCTAGCGACGGGAGTGAAATTAGTTTTAAACGATTTTCGTATGTTGGAAGATTAACATCTGGATTCCAAGCAATCCACGTAAATAAAAAATTTAAAACCGTTTCTGCCTTGATTCTATGGCATTGATGTAACAGTTATAACGAGGGCACCACACAATAGATGCATACTTCAAAATAGGACGGACAAGAAAATATATGAAAGTATGTAAGAAATTTGTTTGCATTTCTTCAAGTTGAGATTCATATTGTTGATCATTGGCCATCATAACATCATGATACAGTATGTTGGAGGTATTTGTAAATGGCTCATATTGATTTAGGGTATTTCAGGTTCGGCATTGCCAAAGATAGTTAAATTTCAAGTTTTTATGATTTGACCAATTTTCATCCAAATCCAGTAGAAACTTTTTTCAAAAGTCTATAATTCTGCTAAATATTTCATTTTGTTGGACAATATTTTTATAAATATGCTTACGAACAGCATCACTAGTCTTACAAAAATCTCTCCTTTCCACACACTTCGTCCGTAATTGCGGCATACTCGTAATATTTCACATTTGGCAATATTGCAGCTATATATAACGAAAGTTTAAATTCAGGATTGTTAGCTATAGGATTCCCTTCCAGATTTAGAACGCTGAGCTTATTAAGAAATCTAAAACGATGTATCTGAAAATTCAATGAAAATTATAGTTTTAATAAGTAGGTTGTATATAAAGTATAAGAAAATCACAATAGTACCCCATCTGTAGAAGCGATTTTATTATTGCCGATGTTTAAAATGATCATATTCTGCAATTTGTCCAAATTCTCGATTTTCTCAATTAAATTGCTAAAGAGTGTTACAACCTCCAGATTTACTAACTTTTCCAGATTCTCTATTTTTTCAATACAATTGAAACTCAAATCCAATTCTTTTAACGAGGTCAGCATATCGATATGTTCAATGGTTTCTATTTTGTTGAAGTTTAACGAAAGTTTCGTCAAGTGTGGCATAATCCACAAGTGATCAATACGCAGAATATCTGTGAGATATAATTAATAAATCGATAAAAATCTCTTTAGAACGTTCATATTTTTATTATTTATTTCCACTCAAAATCCATCGAGTATTAAGCTTGATTTATTACACTGTGCAACACCCAGGTCTCATTCACGCTCTGAGTGAGCAATTTGCTTTTTTTTGCTCATTGCTCATGAGCATCACATTTTTTTTGCCTACTGCTTATCACACAAAAATAGTTTATCCAATTGATAAAATGTTTGTCAATATACGGTCAATAAAAAAATGTTATCAATTTGATCTATCTTTTTTGTCAAATGGATAAAATTTTGGTTCAAACAATGTTAAGTCAATTCGATAACAATTTTTTGTTGGCCGTACAAAAATGTTGGTAATCTTTTTGTGTGATTGCTTATGAGCAGGGCTAATTTTTATACCCTACACCTCATGAGGTATGGGTATATTCACTTTGGTCTGATGTTTGTAACACCCAGAAGGATACGTATCCTGTATGCAAAAGTTTATATATTCTTGATCAGCGTCACCTCCTGAGTTGATTTAGCCCTATTTAGCCCTATCCGTCTGTCCATCTGTCCGTCTGTCCGTTTGTCTGTCTGACCGTCTGTCCGCCTGTCCGTCCTTTTTTCTTGTAAACACGATTGCAGGAGCTAGAAGAAAGCTAGGGATCCCAAATTTTGGATCTATCCTTTTTATGCCCTAGAAGGAGTTGGTATTGAAAATGGAGGGAATCGGTCGACTGCCACGCCTACCTACCTGTCTGTCCGTCCTCTTGTAAACACGATTGCAGGAGCTAGCTTAAGTTTGGGATCCCAAATTTTGGATTTATTCTTTTTAGGCCCTAGAACTAGGTATTGCAAATGGGCGGAATCGGTCGACTGCGACGCCTACCTCCCATATAAGTGAAAATCGTGTTTTTACCGTAATTTTAAGATTTCATCAAAACAGTATGAAATTTTGTGGGGTCGCTTGTTTCGAATTTGATGTCGCATTTTCAAAATTCAAGATGTCGGATCCAATATGGCCCAGTATTTTTCGAAATTTGTATGTTCTGTTTGAAATTCTTGTTAGCTATTGAATTCAGCTTTCAAATTAAACCGAGAGTTCCACGAAATTATGTTCCAAACAAGAGGTATGACCTCAAGACCTTAGGGTGCCAGTAGGTGGGCACTCTCCACTACTTATTACAATTAAACATGTAAAAAATATATCAAAAACAAACAAAAACTAGTAAGAGAATTGTCTTCGGTCTGACCGAAGCTAAAATACCCTGCACATGCGAGTACGATACATTCTGGGAGCATGTGTTAGTAATTTTTATCGAAAATCGGTATTTTATTGAAAGTTTTTCGATATTTCATGGATATTTCATTCATAATATATTTTATAGAAATTTTTCGATTGATTGTCGATAATTTCCATTTCCACTTCATTCAGATATGAGGATTTGTCGATTTTTGTCCATAATTTTTCGATATTTTATCGATCATTTTACAAAAATTTATCGAATTTTTTATCGATAGTTTTTCGATAATTTATCGATATTTTATCGATAATTTTTCAATTATTATCGATAATTTTAATTTCCTGATCCATTTAAAAATTTTGTTTCAATTCCATTTTGTTCCGGTCCAATTCTATTTCGTTCCAGTTTCATTCCCATGTCGTTCCCGAAATATTTCCAATCAAATGCAAAAAACCGCACCCAAATCGACAGTTATCCTGCGAAATGACAGACAGACGGACATGGACTAATCGACTCAGGAGGTGCAAGAAACGGCGTCCAAATCGGTTAGGTATTTCTCAAGATAAAGCAAATTTGGCGGCTATTTTTTATGGAATTTATGAGGATTTGTCGATATTTTATCGAAAATTTTTCGATATTTAATGGATAATTT
Source organism: Heteromyza rotundicornis (assembly GCA_951394025.1). NCBI lineage: Eukaryota > Metazoa > Arthropoda > Insecta > Diptera > Heleomyzidae > Heteromyza > Heteromyza rotundicornis. The sequence goes on from OX596013.1 coordinate 24,843,636, forward strand.
TTCAAAATATTATCGATTTTTGTCGATAATTTTTCGATAATTTATAAATATTTTATCGATAATTTTCCAATATTTATCGATAATTTAAATTTCCTGATCCATTTTAAAATTTTGTTCCAATTTCATTTTGTTTCCGTTTCATTCCCATTTCGTCCGACCTCATTTCCAACCCAATGCAATAAACCGCATCCAAATCGGTTTAGTATTTCTCAAGATAAACGAAAATAATACAAATTTGGCTGCCATTTTCTATGAGAGGTAGGCGTGGTTCTTATCCGATGTTGCCCATTTTCAATACCGTCCAATCATTCGCCAAAATAAGAGGAATCCCAAAATTTTGAGACGATAGCTTAAAACCTACTGCAGGTATCGGTCGAAATAACAGACAGACGGACATTGTCTAATCGACTCAGGAGGTGATGCTGATCAAGAATATATATACTTTTCCATACCGGACACGCCTCCTTATGGGCTTTACAAACGGTGTGACAAAAACAATATACCCTTGGACACTAGAGTGCACAGTGTGCACACTGTGCCCTCGTATTACCATTTCAAAAGACTACCTTTCGGATTAAAAATTTCTTCTGATAGTTTTCAAAGAATGCTAACTCTCGCACTAAGTGGTCTTGGATCGGAAGCATTTTTGTATGTTGACGACATAACTGTTTTTGGGTGTAGCTTGAGTCACCATTATGATAATTTGGTCAAAATTTGTAAACGTCTAAGCAAATACTACTTAAAGTTAAATGCCAGTAAAAGCCATTTTCTTAAATCGGAAGTAATATATTGTCCATATATTAGTTACGACAACTCCGCATTGACAAATTCAATGGAGTTTAGGCAATGTCAATACGCGATATAGATTGAAGTGAATGACAAAAAAAAAACATTGCAGTACTATTGTTAGATCTAAATAATTATTCTTAGATAATTCAATAAATAATCTAAATAAGCAAAAAAAATCTGAACAAATTTTTATTATGACATGGAAAGTACATCGTTGTCTGATATAAGAAACTAACGTAGATTGAATTTTGTATTTGCATGCATGAAAAGCGGTGAAATTTTAATTAACAATAACGAGATTATTGTGGAGTGTAGTGATGCTCTTTCGAATCAAGATTCGATTTTAGAAAAGCTACAGTCTAGACTAAACGACTCACACATTGAGGAGCTAGAAGTTTTCCAGAAAATGCTGAAATAAATAACACTGTGCAACAATTTGTGTCATTTGCACTAAGCGATGAAGGCTTCCAAATAAAGTCCTTATTCAATATCCAAAATCAAAAAAAAATCCCACAACCCCTTTTTCGTGTGGAACTAGAGTTCGACTCAAAATTGCTCAAAAAAGGTGAACCCCACCCGATATACTCGCTCAGATATCTGCTACATCGCAAAATCACAATTGAAGTGCCTCACAAGCGCAGTGGAGTGATTCAGTGTCCACATAACTGCCAAGAATACGGCCACACAAAGTCTTACTGCACTCTTCCCAGGGTGTGCGTAATTTGTGGAGACCTGCACGAAACAGGTTCGTGCACAAAAACAAAAGAGGATTCCACTATTAAAAAATGTAGTAATTGCGGTGGCAATCACACTGCTAACTATAGAGGCTGTGCAGTCTATCAAAGCTTCATAAAAAAGACGCAAAATGTGACGCAAAAACATGAAACATGGAAAACCCAAAAATTTCCTCCGCTATCCGCTGCACAATCCTTCGCAAACCCACTTACAAAACAAGGCGTTTCCTACGCCAGTGCCTTAAAAAGCGGTCACTCTGCCACTGTGCACGCGCAACCTGCTCCTCCTAGTAGTAGCCTTGAACAAACTCTACAAATATTCATGCAAAATATGTCTCAATTTATGTCTGGTATGCAAAATATGATGCAAGAAATGATAAAGAATCAAAGTCTTTTACTACAACATCTCATGTCTAAGCAAACGGCCTGTGTCATCACAAACTAGAACTTCTTTGCACAGAATATATTCAAGCGACAAGTATTTCTCTCGATGAATACTTAAAAGGCCTAACATTAACAGCTATATACTGCCCGCCCAGACACAAAATATCTGAGCAACAATTCCAGACTTTTTTCCATTCTCTTGGACAAAAGTATCTCGTTGCCGGCGATTTCAACGCCAAACATACATATTGGGGTTCACGCCTTATATCGCCAAAGGGCAGGCTCCTGTTGAACACTGTTAACAGACTCGGTCTTGACGTGATCTCTTCTGGCACGCCAACTTACTGGCCAACTGACAGTCGCAAAACCCCCGATGTCATTGACTTTGCAGTCTTCAAAACTGTAAAAAGGAGCCAATTGTTTATTGAATCCCCTCTAGATCTCTCATCAGAGAGGTCAGTTTATCTGAGGCCAATCCACCAGATAAACTGACCAGCAAACTCACAAACTGGCTCAAATATCGAAAGTATATAAGCTCCCACATTATCCCTAATGTGTCACTAAAAACGAAAGTTGAAATACACACAGCTGTTAGTAATTTCACACTCTTGCTTTCCCAGCAGCTGCAGCGGCCACTCCCGCCCAAATCCCAAAAAGCTCAACTCGCAGCTATGCAAAGTGTACTCCAAAGGACATAGAGCAGGTAATAAAAAATAAAAGGAAAATTCGTCCAATCGCAACAGATCCCCAAATCTGAACAGCTTAATGATGTCTCTCGAATTCTAAAAAAGCAGCTTAAGAGGAAATCCGAAAGAGAATTCCAGCTATTTGTTGAACATCTCGCACCCACAAAATCAACAAACTACTCGCTCTGGCGAGCTGCAAAAAATATGAAAAAACCAATACTGACAGAACCCCCTATAAGGCTGCCAAATGGAAACTGGGCCAGAAGCGATGGAGAAAAGGGTGCAGCTTTTGCCAACCACCTAAAAACCGTGTTCACCCCGAACACGACAGCTGGTGATATCCCAATACCAACATTAATCCCACATAATACCTCTTGTACAATCGCGATTAAAAAAAACGAACTTATGGAGGCAATAAACAAAAGCTTGGACCCGAAAAAAGCACCAGGACCGGACTTGATAACGCGAACAATGATAAAAGAACTGCCAACAGTTGCAATAACCCACTTATTGCACATATTTAACGCGATTCTCAGAACATGTCACTACCCAGATGATTGGAAACTATCTCAAGTTACAATGATTCCCAAACCTGGAAAAGATCCCAGTAATGTGACGTCATACCGGCCTATAAGTTTGCTCTCTGTAATATCGAAACTCTTCGAAAAACTTTTAATAAAATTGATTCTACCGGATATTCTAGAAAAACAAGTGATTCCCGATCACCAGTTTGGCTTCCGCGAAAAGCATGGCACTATTGAGCAAGTGCACCGCATTGTTGACTCAATAAAAGGCACTTTCGAAAATAAACAGTATTGCTCCGCTGTTTTCCTCGATATCACCCAGGCCTTCGAAAAAAGCCTGGCACGAAGGACTTATTTACAAACTACAGCATATTCTTCCCACTAATATGCACTGTCTACTCAAAAACTACCTCACGAATAGAAAATTTGTAGTAAAATACAAAAGCTTTGTCTCCCGAAAATACGAAATACTGCTCGGAGTACCACAAGGCAGTGTCCTCGTGCCCCTGCTATATATTCTCTATACTGCAGATATGCCCAAAAGTGATAGAACTCTCATATCTTTTGCTGATGACACTGCTATCATGTGCTCTCACTCAAACCCAGACATGGCATCTCTATACGTAATTGGACACTCTAAGTAATTGGCTACATCGATGGAAAATCAAGGTCAATGAATCCAAAAGCTTTCACTTAACCTTCACTCTAAGAAGGGGCACGTGTCCTGCTCTGAAGATAAACGGCCAAGTCGTCCCTGAAAGTTCCGAAACCAAGTATCTTGGAATGCATCTCGATCGCCGACTCACATGGCATAAACATATTGAATCCAAAATCACTCAGATCAAATTAAAGCAATTGCAACTAAATTGGCTAATCTCAAGGGCATCAAAGCTAAATCTCCCATACACAGTCCAAATATACAAAAGTATAATAAAACCCATATGGACATATGGAATTGAACTCTGGGGTACTGCCTCTCCCTCGAACGTGGAAAAACTCCAGAGAGTCCAATCTAAAATCCTGAGACAAATTGCCAGAGCCCCTTGGTATATAAAAAATACTAACATCCACAGAGACCTGAATATACCTGCAGTAAAAGACGAAATTCCGAAATTTACCTCGAAGTACAAGCAGAAGCTCATGTTTCACCCAAACATTCTAGCTAGAAATTTACTGAGACCTCTGAATCCCTCACGTCTCAAACTAATATATTCGCCATATATTAGTTACGATAACTCTACATTGCCTAAATCAATGGATATAGGGCAAATAGTTTTAATCTGAATATTATAATAATAAGCTGAATTTCTGAATTTTTGAAAAATCATTGTTAGACCTAATTTATTATTAGGTGATTCAAATGAATAAAATTATTAATAAAAAAAAAAAAGAAAAAATTTTTTAGGGCCTTTTTGTGGGATGATTGGATTGTATGTGAGAGTAAAACCATATATAGGTTTTGCTTCCTCCTCATCACAATTTTTTTTTATACATCATAATGTTTATTAACTGCTGTTCATTAGTAAAAATTCTGTAAAAGCAGAAAGTCATTATTTTGGAGTGCCAAACTAACTGTACACAAACATTTTTTTTAAAAATATTTTTTCAAATTTATAGAGTCCGACCGATTAATCGGCTTCGGCATCGGCATCGGCTTCGTTATCGGCCAAAAATTTTAGGCTTCGGTTTTTCCAAAAAATGGCCGAAGTTTTAGCCGAAGCTTTTCAATTTTTTATACCCCCACACTCACTGTGGCAGGGTATACTAACTTTGTCACAACGTTTGTAACGCCCATAAGGAGGCGTGTCCGGTATGAAAAAGTATATATATTCTTGATCAGTATCACCTCCTGAGTCGATTTAGCGATGTCCGTCTGTCTGTCCGTCCGTCTGTCCGTCTGTCCGTCCGCACGATAGCGGTCGCAGTTTTGGAGATATCGACTTGAAACTTTGGGTACATGTTTTTCTCGTGAATACTGAGATCAAGTTCGAGAATCAGCCAAATCGGACAAAAACTGGGCGTGGCTCCCATACACCGAAAAAAAATTTTTTATTGTTGTATTTGATTGGAAATGTTTAGAAACGTATTTTTGACATGGTCCGAGGTTCCGCAGCCACATATATAAGGGTCTAAATGGGGTCTTGAGACCAATTTTTTTTTTTTGTGTATTTAATTGGAAATTTTTAGAAATGGATTTTGGACATGGTCCGGGCTCCAAAACCACCTAAAATTGGCTCAAAATAGGGTCTTGAGACCACAATTTTTTATGTTCGAGGTACTTCTTCCTACTGTGTGGGGGTATTTCAGCTTCGGTATAGCCGAAGATAGTCCACTCTCTAGTTTTTCTTGTTTTTGCGACACTGAAAACCAAAATTAATTTTTTACGATACGATTTTCTAAAAATTGTGTAATTGATGGAATTTCCAATGGGACATAAGAGGCTCACAAAACAAAAAATATGATTAAAATTTAACTTAGTAGTCATCGAATATTGAGTGAATCTCGCCTCAAATTGCGTGGCACGGGGTTACAGCTGCCACAAAGTACATCCTTGGACATTTTCTGGGTGGATTACTGAATTTTAAATATAGATTTGGAAGCTTAATACTCGCCCTGATGTCAATGTTAAAAGGAGTCCTGGAAACTGTATGAAATTTCAAATATAGGGGTAGGAATGTAGCCCAAATTGCTGCTCCAACATATATGAAAAGATGTTCTGGTGCTCAAATCCGGGACCGATTTTGGTAAAATTTTACATTTAAAGTTCAAAGGTTCACAGGTGGTATTTACCATCAACTAGAACATCCTTTGCCAATCACCTGACGGATTTGGGGAGTCCTTAAAAAACAGCTACTTAGATGGATTTATTCTTTGAAGAATTCTCTACCATTTCTACTAAATTTCCATTATTTTATGCTTTACTCCAAATTTTTAAAAATGATTTTTAAAAAATCTAATTTTTCTTACACGGGATATATGGGATAATCCGAGGCTCCTGTTAGTTTTGACCTAGGAGGCCCAAATTTGTTTGTGAATTCTTTTGGTTACTTTTATTATTTGTTTAAATAAAATTTTAGTTCCTTAAAAAACTAAATGTGTATTTATACACTCGAATTTGAATGAAAATACACAAAAAAACAAGTTTTTAATGGTTTTTTATTTCAGTATCGGCTTCGGCTTCGGTATAGGCCTTCGGCGTCGGCCGAAGTAATAGGCTGCCAATTGACCTTCGGCATCGGCTTCGGCCTGAAAATGCTTATCGGTCGGGCTCTACAAATTTATACTGAAAAATTAAAACAAATTAAAAAAAATACCCACTGATTAATACGACCAAAAATCAGCCGTTCATTTGATAGTTTTGGGATTAGTATTTTTGAAAAGGTAATTAAATTTCCTACAAACAGCTGGAAAAACCCTAGATTAGTAATGTTTAGTAAATATTTTTCCTAATATTAAAAATTTTAAAAATATTTAATTTTTTCATCATATTTTTTTAAATAACTTGAAAAATTTCTAGCTGTTTTTCAAAACAGGACTTGGAAATGATTTCGCCTTTCAAACAATACCAAACTCTTGAAAATCGGATCAAAAATAGATAAGGTACGATCATCAGAGTTTCCAAAAGTAGCCAATTTTATAGTCTCCTCTTCAAAATTCATTTAAAAAAAAAAGTTGATGTGATAGAAACTCTGTAAACGCAGAAAGTCATTAAATTAAGGTGCCAAACCAACTGTATAGATGGGAATGCCTGTACATTCAAAAAACATTTTTTTGTAGCACTGTGTATTACTTCAAAAAAATTCTACAATCCAACCTTTGTTAAAATTTTGTAAAAATTAAAAAAATAAATGTTTTTAGTATTTACATAACTAACAAAATATAATAATTTATGCCCACAGTTTTTTTTATCTGAAATACTAAAAAAAATCAATTTAAAATTTTGTAAAACTCACCAAGTACCAACGTATACGCCGATTCAAAATTTAAATTTACTACTTAGGTTTCTTTGGGCGTTGATGAATTAAAATGTGAAACTCCAAAGGGTCTAGGTGAGAAAGAAATTAAACGGATAAAAGGTATAACACAAAATTTTAGAGTCTGGGTGCTAATGTTCTGATCCTTTTTCAAGAAATTGAAAAATTTAGATATATATTTGAATTGTTTTCGATAAAGACATTCAAAATTGTTTCTAATGTTGCGATTAAAAAAGTGATAGGTTTCGTACTAAACTTTTTGTTTTAATCCTAGCATTTAAGAATTAGTGTAACTTTTTGAATGCAATGTGACGAAAGAAGCTTCAAGCTAATAAACATAATATTTGAAGTTTGTTTGGTTAATTCTAACGAATAATAAAAATTGGTAACATTAATGAGCCGATACATTCAGTTGTTATATGGTAAATTCACAGATATAAGAAAGAATACTTAATAGTACTTTCGCGAAAAAAGTGAGAGTAAAAAAGAGGAGGGCCTACAAAAGAGTACTGTACTCCTTAAAAGAGTTCGTCTGGTAACCCTACCCATACCTCATGAGGTGTAGGGTAAAAATATTGAGAAAATATTAATAAAGCTTGTGCGGCTACATCCCGTGCTTTATTGCACTTTATAAACAGAAAACAGCTTTTCGTTTGAACGTTGCGGAACGTATCATAATAACCACCTCTACGTTTCCTACGTTCGGCCACGTCCGTCACCGTCCATTATACCCAGCTAGAGATGCAATATCGAAACAAAAATATATATATTGATAATATCGATATCGGCAAAAAAAATATCGGTCGTTCGATATATCAATCAAAATATGGATATTGAAATATCGATATTTTATTTTAACCATTTTTCGATGAAAATTCTTCCATATTCGCGATTATTAAACACTAGTAAATTTGTTCGTGCCATGCACGGTAAAAAAAAACACTAATTTGAAAAAATTAAATGTTTACTAAATATATTTTGTATATTTAGATGCAGAAATATTTTCTATGTAATTTTTTTGTATAGAAATTTGTGAAATATGTGAACCTTTATTTAATTTTGCAAAGAATAGAAAGACATTTTTTGATGATGTCATTGTGGCCTGATGTGGGAAGTTGAACTGTTACATTAAAAAAAAAAAGATAAAAAAAGGGGAAACAAATATGAAGCAATGGATTTAAAAAAAACTATCACGCTGGCGGGCTTGAACCAATGACTGCCGCAGAGAAAGCGGAAGCTCTAGCCAACTGACCCAAACACAATTCAAATGTGTTTGGGTAATGTGTTCAGATAATGGCGATTAAGTTTAGCAAGTTGTATCGTGAACACTTTAATGTGTCTACACTTACAAAAAATATCATGTTTGAGAGAAACCATTGCCACCTTTAAGGAAATAATACTGCCACAAGGCTAGCGTTGCCACCTAACACTGTTTTCGCCTGTTACGGCTAAACCTTTTTTCCGGTTGTCGATTTTTTTAGCGTTAGTGACAGACAGACAGAAAATATGACAGACAGAAAGACAGACAGAAAGACAGAAAGACAGAAAGACAGAAAGACAGAAAGACAGAAAGACAGAAAGACAGAAAGACAGAAAGACAGAAAGACAGACAGAAAGAAAGATAGACAGAAAGACAGACAGAAAGACAGACAGAAAGACAGACAGAAAGATAGACAGACAGACAGACAGACAGACAGACAGAAAGACAGAGAGAAAGACAGACAGAAATACAGACAGAAATATAGACAGAAAGACAGACAGAAAGACAGACAGAAAGACAGACAGAAAGACAGACAGAAAGACAGACAGAAAGACAGACAGAAAGACAGACAGAAAGACAGACAGAAAGACAGACAGAAAGACAGACAGAAAGACAGACAGAAAGACAGACAGAAAGACAGAAAGACAGAAAGACAGAAAGACAGAAAGACAGAAAGACAGAAAGACAGAAAGACAGAAAGACAGAAAGACAGAAAGACAGACAGAAAGACGGACAGAAAGACGGACAGAAAGACAGACAGAAAGACAGACAGAAGGACAGACAGAAAGACAGACAGACAGAAAGACTGACAGAAAGACAGACAGACAGAAAGACAGACAGAAAGACAGACAGAAAGACAGACAGAAAGACAGACAGAAAGACAGACAGAAAGACAGACAGACAGAAAGACAGACAGAAAGATAGACAGACAGACAGACCTAGACAAATATATATATTAACTAGTGGTGTTTAATAATCGTGGAGTTGCCCACGTAAAAATATACAGACATTCACAACAGAGAAGCGAAATATAAAAATTCCCCTCCTGCACACATGGCTTGAAATTCCTCGCAAAATGGATAATTCCCCACAATCATTTCCTGATCATTGTAAATAAAGAGTGAGCACAAAAACTCCATATGAAAAACATTCTGCCCTCTCAGCAATCTATACGCAGACGAGAGTGGAAAGCAACATTGGGAAGTTGGCAGTTTCGAAATTGTATCAAATCAACCAAAAATTTGTACTTTTAGGTATCAAATTGTACAATGACATACTGAAATGTTTCGTGAATAATAAATTTTTTTTGGAAATATATACTTACATATTTTTTTTAACATTAAACAAAAATTAGAGATTGACAAAAAAATTTAGATTTGCGACCCCGAAAACCCCCATTATCCAAAACAAGAATAGTGCAAAAATGTGGTGGCAGTGTTGAAACCACTTTTATTTTTGCCGTTTTTTTTCTAAGCAGAATATAACGATTATTTCCTGACGAAAAAATAAAAAGCAGAAAATAATAAGTAAAATTCAACGTTTATCGATAATCGTCATAACCGTTACGGTCCCAGCTTTCAACTAAGGAAATTTTTATATGGCGCAAAACCAATCAAATTTCGATAAATGTTGGCAAAAAGTGGTTCATTGAGTTAATTTTCAATACTTTTCACTTTTGCCTGAAATTCGCATGTAGAAAAGCTGTAAGATGTTTAAATTCTTCGTGTTCAGGTAAAACTCCATATTCCGTGTTTATTTCTTCGATTTGATCAATTTCACAAAATTGTATCGAAAATGTCTCTGTAGTACTTATGTACTTTTCTAAATGAAATTGTATTGAACAAGTACAATTGTATTGAAAAACCCATCCCTGACCTACAATATTGTTTTGCAAGCACAAACTATGTCAATGCAATCGAACGGAAATCTGTAAGCATAGGATAACATTTTGAAATAGAACTTAATAATATTTTTTTTTAGGTTTTGTTAAAAATATCATAATGATGATCGTTTACGAGATCGTTAACGAATTCGTTACCGAGCACTTTTTTGTTCGATAACGATAATTCGTTTCGATGCAAAATTAAGAACGAAGTAGGACTCGTATACGTATTGTTATCGTGTGTCGCCTGCGATTGTTTTATCCGCTTTCCGATCGAAAAAATCTTCGCTATGCGAACAATCGCCCAACGAACAATAGCCCAAAAATTTTGGGCCATTCTTCATAATGAATAAAAGCCAAAAAAATAGCAAAAATCGACCAAAAAATTATGAATTTTCGCCCAAAAGTTAAAATGAACAATCGCCCAAAATATTGGGCTTTTGTTCATAATGAATAATAACCCAAAAACAAAATGAACAATCGGCCAAAAAAAATGTTTATTTTTTTTAATAATAAGAAAACATTTCAGATATTCATATTTCAAAGAAACAAAGAATTTGGAAACTTTTGCTTGTAGAAAATTCTTAAGCTGCGGTCAGATTAGGCAAATATTTGCCCGAATACACTCAGATATTTTTATTATCAACTAAAATTGTATGTGACTGAACCAGTATTTTATTTTTCTGAATGTATTTTCCCAGTATTTGTGCAAATATTTGCCTAATCTGACCGTAGCTTTAGAGAATGGATTTGACGAATTTAAAAAAATTTCCATTCTTGTAAATAATTCGTCCTAAAACACCATTGTATGCTTCTACTTCAGATGTAGTTCTTGAATGTTTTTTGAAAACAGAGAAATTAGCTGGCCCAATCTGTAAATTATGTAAAGCTAAGGTCAGATTAGGCAAATATTTGCTCAAATACTTGGAAAATACATTCAGAAAAATAAAATGCTGGTTCAGTCACATACTATTTTAGTTGATTTTAGAAATATCTGTGTGTATTTGGGCAAATATTTGCCTAATCTGACCTTAGCTCAAAGCAAAAATACGGAACTAATATTAAACTTTTGTGATTTAAAATTCTAATTACAATGATGATACAACTACAACGAAGCAGTTGGTGTTATTTTAATTTTGTTGTTGTAATGGTGTAATCTTTAATGTAGTAATGTTATAATGTTATTGCATGTCGTAAGTAGTGTGGAAGGAAGCGCCGCAGTCGATTTTTGGTTAAAATTTTTCAAGTTTAAAAGGATGTGTGTTTAGCTATTACAACAACATCTTTGTACATCTTTTTTTGGTGTGCCGTTGATATGAAAAATTGTATACAAAAATCTCGCGATTTTATAATACTTTTGTTGTTGTAATTTTCGTGTTGATTTATGAATGAACATCTTTGTAGTGTACCCACTCTTATTTATGTCGAAAGCTGGATTTCAACAAAATCAAAAAATGAACAATCGCCCAAAAAATATTTTTGGGCGATTTTTAATTTTTTGATTTTTGGGCGATTGTTCATTATGAACAATTGCCCAAAAAAAAAATGAAAAAACACCCAAATCAAAAATGAGCAATCGCCTAAAAATGTTGGTACAATTTTTTGGGCGATTATTCATTTTTGGTTTTTGAGCGATTGTTCGCACAGCCAATTTGTAGTATTTCCTGATGACTTTATGCTATTCTCGCAAACTTTATAGGTAGCTGTTGTATTAATATGAGAGTTAATATGTTAATCCGTCCTCTTATTGACGTTTAAATACACTACTGTTGTACTTGTAGTTCTTAGAAAGTACACATTATAGGTCTCAGAAAGGCTTTAACATATCCAGAATTTCTTACAAAGGCGAGCATATCACGAAGAGGTTTATCAGATAACTCCGCCAGGTCATCGAAAAAGTATTCCCCAAGGGTGGGTATCTTCCTCGACTTCCTCGTCCCCCCTACAAACGTCATTTTGGGTAAGACCCAGTCTCCTAGCATGAGCTCCTAAAAGGTTGTGACCCGTTAATGTGCCCATGAGGACAGATATGGATTTCCTATCAAACTGCAGGAGCTTGACCGTACGTCCCTCATTGCGTTGTGGCCATAGTTTGCGAGAGGTCTCACAGGTGGAGAGTTGTCTCCATCTGATGTTGGCCTGCCTCTCAAACTGTTTTTCTAGTCGTTCCCTAATACTACAGAGTGGGATTTTAACAGAACGGTCCGCTAAGTCAGCACTGATTACCGACCCTTTCCGAGCTAATTCGTCGGCTGCTTCATTACCAGGTATTCCCTCATGCCCCGGCACCCAGCAGAGCCTAACGCGATGCTGTGAGCCAAGAACCTGCAGCTCTTCGCGCCAGCGCCTGACAAGCTTTGACTTGATGTAGACGGCAGATAACGCTTTTATTGCTGCCTGGCTATCAATGAAAAAGGTGATATCATCGTGTGGTATCTCCACCATTGAGGTCGCCTTGGCCGCCTCCGCCACTGCCAGTATCTCCGCTTGGAAGACACTGCTGTTGTCTGGCAGACGGATGTATCCCGTGATCCCTAATTTTTCGCAGGTGTAGCCCGCGCCGGTACCAATGTTCATTTTGGACCCATCAGTGAAAACTGATATGGGTACGTTTCTTATTAGGTCATGTCCCTCCCACTCTTTCCTGGTGGGAAAGTGACTGGAGAAGGGAATATTGAAGTCTGGGTATGGCAGCAGGTAGTCAGAGCTGATGTCGTTCCCAAGATGTCGTTGCATTATGTCTGAGTGTCCCGTCGAGTTTCTATGCCAGGTTTCTGTCTGGCTTATTCTTAAGGCACTTTTTGCTGCATATTCTTGTGTATATAGGTCTAGAGGCAGAAAATTAAGAATTGTCTCGAGTCCTGCCGTCGGTGAAGATTTCATCGCACTAGATATTCCTATACATGCTATTCTTTGTATTTTTGTCATTGTTTTCAGATTAGTGGTCTTGCTGGCTGATTTCCACCACACGAGACAACTGTATGTCAGTATTGGTCTAACGATGGCTGTATACATCCATGAGATGATTTTGGGGCGTGGACCCCACCTTCGTCCAAAAATTCTACTACAGGTGTAAAAGGCAATTGACGCTTTCCTAACCCTTTCTTCTATGTTTAATTTCCAGTTCAGTTTCCTGTCTAAAACGAGACCCAGATAGCGGGCGCTTTCTGAGACTCTGAGAGGGATCCCCTCTATAGATGGTGCTCTGAATTGTGGAATCGTTCGTTTGTTCGTGAATAGGACAAGTTCGGTTTTTTGGGGGTTAACCCCCAGTCCACATTTCTTAGTCCAGTCGCTCAATTGTTTCAGTGCTACTTCTAGTATATCGCTGATGGTCGGAAGGAATTTACCCGTTGCTAGTAGTACAACATCGTCCGCGTATGCGGTCACCTTTATCCCACTCTTCTCAAATTCAATCAGTATTTCATTTAGTAACAAGTTCCACAGAAGTGGTGAGATGACACCGCCCTGCGGGGTACCCCGAGAGGCGGTCGCCTCCATGTTCGTGTTCCCAAGTTCCGTTCTGATTTTCCGCTGGCTTAACATACTAACGATCCAGTCTGTTAGGGCAGGCTCGATATTCGCGTGTGTTAGCGCCCTACTAACCGCACTTACGTTGACATTGTTGAATGCGCCCTCAATGTCTAAGAATGCAGCTAAAGTGTACTCTTTATAAGAAAGATTCTTTTCAATGGTGCTGACGACGCAATGCAGCGCCGTTTCCACACCCCTCCCTTTCGTGTATGCATGCTGTGCCGAGGATATATCACAAGGTCTCAGCCTGTTACGAATATAAAAGTCTATGAGTTTTTCGAAAGTCTTCAGTACGAAAGACGTCAGGCTGATGGGCCTAAAATCCTTCGCTAGTGTGTGGCTGGCTTTGCCCGCCTTGGGAATAAAAATAACATTAACTTGCCGCCAAATTGCTGGGATGTGCCCGAGCTTAAGGCTGCTCAAGAACAATTCCTTAAGAATTGGTGTTATAATAATCTTGGTCTTCTGCAGCATTATCGGGAGTATCCCGTCACTACCAGGAGATTTATAGGGCGAAAAAGAGTCAATCGCCCAGTTTATCTTTTCCTCAGTAACTAAACCTTCAGGTATACCATTACTTGTGGTCGCTGTTCTACTCGCGCCCGCATCTTCCTGATTAATATCACAACCTGGGAAATGCGTTTCCAGCAGAAGCCGTAGAGTCTCAGAGCACGATTCGGTCCATCGCCCATCGCTTCGCTTGAGGAATCCAGGTATAGCTGGTGCTATCGAGAGAAGTTTTCTTAGCCTCGCTGAGTCAGAGGAATGTTCCAAACTACTACAGAAATCCTGCCAAGACGTTCTCTTGGCCTTCCTTGTAGCGGTTTTGAATTTCCTTGTACTCGTTTTGTAGTCGTCCCAGTCAGTGGATACATTGGTTCTCATAGCCTTATTAAAGAGCTTGCGTGCGGCACTTCTTAAGACCCTAAGCTCCTCTGTCCACCACGGTGCTGATTTCTTTACCTTGGCTGTCCTTAACGGACATGCCTTACAATACGCCTTACTAAGGAGAAGCCCTAGCGACCTGGCAGAATTGTCTATCTCATGCGCTGATGTCAGATTTTGTGCCTGCAGTGATGTATTCCATTCCCTACCTCACTTACAAAAGAGTCCCAGTCCGCCTTTCTTGGGTTTCTATATGGGGGTAATGTATTCTTTGGTATATCTATTTCGAATTCTATTATTCTATGATCAGAGAATGAGGCCTCAGGGGAGACCATCCACTGGTTTATAGATATAGAGTCCGAATTATTCGTTAATGTTATGTCAAGTACCTCCCTCCTATTTCTAGTAGTCAAGGTGGGCTCTCTGCCCTTGTTCGCAATAATCAGATTATTTTTGATTATATATTCAAATAAAGACTCACCCCGTACATTTGTGTCACTGCTACTCCACTGAACATGGTGTGCATTGGCGTCACATCAGATGAGAATGTCCCATCCTTCCTGCTCGGCCTTCACGATCAGTGAGTTAGTGTCATTCGACGGTGGTGGATTCACTGAGTCGTACGGCATATATGTGGAGGCGATGACGTGGGAAGGAGACCCGCGCCTTTCGCACATTACTGCCGTCTGATCAGGGGTGCTAAAAGAAGGAAGGAGATATACGTTGATTTGTCTCCTAGCTACTATGCAGGTTCTGATTTTAGTCTCACTGTTTAATGGTTTGACGCTGTATGTGGTCAAACCTTTGTCCGCAAGCCCGCATATGTTACCTCGGAGTAACCAAGGTTCCTGTATGAGGGCGACGTCTACGTTCTTGCTCGCCATTAGCAAAACAAGATTTGCGCTAGCCGCTTTGCTGTGGTGAAGATTAATTTGTATTAGCTTCATGGCAGTAGTGGCATTGTACTTACTTTTCTGGGTGGCTCCACAACTGGCCTCAGTTTGCATCGGGTGACCCCTATGCGCACCTTGAAGTTGCATTTCCGTAGAAGTGGCATCGACTTGTGGCTAACGAGTACCACAACCTCTGTGCCCGCCTCCGTTCGCTCAGCAACCTCCACGATCTCCCATTCAAGGCTTTTCAGCTCAGGGTTCAGGTGGCGTAGGTTGCGTTCAATACGTTCCCTTGGAAGATGTGGTCCCGGGATCATCAGTTTGAACTTCTGTCTGGCGAAGTCCAGGATCGCATTTTTGTCGGCGACGCGCAGGTCGGCATGAGCCCACGGTGCAGTTGTGTTGGCGACAAATTCCTCGAGCCATTTCAGCGTGTCCGCATCATCACACTGAAGCATCTTAAAACCCTTGATTGTGGTCAGCTGGCCGAAGAGAGGGATATGCTTCCCCTTCTTCAGGATAGCATCATTCACACCCTCAAGGATTCTGAGCTCTATCAGCTGCCACTGGTCCTCTGTCAGTCGACGTTCGGGGTTCCCGTAGTCAACCACAGCGACCCTAAGACCGTCCTGTACGACGTCTGCAACGGTTTTCCGCTTTTTGTTGCAGGCCACCGGCGGCGACACCGTATCGTCGTGCCTGCCCCTTTTTGGAGTTCCCGCCACTGCGCCCGATTTCTCTGGAGCAGTAGTGGTCCACCTGAGTTTACCCGCCGCTGAGGTCGGGGGCAAAGGGCCTCCATTCCTCGCAGCAAGTAACCTCATGCTGGCCCCCGAAGGTACAGACACGCGCGATATGGGTGCCTTCACCGTCTCCTCCGCCGCCGTTAGCATATGGCGTTCCCTTTCCGAGTAGGAATTCGGGTCGCGCTTCTTCATCCGTCGTATCAAGCGTTTGGCGTTCAGCCTCTGCTTGACGGTCTTCCCTACGTTTCCAGCACTACCTGCCTTGCTCCCCTCAGCGACCATTGGAACATCGGGTTTCCCCGAGCCATGGTGGTGTTGCTTCGGGTCCCTCGGCAGGGTGCCCCCAGTCCCGAATACTGCCCCGCTTTCACGCCATCCTGACTTACCTCAGCGGCCATTGGAACATCGGGTTTCCCCGAGCCATGGCGGTGCCTTGATTTGCCAGAAAGAGCGATCACCGTACAGCAGCTGTCCAGAGTGGTATCACCGTCCGGGACCATTTCAGGACCAGTCGCGACAGACGCAGGTTGCGAGTCAGCTGGGCTGGCTGAGCCTTCGCTCGAGCCGGGCTTCGTATCATCAACAACCTTCGTCTTTTCAGACCGCACACCACCCTGATCCTCCCCCGAACAAGATTGAGCGGGGAGCTCATTACATCGTTCGGGTTTGCATCCAGTGGTGCCCGGTCGCATTCGCGGTGGTCCCATAGGCTCCACATCGCCCCGGTCTCCAGCAGGGGCCATCTCTGCGTCCGTTTTATCGGTCGCTGAGGATAGCCCCTGTAGGAAGGCCGCGCGTTATGCAGCCTTTTACGGTCCCTTTCGTTGAGTTCATCACAGGTCTTCTTACCCAACCTTCTAACTGTCAACTTGCTGTTTGCGATCCTCTTACGAGTCGAAGCTGTTGACATGGTTGACAGCCCGGATGAGCTGGCGACAGACATATTATCGTCCTCACGAAGAAGCAATTTCTCCATGTTGACGGCAATATTACCGCCGCCTACCTCACCGACACTAATCGATTCATTGTCCGTTGTCGCGCATTGGAGAAGAAGGTTCTCCTCCTCCTCCGTCATGTCCGACGTCGTTTCTAAATTTTTTAAAGTTTTTTCTTTTTCGGAATTCATTTTTGGTCCCACGAGTGTGGGGGAAGGGCGGTCATCCTGCACTCACCCCCAGTATGCAGGAAAGGGGAGTTAGGTTAGAACTAGAGGTCCCCAGGTATCTAGAGCTCGCATACTAAAGACCAGGCTCCCTCCTGGCCACGCATCCCTCGGCGTATGAAGCTCCACCTTGGATTAGGGGATTTTAAGGAGTTACCTCTCCTTCGCCCGACTATGTTGGCCAGACCCAGACAGAACTATGTCCGTGTCGGGAACTGTTACCGGCGGTCACCAACGTGGAGGTCATAGTCGCACTTCCAAACAGCTCTCACAGTTACGGCACGCACCATCTGTTCACCAGAATGATTACGTGTTTATCCCCCTGCACAGAGCTGAATGACTAACCACCCAAAGTGGTTAGTCAGTTTAGTCAGTTAGTTTCCTTTCCAAAAATATAGCGGTTTAAAGTTTGCATGTTTTGCTGTATTTTTCAAATCAATATTTTTTGTTAACTTGAAATGTAATTGAAATTGTACCAACAAAGTACAATTGTATCAAAAAAAACAATCCCTGATTCACTCAAAATATGTCCAAGGACGCACTTGGTGACAGCTGTAATCCCACTTGGCATGATTCACCCAAAAAATGTTCAAGGATTCACTTGGTGGCAGCTATGGACGGGGCGTGGTGGGAGGTGCTTCAAAATTTCAAGAGAATCGGTTCAGCCGATTAGCCGTGATAGATTGACAAACAGACAGACGTACAGGCGTACAGACACACACTTGGATTTACAATATACTAGCAGGGACCGGTCCGCTTTGCTGGCCCTAAAAAAGTTATTTTTGCTTAAGGTCATAATAAATTTTTTTTTTTTTAACTTTATTTATTTTTTTATTTGTATCTTTCTAAATACTTAGAACTAACAATAATTTTGAACGACACAGTCTCCGGCTATCACTCCTTGCGAGCGGACGTCTGTTATATTTCGATCTCTCTTTCAAGCGTGCGTTAGTTAGTACACAAACAGTTTCACGTGGATTATTTCCAAACTTTTTTTTTCCGCATTTTCTTACTTTATACACGTGTTTGCATTGGTCTTTGTTAAATCTTAGTGAATTGCGTAAGCGTTTCAACGATGGCCCCTCCCGGGCCCCCAAACTTAGGGGACAATCGGTTTTCCCTATTGACCGATAGTCCTAAAGCAAAAAAGAAAAGACATATCAAAAATTGCAAAGTTATTTCCCAGAACTACCAATTATCAACCAACAAAATCCAAAATTTGTTATCATTTCAGCAACTAACCCTGAAAAACCACTTTCCTTATACTCCTGTTTTGCAGTCCACAGAGCACTAAATATGATTAGTAAAGAGATAATCTCAATTTCAAATTTAAGAAACGGTAATCTTCTTCTACTTGCCAAAACCAAGACCGCAGCGGATAAATTTTTAAAAACAAAAGATCTACATGGTATATGTCAATTTACTTGCAAACTCCATGAACAACTAAATTGTGTCAAAGGTACAATTTTCGCACCATGTCTTAATAATATTAATGAAGAAGAAATAGTTGAGGAACTAAAATCGCAAAATGTAGTTTCTGTTATCGCGCTATTTTTAACTAAACTTTATTTAAACTAACTAAAATCAAAAATCCCCACGCGATAATTAAATTCCCTATTTGCCCGAATAGCACAGTCGCGAAGCGTGGGATTTAAGACGACCCTCGCGGTATGGTATCCCCGGACGAACGAACAACACGAACACACGAAAACCTGATAAATAAACTTCTTTTAAAAAAACTACACCGAAACTGCCGCAATAGATATATATATAGGTATATATATAACTATATATAAAAGAAACGGAAATTTTCCCGACACAAGGAAAATAATACCGCACACAAACCGTTTTTCAAAATCAACACAAGCCGACAATCACCCAAAAGAAATTATTCGTACACCAAAAATTAAATCTTTTTAAACGCAATTGATTTGCGGGACCAGACCAACCTGTCTGAAATCCCTCGCACGATTCTTTGCAGAATCTATTCACCAGCTGGACTTCGATAAAATTCGATGTCCAGCAACAACTTGGCTCTGATGCGGGACAACACAAACAAAAAAAAAGGAATAAGGAAGAGGGGGGAAAAACGGCCAAACAAATCCCAAGCAAACTACTTGGACGGAAACACTTCACCAAAATAAATCACGACCGAACACAATCTGTCCAACTCTATTCAATTCCTCAAAAACAAATCACTAAATGGCCGACTGCCACAAATAAAATAAAGCAAAATAAACACTAGCTGGCAAAACTAAACCAGCGCGCAAAAATACTCCCTTTGGACCACTTGTCCTCCAGCCACAGTCCGACGATGGCAACAGCTCCACTTCACCACTCAACAAAAAAACACAATTTTTAAAAAAGAAAAGAAAATTATCCAACTTTTGGAAACAAATAATTTAATTAAATTTAAGAAAAAAAAACCAAAGCTTTTGCCACTCTCCTTCTACCCTGCACAAAAAGAACTGAAAGAATTAGAATATCTGAGCGCCTATGACGCTCACTTTCCATTTATCTTCCCACATACATAGAGTGCGGCTTACGCAGAAACCAGTGTCCGCAGTCGGGGCTTTACCCATACCTATATGCGAAAAATCTCTTCAGATTTTTCTAGGTGTGTTTGGCAAATTTACATATACCCCCCTGCACCCACCAAAATGAAATATACATTTTGGCGGCACTCATGTACGTATAGGCGAAAGCAAAAATGTTCTCAAATTCCTCTCCCTCAAACAGGTTCAAAAAGTACAAAAGCTTTAGTCCAGGTTTTGACAATTTACTATTGTAATGGCGAAGCTGGCAATACCCTCATCGGATCGCCGCCGCTCACTGAGCTAACTTAACGAAAGCAAAAGCGAAAGAAAGGAGAAGAAAGCAAGAGAACTTTGACAGCTCAAACGAAATATTCAGTTTTCTTCTTCCGCGCGCCGGCCGCATTTCGCCCGCGAGTGTCGAATTTGTTTTGCTTAACAAATTAAGCAAAACAAATATATTTATATCAAAAACGATAAAATTGTGCAGTGCGTTCTTTCGGTTAGTGCGTGTGAAATTTTGTTCCTTCGATTTTGTTCGCCCGTCGCCCCGAACAAAAGGGAAACAAAAAACATAACAAAACAAACAATACAACAAAACAACAACAACTGTGCCGCGAATTTATACCGCGACAATCCCACCTCCACCTCCGCGAAAGTTGCTTGGTCTCCTGAGACCAGCCAACTTTCGAATCTAACCGGAGAAAATCACCCTGAGTCGATGTGCGGCCTAAGGTCCTGCACATGCCATGTCCCCTTTTCTCGTCCGTCTTCGTCTTCCAAAACATATGTCCACGGAGACACCCTCTTTTTAACCCTAAACGGTCCAACAAATTTCGGAGCTAACTTCGCTGCAAAATAGTTTGCAGCATCGGACAAAACAAAATTACGTCTCCATACTAACTCGTGCGGTAAATACTGTACATCTCTACGTCTGAGATTGTAAGTCTTTGCTGTCTTGGCACTTGCCATTTCTAACTTCTTCCGTATGTCTTCCCTCAAGTCTGCCATTAACTTGGCCCGGTCCTCACTACTACTGTCCGGTTGGTCTGAGTCTCCCACTCGTCTATAATCTCTATCACCCCTGACCGCCATATTTCGGCCAAAATTCACGAAGTATGGAGGCGCTCCCAAAACCTCATGCTGCGATGTTCGAATGCAGCACGCCACCTTTGAGAGATGAGAATCCCATGTCCGATGGTTTTCTGAAATATATGCTCTCAAAGTGGTCTTAATTATTTGGTTGATCCGCTCGGCCGGATTGGCCTGCGGATGATAGTGTGCAGTGTACCGCATCTGCACACCATACGACGCGCATAAACTCTGCAGCTCCTTGCTGCGAAACTGTGGCCCATTGTCGCACACAATGGACCTCGGAACTCCAAAGAGCAGGAAAACATTGTCTTCCAACTCCTTGCAAACACTCTTTGCCGTTGCATTTCGCAACGGAAACAACAATGGGAATTTGGTGAAGTAGTCAACCACCGTTAAAATATAACAAAATCCCCGACTAGACTTCACCAAGGGTCCCACCAGATCTACGCAGATCATTTCCCAAGGTTCTAACTTCTTTGTCCTCTCTACCATACAACCAGCTGGCTTATTGTTGTCAGGTTTCACCCTCTGGCAAACCTGACAACCTTTAATATATCTAGCTATCTCTGCCTTCATTTTCGGCCAATAATATTTCTCAATTACCCTAGCGTATGTTTTCCTAACGCCCATGTGCCCCGATAATGGATTATCGTGACACTCAAATAAAATACTGCGCCTATCACTCTTGCCCACAACTCTCTTCCACTCGTACCCAGCACTAAACAAACTATTTGTCCCTGCCTTTATGTGTTTATATAACACCCCATTTTCAATTCTCCAAGCTGGGTAATCGAGTGGTTTATCCTCCACTTTCCTAACCATGGAATCCACCCATGGGTCTCTAACACGCCCATCTACCTCCCCTACGACTGGGACACCTCTAGAAAGCATGTCGGGCACAACATGATCTTTCCCCTTACGATGTATGATTTCATAATCGTATTGCTGGAGCTTTAAAGCCCACCTAGCCAACCTACCGCAAGGATCTTTCAAATTGTTGAGCCATACCAACGAATAATGGTCGGTCACCACTGTGAACCTGACCCCTTCGATGTATGGCCTCAACTTCTCAACTGCCCACAAAACAGCCAAACACTCCTTCTCGGTAGTGGAATAATTCCTCTCGCACCTACTCAACGACCTACTCAAATACGAAATGACCTTCTCCCCTTCATCAAACTGCTGTGTCAAAACGGCACCTATTCCAAAATCGGAAGCATCAGTCTGAACAACGAAGGGTCGTTCGAAATCCGGACAGCTCAGGACCGGCGCCGTCACTAGGCGCTCCTTGGCCTTCAAAAAGCTGTCCTCGCACTCCGGCGACCATCTAAACCTGTTCTTCTTCTTTAGAAGATCAGTTAGAGGCTTAACCAAATCAGCGAAATTCGAAACAAACCTACGATACCAAGAAATGGTGCCAACAAACGACCTGACTTCCCTTACATTTTTGGGCGCTGGAATTTTCAGCATTGCCTCAACTTTCTCGGGGTCAACGTGCAAGCCCTGTCGATCATCAACATAACCTAAGTACCGTAGCGAAGAAAGACAAAAATTACATTTTTCCCTATTCAATCTAAGCCCTGCCGAACAAATCCTCCTCAGGACCTCCTTCAGAACCTCAACATGCTTATCAAATGTATTTGTAACAATAATAATATCGTCCAAATACACGAAAACATGGGGTTCCAAGTCAGCCCCAAGGACCTCATCTATAAATCTCTGCCAAGTTGCAGGCGCATTGTGCAGGCCATAAGGCATGCGCTTGAACTGGTAGAGCCCCCTACCCGGAACTGTAAATGCCGTGCAGGCCCTAGACTCCTTCTCTACTGGGATCTGCCAATAAGCGGATTTTATATCCAAACTAGAGAGATATTTGGCGTCCTTTAGCTTATCTAAAGTAGCCGAAATATAAGGGAGGGGGTAACTATCTCGATCCGTATTTTTATTCAGTGTCCTATAGTCGACACAAAACCTATAACTCCCATCCTTTTTCCTAATCATCACAACCGGTGATGCCCAAGGGCTGTGAGAAATCTCAATCACACCCTTTCCTAACATATCCTCTATTTCCTCATCTATGCGCCTCTGAATAGCGGGCGATACCGGATAGTATCGCTGCTTGACTGGTTCCACATTTGGCTTTGTACGAATCCGATGTTGGACCAAATGTGTACAACCAAGTCCCTCAGGCATAGACCTAAAAACATCTGCAACAAACTCCTCAAGAACCGATTTTTCCCTAGTTGACAACGAAGACCTATCAACTATCGCCGCTACTGACGAGACCTCGACTTGGTCGGAAAACCTCCACTGATTCTTGGCCAAATCTGGCACTACACCGGCCTTAGACCAAAAGTCTACTCCAAGAATCAATGATTGGGGTAAATCCGGTATTACGAGGCATTCCACGAGGACCGACTTGCCCTCTACCTCGAAAGGGACCGAAACTACCCCCCTAACCGGAACTTCTTCACCATCAGCAAGCGCAACCTTGCTGACCGCAGACGCCAATAAACGTATCCCCCAGGACTTTAATGTGTCCCAGCCTGGCCTACCAAGAATCGTCCTGGTGGCCCCCGAATCCAAAAGCCCTAACATACGCACTCCGAAAATTTTAACACCTAAATATGGCCTATTATCCAATTCTCTACCTGAAAGAGAAAAACTCAAACAAATTTCGGACGGACGTTGCCTCTGAGGCCTACCACTATTTTCCCTAGCCAGCTGGTTGCCCGCAGGCAACCTACCTAAACCTCGCGAACTTCTTGCCCTGCTTCCACAAGAGCTCGCTCCCCATTTCCCGACTCTTCGCGGGCCCTCGGAGCCGCTCTCGGGGCCGCCTCCCTGTCCGAGCGCTCCTGCGATTGCCCTGCTCTCTGAGAGCATCGGGGGCAATCACGCTTCAAAAAACCAGGCCGCCTACAACCGAAACAATAAATTTCCCTAGGGCAGTTGCTCAAAACATGCCCAAACCGCTTACAATTGAAGCACCTAAAAGAATTTTGGGGAGGAGCCTGAATTCTCCTCTCCAACCTAGCGTCACGCAAAGGGGCCCTAACCACTGAAACCTCGGGTTCAGCAGAGACGTAAGCCAAGTCTGGCTCCAACAAATTCTTGGATCGGCTGCTGGGCGGCGGCACGAATGCTTCCACATTCGCCCGCACAGCCTCCAGCTTCCGACCCAAGGAAACCAACTCCGATAAAGACTTAGGCTCAGCCAAGCCCAGCTGAGTCTGGTAAAACGGGGACAGGTTTGCGATCACCAGACCCAGCATACGCCTCTCTGACAAGGGGTCGGACAGACGACCGAACAACCCCCTCATCGCCGCTACATAGATTCCTATGGACTCAGTCCCACCCTGAGTCCGTCGCCTAATCTCAGACATCAAAATGTCGTCATAGTTGGGGGGCAGGAATTCCAGTTTCAGCTCGGCGACCAACTCTCGCCAGCCTGAAACTGTCCTGCGGACATCCCTAAACCAGAGCAGGGCTTTTCCAGAAAAAAGCTCCACTGCTCCCCTAAACAACTGGGCTTCACCAACGCCCCGAGCCTCGCATAGCTCGTCTACCCTCTGTAGAAAGGCATGTAGGGACATGTCTGCCTTTTCCCCGGTAAATTGAATACCCCACTTGGACAAATTTTCTACTTTTTGAAAACCTACGTTACTCAACGAGGTGGATGGCTCACGTCTCGGAACGGGTTCAGGCTTTTCCTCAACCGCCGACTCCCTACTGAGTCCCTTGGATGGTCGGG
The DNA here is from genome assembly GCA_951394025.1 of Heteromyza rotundicornis. Classification (NCBI taxonomy): domain Eukaryota; kingdom Metazoa; phylum Arthropoda; class Insecta; order Diptera; family Heleomyzidae; genus Heteromyza; species Heteromyza rotundicornis. The sequence continues at coordinate 24,868,473 of OX596013.1, forward strand.
ATGGCCTTGGATTGTCATCGAAGGCATCATCTCCGCCACCAACATCCTCCACCGCCTCGTTGAGTTCCCCCAACAACAAAAGGACCCTATTTTTGAGCGCCATCTGCTCTACTACTTCTTCCTTACTCGCTGGCCTCGAACGAGTAAGGCGACCTAAAGCCCATTTCAATTTCGCCAAAATCTTTAAATATTCGGGCGACTTTGCGTCCTTGGGAGGGGTTTCCATAAGTTTTTCAACTTCGGAAATCTTCCCCTCCACACCCAACCTATCTTCCTCAAAAACAAACGGATATCCCGCAAAGACATCCACGGATTCCCTACGCTCTATTTGCCTTGATGCCCTCAAGGACTTCCTCATGGACTCCACCGGAGTCACTGGCAACCCACGAGCCTCCATCTCGTATGCCAGTTCCTCTTGGTTTAATCGGTTGATCTCCATATTGAATCAGACGGACAAAAAAAACCAAAAACTTAAAAAAACTCAAAAAGAAACCCCAAAGAAAATGAAACCAGCGTTCAATACGCTCACAGAATTTTCCAAAAAAAGGTAAAGAAATTTAAAAGAAAACTTTCAAATTATACTAATATAATAAATATATAAAATAAATATTATAATAAAAATATAAAAAAATATGCCTAGTCGAATAAAAATATATTTCGTAAAACAAACGCGAATTAAAAAAAAACTTTAAAAGCGGGCAGCACTGCCACCAAACAAAGCAAAAAAAAATTCAAAAACTAATTTTTTTTTTTAAAAAAAATTTAAAATTGATTATAAGCCTTTTGGCACTAGTAAACGCAAAAATTTCAAAAAAACAATTAAAAAAATTAAATTTTAAGAAAATTTAAAAAAAATTAATAAAAATCTAACCGCTCTTGCAAATAAAAAGGAACGAACTCACCGAAGGAGATGACCCGAGTTCTGCCGCTAGTTCTGCCGCCGGTAAAACTCCGCGAAATTAAAAAAAGCTAAATAAATAAAAAGACAAATTAGTAAATTATAAAAAAAACTGAAATAATACAAACAAATACAACACACAAAAAAAAATATTTAAAAAAAACCCGAAAAATAGAAAAAAAATATTACAAAAAAAAAATCAATTTTAAAAAAAAATTATACAACAAAAAAAAATTTAATTACAAAAAAAAACTTTAAAAAAAAAATTTGTTTAAAAAAAAAATTTTTTTAAAAAAATAATATAAAAAAAAAATTATTAAAAACTTTAGTAAAAATAGCCCCACGTTGGGCGCCAGCTTATCGCGCTATTTTTAACTAAACTTTATTTAAACTAACTAAAATCAAAAATCCCCACGCGATAATTAAATTCCCTATTTGCCCGAATAGCACAGTCGCGAAGCGTGGGATTTAAGACGACCCTCGCGGTATGGTATCCCCGGACGAACGAACAACACGAACACACGAAAACCTGATAAATAAACTTCTTTTAAAAAAACTACACCGAAACTGCCGCAATAGATATATATATAGGTATATATATAACTATATATAAAAGAAACGGAAATTTTCCCGACACAAGGAAAATAATACCGCACACAAACCGTTTTTCAAAATCAACACAAGCCGACAATCACCCAAAAGAAATTATTCGTACACCAAAAATTAAATCTTTTTAAACGCAATTGATTTGCGGGACCAGACCAACCTGTCTGAAATCCCTCGCACGATTCTTTGCAGAATCTATTCACCAGCTGGACTTCGATAAAATTCGATGTCCAGCAACAACTTGGCTCTGATGCGGGACAACACAAACAAAAAAAAAGGAATAAGGAAGAGGGGGGAAAAACGGCCAAACAAATCCCAAGCAAACTACTTGGACGGAAACACTTCACCAAAATAAATCACGACCGAACACAATCTGTCCAACTCTATTCAATTCCTCAAAAACAAATCACTAAATGGCCGACTGCCACAAATAAAATAAAGCAAAATAAACACTAGCTGGCAAAACTAAACCAGCGCGCAAAAATACTCCCTTTGGACCACTTGTCCTCCAGCCACAGTCCGACGATGGCAACAGCTCCACTTCACCACTCAACAAAAAAACACAATTTTTAAAAAAGAAAAGAAAATTATCCAACTTTTGGAAACAAATAATTTAATTAAATTTAAGAAAAAAAAACCAAAGCTTTTGCCACTCTCCTTCTACCCTGCTCAAAAAGAACTGAAAGAATTAGAATATCTGAGCGCCTATGACGCTCACTTTCCATTTATCTTCCCACATACATAGAGTGCGGCTTACGCAGAAACCAGTGTCCGCAGTCGGGGCTTTACCCATACCTATATGCGAAAAATCTCTTCAGATTTTTCTAGGTGTGTTTGGCAAATTTACATATACCCCCCTGCACCCACCAAAATGAAATATACATTTTGGCGGCACTCATGTACGTAAAGGCGAAAGCAAAAATGTTCTCAAATTCCTCTCACTCAAACAGGTTCAAAAAGTACAAAAGCTTTAGTCCAGGTTTTGACAATTTACTATTGTAATGGCGAAGCTGGCAATACCCTCATCGGATCGCCGCCGCTCACTGAGCTAACTTAACGAAAGCAAAAGCGAAAGAAAGGAGAAGAAAGCAAGAGAACTTTGACAGCTCAAACGAAATATTCAGTTTTCTTCTTCCGCGCGCCGGCCGCATTTCGCCCGCGAGTGTCGAATTTGTTTTGCTTAACAAATTAAGCAAAACAAATATATTTATATCAAAAACGATAAAATTGTGCAGTGCGTTCTTTCGGTTAGTGCGTGTGAAATTTTGTTCCTTCGATTTTGTTCGCCCGTCGCCCCGAACAAAAGGGAAACAAAAAACATAACAAAACAAACAATACAACAAAACAACAACAACTGTGCCGCGAATTTATACCGCGACACTGTCTACAAATTCATGAAATCCATTGATGGCACACCCAAGCCCAGTGGAGTAGTATTGTTAACTTTCGATCTATACAATCTGCCGACAAAAATCGACATATCATGGCATAACGTTAAAATCCGGGAGTATATTCCCAACCCAATGAGATGCAGATCTTGTCAAGTACTTGGTCACACAGTAAAGTACTGCAAAAATGCTCCTAGCTGTGTAAACTGCAACCTTCCCCCACATACCCCCCAGAATTGCACACGTACAATGTGCGCTAACTGTTCTGAGGAGCATCCCTCCTCTTCCCAACAATGCAAAAAATTTATACAACAAAAAGACATATTAAAAATCAAAACAAATAAAAAATGTACAATGCGCGAATCATATAATCTATATAGACAACAAACTCCCGTTACATCTTCGCCAACAAGCTACTCAGCTGTTGCTTCTTCTCCATATGTAAAAAACACAAAAGATCAAAATCAAACAGAAATTAATAAAAAAATCAATGCAGAGCAGTCTGCCCATAACCACAACTCCACTTCTCACATCACAGCCAATTCATACTTAACTCCCCTCTCTCTTTCAGAAAATACTACTCAAACAGTTATTCAACACTCTTATACAATCTCTAATACACCTCTCTCCACATCAACTATGCCTTCTAATATAAACTCATCTACAAATAACAACAACCCATCAACAAGTATTCCAACGGGATCCTCTCTCGAACATTTATTAAATCTCTCAACAGAATTCCCTGATCACACTTTAATGAACACTGACGATATTGACCCAAATGTTAACTATTCTAGTGCATCTGACGACAGCAGCATAAATCTTGATGATTGTTGAATATACTTACGTAGTTCAATGATTCTCGACTCTTTTCTTTCTATAAACACACACATATTGTAATTGCTTTCCTTTATTCCAGATGTTTAAAATAATACAATGGAATATGAAAGGTTATTATAATAATTACTCCGAACTATCTCTATTAATAAAAGACATCAACCCTGATATTATATGTATACAAGAAACCCATATTCCTTTCAAAATCCTAAATATTATCACACCTAAACCAATTTAGCCAACAATCTCTCTTCTAAACAAGGTGTAGGTATCCTTGTTAAGCGATATATTCCCCATAAATTAATTTCTTTAAACTCCAATATCTCCTCCCTTGCAATAGAAGTAGATTTAAATTTTAAATTTACAATAATAAATAAGTATATCCCACCCAACCAAAATTTCTCTGAAGATGAGATAATCTCATACATTCATCAAATCAACTCGCAGATAATTTTAACTGGTGACTTAACTCCTGGAGCCCTCTCTGGGGTTCCAGTAAAGCAAACTCAAGGGGCACCAAAATTGAAAATCTGATTCTCTCTGAGAATCTAGTGGTTCTCAATGATGGTTCACCTACACATTTTTCGGCGCACAGCACATTTACACATGTAGATCTTACGCTCGTTTCTTCCCAGTTAAGTCCTAGATGCAGTTGGAATGTTTGTGATTGTCTCTATGGGAGCGATCATTACCCTATTTTGACTGAACTAACAATTCAATGTAATTTTGCAATTGAAAGGCCTGTACCGAAATTTATGACTGATCTTGCTGCCTGGGTTATGTACCAAAAAGAATGCAATAATTATTTTCAACACTGGACGTGTACTAATATCAATCAGGAGGTTGCGAAAATCACCAAAACTATTAGATCAGCAGCTAACACAGCAATACCACAAAGTAGACCCAGATCCAATAGGAGACATACGCATTGGTGGAACAGTGAATTAAATAAACTTAGGCAAGACAAACAAATGTATTGGCCCCAATACAAACGCTGCATGACTACGGATACTTTAATAAAATATAAAAAATCGAATGCAATTTTTAAAAAGTCAATTAAGGAAGCCAAACGTAAAAGTTTAGAAGAATTTACCTCAAAAATCACTCCGCTCTCAACACCGAAAAAAATATGGGCTGATATAAAATCACTAACCGGTGTTCCGCAAACCTCTATTAAATCTTTAAATTACAACCAATCGTTATTAACATCCCCTCAAGAAATAGCTGAAGCTTTCGCAGCTAATTGGTCAGCATATTCATTAGACAACAATTTTACTCCACAGTATTGTACACAAAAGAACGTTACGATTTCAGAACCATATAGACATACCCAGCTATCACCAGGCTCAGATCGCATATCGTATCCGATGTTGAAATATCTACCTAAATTTGCTAAAGATAGGTTGTTATGTCTATACAACAATATGTTTGAAAGGGGGGTTTATCCCAATGTCTGGCATTCAGCCATAATTCTACCTATACCAAAGCAAAACAAGACTCCGCAGGATATTAATAGTTATCGTCCGATTTCCCTAATCTCTTGCATCAGTAAAGTACTAGACAAAATGTTGGCAAAAAGGCTTATGTGGTACATAACTAAAAATAAGTTGATTAGTCATAATCAGGTAGCTTTCAAAAATAAGCACAGTACGACAGACGCACTGCTGCACCTCCAGCATCACGTATCTAACGCTCTTTCAACCAGAAATCATGTCTCTATATTATCGACAGATTTTGAAAGGGCGTTTGATCGTGTGGGGATCCATGTGGTGTTGGGTCAGCTTGAGGTTTGGGGTGTCGGTCCTGGGGTTTTTAACTTAGTTAAAAACTTTATGACTGGGCGAAAGCTTCAGGTTAGGGTGAATGGGAAATTTTCAAAATGCCACCCACTCAACAATGGCATCCCCCAGGGGTCCCCGTTGTCGGTAGCATTATTCATCATTGCTTTTGAGCATTTAAACAGAATCATTCTTAAGTACAAAAACATTGATTTATCTATATATGCAGATGATGCTATAATATTTACAAAAGAAAAAGATATAACAATTGTAAAAAATACTTTTAAAAAAATTATTTTGGATCTGAAAGAGTGGGGTCTGCACTCAGGTGCAACCCTATCTATTGGTAAATGTAAAATTTTACATATATGCAAAAAACGAAATTGTATCTTTCCCGACTTTTGCGTTGATAACTTAAGTATAGAGAGTGTAAACTGTTTAAAAATTCTAGGTATTATTTTTGACAAAAAACTTAGCTGCCAGGCTTAACATAGTAAAATACTTGTCATCTAGGCATTCTTTAATCCATGTTAACACATTAATTAACCTAACTAGAGCCTTAATACTATCTAAAATAGATTACGGACTCCCGATATATGGCTGGACTGCAAACACCAACATCAAACTACTAAACGCACCATACCACACTGCTGTTCGTCGTAGTATAAACGCCTTTCCAACCTCTCCCATAAAATGTACCTTAGCAGAAGCTGGTTTTCCAACCATTAAAGATCGGGTAACCGAAGCGACATGGATGCTGATTCCCAAACTTATCAATACAACCAACCAATTACTACACAAGGACTTTATAACTGCTTCCCGCCACAAACGCAGGTACAGACTAAAGTCTTCTATTCGCCGATGCGCTGCTTTCTGTCAACAAAGACATCACGCTACCATCAACGTGTGCCAAAATAAACTGCCAACCATCCTGGTTACTTAATCAATCATGCTTTAATACAAGCCTACACGCATATCACATGTCTACAACAAGCAACACTGCATATCAACAGCTATTTCTTGAACAGCAGGTAAAGTACCTTGGCAACAGTTGGAAAATATTATACACGGATGGATCTAAAACCGAGGTCACCACTTCGTTTGCCATTGTTAATCATCAAGGTGCACTGGTTACCGGGGGTCAGCTACCCAAACACTGCTCGGTATTCACTGCAGAGGCTCTGGCACTATACAAAGCAGCTGATTATGCGCAACATAATAAAGATAAATTCCTGATTTGCACCGACAGCATGTCAACAATCATAGCTCTGCAATGTATTTACAACAATAACCATTTGGTAACAAAAACAAGAGATCTGTGTATTAAAAACCCTAACAAAATAAATTTCTTGTGGGTACCCGGCCATAAGGGCATTCCTGGTAACGAATGTGCCGACGCTGCTGCAAAGCGGATGGCAACAGGCCCAATGTTCCATGCTTATGTAGATAAAGATTTAAAAAAAATGATAAAGGTACATTTGAATGATGTCATAAAAGCGGAATGGCAAAGCTTTAACCACCGTTATGCTACTCTTAATCCTACACGAACTCCTGCATTTTACCCGAATACCGCACCGCGACACCAAACTAGCCTGTACGCCCGACTCAGAATTGGACACACCAAACTTTCTCATCAACATCTACTCACGGGTGATTCCCAACACCAATGTCCTTTTTGTGACCGACTTGATGCCATTATGAAAAAACATTTAGGATCAATTTACCATCTAGCCTTTTAGCCAAAGTTTCCGTGGACAATATAAATACATTAACTAACTTTCTTAAAGATTTCAATTTAACAAATTTAATTTGATTTTATAGCAAAACAAACATGCATTTATGTATATATAGAGTTGTAGGCCCTGGCAGCTAGTACTCGTTTTTCCTAAATTAGTTTTAGTATTGTATATAAATTCTAATTAATAAATAAATAATTAAATAACAATTTTGAACGATGGAATTTAACAATTTAATTAACATTTAACAATTTATACAAATGCTTATTTCCCTAATCCAACGATTTGGACAACGTTATGCAATAATCGATAGTTACGGCGGCATCAAGGTTTTTTTTTTTTTAATAGTAATTTTATTCAATTGAATTACCTAATAACAACTTAGGTCTAACAATGATTTTTCAAAAATTCAGAAAATCAGCTTATTTTTATAATATTCAGATTAAAACTATTTGCCCTATATCCATTGATTTAGGCAATGTAGAGTTATCGTAACTAATATATGGGGAATATATTAGTTTCGTTTGAGACGTGAGGGATTCAGAGGTCTCAGTAAATTTCTAGCTAGAATGTTTGGGTGAAACCTGAGCTTCTGCTTGTACTTCGAGGTAAATTTCGGAATTTCGTCTTTTACTGCAGGTATATTCAGGTCTCGGTGGATGTTAGTATTTTTTATATACCAAGGGGCTCTGGCAATTTGTCTCAGGATTTTAGATTGGACTCTCTGGAGTTTTTCCACGTTCGAGGGAGAGGCAGTACCCCAGAGTTCAATTCCATATGTCCATATGGGTTTTATTATACTTTTAGATTTAGAGATTTAGCTTTATGCCCTTGAGATTAGCCAATTTAGTTCCAATTGCTTTAATTTGATCTGAGTGATTTTGGATTCAATATGTTTATGCCATGTGAGTCGGCGATCGAGATGCATTCCAAGATACTTGGTTTTGGAACTTTCAGGGACGACTTGGCCGTTTATCTTCAGAGCAGGACACGTGCCCCTTCTTAGAGTGAAGGTTAAGTGATAGCTTTTGGATTCATTGACCTTGATTTTCCATCGATGTAGCCAATTACTTAGAGTGTCCAAGTGTTTTTGCACGTATAGAGATGCCATGTCTGGGTTTGAGTGAGAGCACATGATAGCAGTGTCATCAGCAAAAGTCGATATGAGAGTTCTATCACTTTTGGGCATATCTGCAGTATAGAGAATATATAGCAGGGGCGCGAGGACACTGCCTTGTGGTACTCCGGCCAGTATTTCGTATTTCGGGAGACAAAGCTTTTGTATTGATTTTGGATATTGAATACGGACTTTATTTGGAAGCCTTCATCGCTTAGTGCAGTTTTGATTTCGTCGCATTCTACGAAAGGCTCGATACCTTTCAGTACGACTGAGAGGCCTTTGGAACTTTTGAGCTGGTAGGTGTAGTAGCTCTTTTTGAGTTTATCAAAGAGATTGAAAATTTTTCTATAATTGGATTCGCTGTAAATTTGGATTTTTGTTTCGTTTACTTGTCCCCTGAGAATAGAAATCACGTGGAAATTATTAGGACCAATATTTTGAGTTATATCTTTGATGAGCGAATTAGAGTTTCGCTCACGTAGGTAGATAGGTAAGGGTTTTTGTGATTTCGGCTTGGGATCCGAATCATTTTCTTCAGCAAGAATCGCATATCGATTTTGCTTAAGCTTGAGAGATGGTTTAACGGGATTCGTCTTTTGAATTTTTGCGGAATGCCTATTCCCATTAGTGGGGGACGATAGTACTCGCTTTGCGAAGTAAATGTTGATTCCTGTCTGCACTGTCGGCATTTTGCTCTTTTGACCTGTAATAATGGAGCGAGTAGCGACCTTTGTTATGCGATTAGCGATTTCAAAAAATACGCTATTCGTCTCACTTGAGTCAGGAATGGGGGTAAGGCCTACGGGGATTTCAATATATTTGCTAGGGGTATCAACCAAAGAAATTGACGATACAGAGTTACCTATGTTTGCGTGTGCAGTATCGCTATGGGAACTCCACTGTATATCTGGCGAGGGAATTTGAATAAGTTGTTGCTGTTGTTGCGGAAGCTGCTGCTGCGCACCGTCTTGCTGTGGAAGCTTTTGCTGCAGGGTTGCTGCAGGTTGTTGTTGTAGTTGCAGCTGCTGATGAGCTGTACCATTTCGTCCACTGTCTACTGATGACGGAGGGGTACGTTGCATGACGAGCGGTCACACTGGTACTAATTTCGCGTTTTTAAGGTTCTGGTCACCCTAATGAGAAAAGCGACGCATAGATGGCGCGATGCGGTTTGTGTACTCGCTGATCGCTGTGGACAGATGTTTTTTGGGATATTTTTTTCCGTGGGAAATTTTAACGTCAACACTTTGTTGACTTTGCTGTCAGTGGATCAGCTGATTATATTTTGTTTATAAAGAATGTGTAATGTTTTAGCAGATATGTTGCGCGGGATAAAGTTTTTGTTGATGAAGCGAATTCGAATTGTGATTTTATTTGGCAAAAATTTTCCAAGCAAGTGATCGCGAGCTCTATGCAAACGCGTCACTGTACTATCGCACGAAGCCTCGGGGCTGTTTCAATATTTTTAGAGTAGAACTTCCGATATAATTAAATTGTCGCAAAATTTTAGACTGCGTTTGTTGCAGTTTCTCAACATTTGACGGAGATGCTGTTCCCCAGAGTTCAATCCCATATGCCGATATGGGTTTAATTACACTTTTGTACAAAAAGATTTTATATACGGTGTTAAGTCTAGATTGCTTCGACAGTAGCCAATTGAGTTCGAGTTTTTTAAGTTTGATTTGTGTAATTTTAGTCTCGATGTGCTTTTTCCAGGTAAGCCTGCGATCGAGATGCATACCAAGATATTTAGTTTCGGTACATTGTGGTATAACACTATCATTTGTTTTAAGCGTGGGGCATGTGTCTTTCCTGGGGGTGAAGGTTATATGTGCGCTATTAGACTCGTTGACTTTAATTCTCCACTGTGATAACCAATTTTGCAATATGTTTAAATGCTGTTGCACGTGTTGTGATGCCATTTTGGGGTCTGAGTGTGTCGTCGGCAAATTTCGAGATGAGGGTCTGATCATAAATGGGCATATCTGCTGTATAGAGTATATACAGGAGGGGTCCGAGGACGCTGCCTTGGGGTACACCGGCAAGAATATCAAATCTACGAGAAACGAAACTTTTATGTTTAACTACAAATTTCCTGTGGGTCAAGTAGTTGGTAATTTTAGTATTATAACTTTTGATCGAAAAACACCAAAATGTCTAGCGTATGTCCAAGCTATAAAGCTCCGAATTGTTCTTTAGTTCATTAGCGACAACATTTCAAAAAATTGGAACCCATTTTTTTGCATTTTTTATGAAATACCGGTTTTTGTATATAACTCAAGGAAATACAAATTTATCAATATTAAATATTTTTTATTTTTAAACAACATCTTGAGCAAAAATTTAACACTTTTTTTTTGAGATTATTAAACAGCAGGTCATTGTTTTTAAATGTAATGAATTTCGTGTGAATGTCATTCGATTATTCTACTTTATCTCGAGTTGACTTAAAGTGGCTTTTGTTCTCTAAATATGTTACCATATTCCGGTAAGTAAAATAATGGTTATCTCTTTTTATACGAAAATCTTAAGGAAAAGTTCCCAAAATTTTGGAATATACGAATTGATGAACAGAAAATGTCGAATTTACGTTACCTACAAACGCTCACGGAACTTTTTGGAGGAACAACTGGTGCACACGAACAATTGACCCGTTCCTATTTAGCAAAATTAAGTGCTAAAATAAAATTGTGCAATAGACGTCCCATATTGGATCCGCCATTTTGATTTTTTTTATTTTGACGTCAAATTTGAAGTCAGCGACCCTGAAAACCCCCCCTATTAAAAGTTTCACGCCAAAAATGTAACTTTTCACCAAACTTGTCCACCATATTGGATCCACCATTTTGCATTTTTTTATTTTGAAGTCAAATTCGAGGTCAGCGACTCCGAAAACCCCCCTATACCAAATTTCAAGTATATCAAACCAATTTTGTCCTCCTAGAATTGTATTCTATCCCATAGTGGGGCGACGGGTGAACAAAACCGAAAGGAAAAACACATTGGCACAGACCGAAGGCGCGCACTGATACTTTTTATTGCATTATTCTTTTTTATTTATATTATTTTGGTTTAATTAAACCAAATTGGTCACTCGCGGGTGGAATGCAGCCGGGCGGAGAATTGACAACTGCTGTCAAGAAGTTTGTTGATGAGCTTTTACGATCCGATGTTGGGGATGGCATTGCCAGGCGCGAAACTATACTTACGGGACAAGGACATAAAAATGGAAAAAAAACTTGACTAAAGCTTTTTGTACTCTTTGAATCTGTTTGAGGGAGGGGAATCTGTCGACATTTATGCTTTCGCCTATACATACATTAGTGCCGCCAAAATGAGTATTTTCATTTTGGTGGGTGCGGGGGTGTATATGTAAATTTGCCAATCACACTCTAGAAAAATCTGAGGAGATCTTTCACATAGAGGTGTGGGTAAAGCCCCGACTGCGAATACTGGCTTCTGCGTAGGTCGCGCTCATGTGTGGGGGGGGGAAGATGTTAGAGAAATGGAAAGTGAGCGCCATATATGCGTTCATATAGACAAGATTCTTTTAGTTCTTTTTAGGCAGTGAAAAGAGTACTAACAGTTTTAGTGGACTGGCGATTTTTTTTTTAAATTTTAATTTTAGTTTTGAGAAAGTGTTTTAAAAAAAGGATTGTGGTTTTTATTTTTAAATTTGATTCTTAAATTGTGTTTTTTTATATGGTTGCTGAGGACCATCGTTGGATCGTGGAGCTGAGGCAGGAGATATTTTTCCACCAGCGGGTGGCAATAGTGTTTTTGGTGTTTTTGTCTGTGGCAGTCGGCCATTTAGTTTATTCGAAGTATGTAAAGGAGGAAAAAAAATGTTAATAGAATATGTCAAGTTGTGGCAAGTCGGTTGTGGTGTTTCGATATTTTAATCGTGGAATTGGTCTCCGTCGGTTTTGTGGTCCTGTTTTCCCCTTTCCCTTCCAATTTTTGTTGTGGCGTCCCGCACCAGAGACAGGTTGTTGCTGGACATCGATTTTATCAAAGTCCAGCTGGTGAATTGATTCTGTAAAGAATCGTGCAAGGGATTTCAGGCAGGTCGGTCTGGTCCCGTAAATCAAGTGCACATAAAAACATAATTTTTGTCATTAGTGTTTTTTTTTTTAAATGCTCTCTTTTGACAAATTTCCGTTTTGTGTGTCAGTGAGTGGTTCCGTAAACGAAGTGCACATAAAGGCATGATTTTTGTCATTAGTGTAGTAATAAGTTATCATTCACACCCTATACATACATATATTAGTTAATAAGTTACCACATATATTAATAAGTTATTATTTACACACTTCAAATATATTAGTTAATAAGTTATCATTCACACCCTGTATTTATACTAGTTAATAAGTTATCCTACACACTCTGTATATAGTTAGTTTGATAAGCTGATGTCTGCACAATGTAAGCAGGTCGCTGGATCTGCAGCAGAATAGGAAAGGGCGAACTGAAAACGAAGAAGCGTTGTCAGCGACACAATAAAATAGACAGCGAGAAAGTAAAGACGTGTTTTCTTGGCAATCCTTGACTATAATTCTCAGAAGTGGGATTTATCCCAAAAAACGCCATTAAATTTTAAAAAACAATGTCAAAAAAGATTAAAGATCTAAAAACAATGATATAATTATTAAAAAACCGGAAATTGATTGAATAAGGAAAACGAGTGCACAAAAACTGAAAACGAGTGAAAAAGAGTGAAAACTAAAAAAGAACGTACAATTAAAAAAGAGTGAATTCAACTAATATTAAAGCACAAGTAAAATTAAGAAGAACATAAAAACGTACATAAACATGAATAATCTTGCGTTGAAGGAGCACACTGTACCGCAGCTAAGGCGATGGCTGCAAAATCTTGAGAAGTCGTCGACTGGTACGAAGGCAGCGCTAATATTGAGAATCAATAGCATACCGCCCGAACAGCGAGGCGAGTGTCCAGTGGAGAAGAGGGAGAATGAGACAAATGACAACGAAAGTGACTCTAACGAAAATGACGACATCGAAAATGAGGGCAGCGACGAGGTTGCGGAGGCGGTCAGCGACAAAGAAGAGTGCGTTGAATTACATAGTGACGTAAATGCAGGTGCTGAAATCGAGAAACAAATTTTTCATCCTGACGACCACGAGCGCTTGCAAAGAGAAATCGAGCTACTAAAACGCGAAAAAGCAGTGCTGGCGAAGGAGAATATGTTGTTCAAACAAGAAATTGCGCTAAGAAGTGAAGTGCAAAAGAAATTGTCAAACGATGCTACGATCGAAAATGGCGCAGTAAGCGAGAGTACAACAATGCAGACGAACGCAGCCGCTACAACTTCGAAAAACGAGAACTTGTCAGTTTGTATCAACGCAACTCCAACACGTTTGTTAAACGAGGCAAATGTCGCCGGCAACGGATCGTTTGTCCACACGTCAACGTCATTCAATATGATTAGGGACATGATGCCTGAATTCGACGGTAGTGTAAACATAGATATTTGGATTGCGCAACTCAAAAGTGTTCGTGATGCTTATAATGTTGACGAAGCGATGCTGCGTGCGCTACTCATAAATAAGCTAAAAGGAAAAGCACAGGCCTGGCTGTATTCAAAGCCGAATTTCGTCGTTGAGAGCGTGGACAATTTGTTGTGCCAAATACAAACATTCTTTGGTTCGAGAGAAAATAAGTTGATGTTGCGGCGCAAGTTTGAAGCAAGAAAGTGGGAGTCGACCGAATGTTTTGCAGACTACTACGGCGATCAAATTGTTTTGGCAAATAAAGTTCAAATTGACGAAGATGAACTGGTCGACTACATAATTGAAGGCATTCCGGATACTCAATTGAAAGTGCAAGCTTGTATCCAGTGCTACTCATCGAAGGAACAGTTGCTGCAGGCATTTGCAAAAATAAGTCTGAAACAACGTCCAGAGGCGAAATCATCAAATTCGGTCCAACAAAAGTCGACGGTGCGTTGCTACAATTGCAATTCGATTGGACATTTTGCGTCAGAATGCAAGAAACCGAAAAGAGAAGTTGGTGCCTGTTTTGGTTGCGGCAGTATGGATCATCAGGTTGTGGCTTGTGCGGAACGAAAGGGAGCAGTAAATTTCATGGAGCAAAATGAATATGTAAGACGTTTCCAATTTTATATAAGAAATATTAGTAACAAATTTGTATTGTCCCTAGAATGCCTGATAGATTATGGAAGCCCGATCAGCTTTATAAAAAAATGCTGTCTGAAAGACAAATTTAAGTCAAACGAATTTTTACCTCATAATTTAAGTTACTTTGGAATTAACAAATGTAAACTTAAAATTTTTGGGACAATTGAATGTCATATGTTTTTCAAAAATAAAAAAATTGAGTTGAAGTTGATTGTTGTTGCTGATGATTCCATGAGCTATCAGGTGGTTTTAGGTAGGGATTATTTAGAGGCTACTAATTCAAAATTGATATCGGAAACTGAAATGAAAATTTGTTGTAAAAAGTGTGAGACAAATAAAACGGAAAAAAATTATACAATTTTTGAAATTGGAAAGAAAAAAGTAATCGAAAACAGTAACGTAAAGCTAATTGATAAAAATGAAAAGATATCGGAAACTGATAGACAAATAATTAAAGAAAATGAGGCGGGAAAAAATGAATTGATTTTTGAAATCGAAAAGAATAATTTTATAGAAAACAATATTGTAAATGTAATTAGTAAAAATGAAGTTAACTTTGAAACTGATGTGAAAAGAATTGGAGAAAATAAGGAAATGTTTGAAGAGTCGCTATTGTCAATTAATGTGATGGACAATGAACTAAATTTAAATATTGGTGACAATGTATGCTATTTAGAAAAAAAACAATTTGGCGAATTGTTTGAAAAATGTTATTTGAAACCTGAGCGTCCTCATGAACCGTTGGTGAAGTGTGAGATGAAATTAAATTTAGAAAATTCAAAGCCTTTTCATTGTCCTCCTAGAAGACTGTCATACACAGAAAGGGAAGAACTACAGAAATTGTTAGACGAGTATTTG
Source organism: Heteromyza rotundicornis (assembly GCA_951394025.1). Lineage (NCBI taxonomy): Eukaryota > Metazoa > Arthropoda > Insecta > Diptera > Heleomyzidae > Heteromyza > Heteromyza rotundicornis. The sequence goes on from OX596013.1 coordinate 24,883,853, forward strand.
AAATTGGGGTATATACAAATTAGTGAATCTGAATTTGTTTCACCAATAGTGTTAGTTCTGAAGAAGACGGGTGATTTGCGGATGTGTATTGACTATCGTACGTTAAATAAAGTTACGTCCAAAGATAACTATCCGATTCCTCTTATAGACGATTTACTTGACAGGTTAGCAAAGAAAAAGTTATTTACGAAACTAGATTTAAAGAACGGATTTTTTCACGTGTACATGCACAATGATTCTGTGAAATATACTTCTTTTGTTACTCCATTGGGGCAGTTTGAATTTTTGAGAATGCCGTTTGGATTGAAAAATGCGCCTTCTGTTTTTCAGAGGTTTATTAATAAAATTTTTGCTGATATGGTAAGAAAAGACAAATTAATTATATATTTAGATGATATAATGATAGCTACTGAAAAGTTAGAGGAACATTTAGAAATTCTTGCGGAGGTTTTCAAAAGGTTAGTTGAAAATAAACTTGAACTACGGATAGATAAATGTGAATTTTTGAAATCAAGTGTGAAGTATTTGGGATACACGATAACGGTAGAAGGAATAAAAGCCGACGAAAGGGGAATTGAGGCGGTAAAAAATTTTCCGGTACCACAAAAAGTTCACACGGTACAAAGCTTTCTTGGTCTTTGTTCTTATTTCAGAAGATTTATTAAAAATGTTAGCCAAACCTTTGTACGACTTAACTAAAAAAGATACAAAATTTTATTTTGGACAAAAAGAATTAGAGACATTTGAAATCCTTAAGCACAAATTAATAGAAGCACCAGTTCTCGCGCTATATAACCCGAAATCTGTTACGGAGTTACACTGTGATGCTAGTTCTATGGGTTACGGGGCCGTCCTCATGCAAAAAATGGAAGATGATAGGATGCATCCTGTATTTTATTTCTCGAAAAGAACGACTGAAACCGAAGCCAAGTATCATAGTTTTGAACTTGAAACATTAGCAATTGTAAACGCTCTGCAACGTTTTCGTATTTATCTTAAAGGTAAACAATTTAAAATTGTTACGGACTGCAATTCGCTGACAATGACTTTAAATAAAAAAGAACTAAACCCTAGAATAGCCAGATGGGCATTAGAGTTGCAGAATTTTGACTATGTGTTAGAACATCGTGCTGGTACTCGTATGTAACATGTAGATGCGTTAAGTCGGTGTAATAATGTCATGGTATTAGAAGCTAGCACTTTTGAGGAAAACCTAATCGTTTGTCAGGGTAAAGATAAAAAGTTGATCGAGTTGCGCGAAATTTTAGGAAATTCAGAACATAGCTTGTATGAGATGCGAAATGGAGTTATACATAAAAAAAAGAGTGACGGTACGGTTTTGTTTTGTGTACCGGAAGATATGGAAAACCATGTTGTTTATAAGTATCACGATGAGATGGGGCACATAGGTATAGATAAAACTAGCGAACTTATTTCAAAAATCTATTGGTTTCCAAATATAAGGGAAAAAGTAACACATACAAAATTGCTTGAAGTGCATCGTTTATTCAGCTAAACATGGCAAAGAAGAAGGGTTCCTACATAATATTCCTAAGGGTAACTTAGCATTTGATGTGGTGCATGTGGATCACTATGGGCCTGTTGACCACTCTCGTTCCAAAAAACATATCCTAGTTGTAATTGATGCCTGCACGAAGTTCGTTAGGCTATATCCGACTAAAACTACGAATACCAAAGAAGTAATGGAGGCACTCACTGATTATTTTAGAGCATATAGCCGGCCAAAAGTTATAATTTCTGATCGGGGAAGTTGTTTTACGTCTGGTGATTTCAAAGAATTTTTGGAAAAAAATAACGTACAACATATAAAAGTAGCAACTGCATCTCCACAGGCGAACGGTCAAGTCGATCGGGTGAACAGGAGTTTAGGACCCATGATAGCGAAACTAATCGATCCTGAAAAAGGACTCCACTGGGATACTGTTTTAGAAACCGTCGAGTATGCACTTAACAATTCATTGCATCGAACAATAAAGGAGCATCCGAGTAAAATGCTTTTTGGTCTTGAACAGAGAGGGAAAGTAATAGATTTGTTGGCAGAATGTTTAAGCGAAGTCGAACGGGATAAAGAACAATTAGGTCATGAAGTACTGCGAGAAAAAGCTGCTTTGCAACAAGAACGAGTACAGGCGTACAATAAAAAGTATGTAGATAGAAAACGACAGCATCCGACAGAATATAATGAAGGAGACTATGTTATGGTTAAAAATTTTGATTCTCACTCTGGGGTATGCAAAAAATTAATTCCGAAGTTTAGAGGACCGTATAAAGTAACAAAGGTTTTGAGAAATGATCGATATATGCTTGAGGATGTGGAAGGATTCCAACAATCACGAACTCCATACAAAGGGGTGTGGGCTGTTGCCAATATTCGACCGTGGTTTAGGGGACGTTCAGATTTAAACAATTAAAATTAATTGTTATTCATCTGGAGATCAGGTGATCTCCTGGTCAGGATGGCTGAATTGTAGTAATAAGTTATCATTCACACCCTATACATATATATATTAGTTAATAATTTACCACATATATTAATAAGTTATTATTTACACACTTCAAATATATTAGTTAATAAGTTATCATTCACACCCTGTATTTATACTAGTTAATAAGTTATCCTACACACTCTGTATATAGTTAGTTTGATAAGCTGATGTCTGCACAATGTAAGCAGGTCGCTGGATCTGCAGCAGAATAGGAAAGGGCGAACTGAAAACGAAGAAGCGTTGTCAGCGACACAATAAAATAGACAGCGAGAAAGTAAAGACGTGTTTTCTTGGCAATCCTTGACTATATTAGTATTTTTTTTTTCTAAAATACTCTCGTTTGACAAATTTCCGTTTTGTGTGTCAGTGAGTTTTCGTTTCCATTTCGCGTTCGGATATTTGCTGTTTTCATATACGTGTATATTTCAGAGTAGGTTCTGAAAAGTTTAGTTATCGGGTTTTCGCGTATTCGTGTGTTTCGTTCGGCCGGGGTTACCATTCCGCGAGGGTCGGCTCCAATCCCACGCGTCGCGATTGAGCTACCGGGCAATGAGGGATTTTAATTATCGCGTGGGGATTTTTTATTGTAGTTTTTTTTAAATAACGTTTAGTTAAAAATAGCGCGATAGTATCACCACCATTGAGGCAGCCTTGGCCGCCTCCGCCACTGCCAGGATCTCCGCTTGGAAGACACTGCTGGTGTCGGGTAGACGGAGTTACCCCGTGATTCCTAATTTGTCACAGATGTAACCCGCCCCGGTACCAATGTTCATTTTGGACCCATCAGTGAAGACTGATATGGGTACGTAACTCGAAAGGTCATTTCTCTCCCACTCTTTCCTGGTAAGAAAGTGACTGGTGAAAGGAATATTAAAGTCTGGATATGGCAACAGGTAGTCAGAGCTGATGTCGTTCCCGATGTGTCGTTGCATTATGTCTGAGTTCTGTCTGGCTTATTCTTAGGGCACTTTTTGCTGCGTATTCTTGTGTGTAAAGGTCTAGGGAAGGGAGGGTAAGAATTGTCTCGAGTCCCGCCGTTGGTGATGTTTTCATCGCGCTAGATATTCCTATCCATGCAAGGCTTTGTATTTGTGGCACGTCCGTATGTCAATATTTGTCTAACGATTGCAGTATACATCCATGAGATGATTTTTGATAGAAGGCGATTGACGCTTTCCTAACTCTCTTCTCTATGTTCAATTCCCAGTTCAGTTTCATTTCTAAAACGAGGGCCAGGTAGCGGGCGCTCTCTGAGACTCTGAGAGGGACCCCCTCTAGATGGTGGTTTGAATTGTGGAATCGTTCTTTTGTTCGTGAATAGGACGAGCTCAGTTATTTTGGGGGTTAACCCCCAATCCACATTGCTTCGTCCAGTCGCTCAGTTGCTTCAGTGCTACTTCTAGTATATCGCTAATAGTCGGAAGGAATCTACCCGTTGCTAGTAATACAACATGGTCCGCGTATGCCGTCACCTTTATCCCACTCTTCCCAATTTCCATTAGTATTTAATTTAGTACCACAGATGTGGCGAAATGGTACCCGATAGGCTGTCGCTTCCATGTTCGTGTCCCCAAGTTCCGCTCTAATTTTTCGCTGGCTTAACATGCTAGCGATCCAGTCAGTTAGGGCAGGCCCTATCCTCGCGTGTCTTAGCGCCCTACCAACCGCACTTACGTTAACATTGTTGAATGCTCCCTCAATGTCCAAAAATGCAGCTTGAGTATAATCTTTATAAGAAAGGTTCTTTTCGATGGTGCAGACGACGCAATGCAGCGCCGTTATCACACCCTACCCCTTAGTATAGGCATGGTGCACCGAGGATATATCACAAGGTCTCAGCATTAACTAGTGGTTTTACATTGAAGATTACATGATTTGTTGTGAGACCTCCAGTGACGGTCATAAGATTATATAAATGCAGAAAATCCTGAGGTTGCAATTGTAGCTGTACTGATGTCGGCATGTGCATCCTGATCTTTGATAATTCTTCGTTTAGCTGGAGTGGTTTAGCACGAGTGGGTTTATTTTGCCATGATGAGTGTCAGTTAAAACATTGATGACTGCTGTCTGCATCTCCTGTAGTTTTGATATTGCCAATATTATCTGGAGACATAATGATGTAAATAGTTGAAATATTCTTGATTGATACATGTGCCTATCGTTATCATTGATTCGATTTAACTTGTCATTGATGAGACCTCCATTTTTTTTTAAGATGTTTACTGTCGAATCTATTACCAATGTTTGGTTTTTTAGTAATGTAACAAGTTGGTTCTCGTTTTGTTGAATTTCGTTAATAATGTCTGACATTTGTTCCGCATATTCTGAATCGAGAACGCCAAATAATGAGTGGGCAATGTTGCCTACCATGTCGATCGCTCCTCTTTTACTTCGTCTGGTTGTTAGCAATATATTTCCTTCAATTAGTTCCTCGTTGAATTCTTGGAATTGCTTTACAAGCGTTTGGCTGGTGTTATTCTCCATATTTTGTTGCATCTTGTTACATATTTAATCGTTGTAGTGAGAACGATTATGTCGAACGGACGTGTTTTAATCGGACCTACAGATTTAATCAAATTACATTGTGAAATTAAAACAAGAACCATAAAAAAATACGCGAAATAGACGCAAAATTAATACAGGAAAAAGAGTGCAAGTGGCGTATATACAAAAAAAAATGAAATAAATAAGACTTGTGTGAGAAAAAAATAATATGTCAGTGAACCAAAAAACCAGGAATTCTCTCTCAGAGAATTTGTCATCCCGCTCAAAACAAGAGCTTGAATCAGCATCAGCTAGTGCTAGTGAAAATACGGCGAATTCACAAATGAAAGATTTTGCCATGCAACCAAAAGGTGCGAGCAGTGCGAATGCATCGCAACCTGTGCTAACTATTCCGCATCGCCATCGGGCTCTCTCTCATGGAGCAAGCATTGTCAAACTCCTATACTCTACACCCAGCAGGCAACTAATATGACGGCACTTTTAACAAACCAATTTGGCAAGTACAATTACAACTAATACTCTTAGGCCAGCCCCTCTTAAGAAATTCACTGAGAATAAAGACCGTACTAATAAGTTCTCTGAAAACAAAAACCCTTTGTATAAGCCTCAGTCCGCAAATACGAGTGATGCAATTTGCAGAGAAAAACACTCCACGTGCGGCAGTGCAGACAGGCATGCACCGCTACCTGTAAAAGCCAGACCCTATTTGCAAAAGCGTAGAACGACCCCTCCCAAAAATACGAATACGTCTAAGGTTTTAAAGACAAAGCCGAGTATCCAGCCCATAAATCTTGGACAAAACAGATATTCACTATTATATGAAGAGGATAAATCAGACCCTAAACCCAAGACGTCAAAGCCGCCGCCAATTTATCTCAGGGAAAAAAACTCGAATTATCTTGTTACTCTGATGACACAAATTGCAGGTTCCGACAGTGTTCATGTGATGCCTATTCTCAAGGGCGCCATCCATGAAACAAAAATACAAATTTATAATGAGGCAGATTTTCGCAAAGTAGCGAATCATTTCGACAAATGTAAAAAGAGCTATTACACATACCAGCTCAAAAGTAGCACAGGCCTATCGGTTGTTCTAAGAGGTGTAGACTCATTTGTAGAATGTGCCGATGTAAAATCGGCAATAATTGCATTAAAATTGCAGGTTAGTTCTGTTTCTAACATCCTAAATAAGGAAAAATTACCCCAACCACTTATCCGTATTGAATTGGAATTCGATCCTAAGACAATGCAAAAAAGTGAACCCCACCCTATGTACAATCTGCTATATTTATTACACCGCAGAGTAAGTGTTGAGGAAACGCAAAAACGGCGGGGTCCAATACAATGCCAAAACTGCCATGAATTTGGTCATTCGAAAAAATATTTTACACTTCAAAGTGCTTGTGTTATTTGTGGTGACCTTCACCAGGACCAATTGTGCCCGAAATCGAGAGAAGGCGTAAATATTAGACATTGCAGTAACTGCGATGGAAATCACATTGACAACTACAAAGGGTGGTCAGTAGACCGGTTCAAAGACTTAGGAACTGTCCGATTGGGCCAGTTTGGTTCCTTTGCATATAAAAATGATTTATGTGAAGTTTGGAGCCAATCGGATAAAGAAAAGTCGGCGCGGAATGCACATTTTTCCCATACAAAAATGAAAAACATTGGAAATAGTGCTCGGATTTCGATTACACTTTATATATTAGATAATTTGGGGTCGCTGATCTCAAAAATGAAGTCGGTTTGAATGAACAATTGATGATTTTGCCAATACAAGCAATTCAAAACGAAATTTTCTTATTTTTTCAAATTTCCTGGCAGCTGAATGCAAGCTTTGATTTTAACATTTTTTTTTCTATAATAGATCTGACATATCCTATTCCATATGTTTTAACCTATTCCAAAAAAGTTGTATAGTTTTTTCATAAAGGCTGCTTTAGTAAATGCATTTAATATTTTCATTTTTATTTTTCCAAATAAAGTTTTTGATATAAATCTTTTGTTGAGACAGCAGAAATTTAAAAAATTCAAAGGTAAAAACTATACAATATATTAAAGAAAAAAAAGAATGTATAAATCGAAGCTTCCATTCAGCTGCCAGGAAATTTAAAAAAATAAGAAAATTTCGATGTGAATTGCAATTATTGGCAAAACCAACAGTGTTATATTCAAACCGACTTCATTTTTGAGATCAGCGACCCCAAATTATCTAATATATAAAGTGTCATCAAAATCCGAGCACTATTTCCAATGTTTTTAATTTTTGTATGGGGAAAAAGAAGTGCATTCCGCTCCGACTTTTCTTTATCCGATTGGCTCCAAACTTCACATAAGCCATTTTTATATGCAAAGGAACCAAACTAGCCTAATCGGAACATCGAGCACTGATTTTGAAGAAAGCTTCATACGATTCTGAACAGGTCTAGTGGTCAGTCTACAAAACCCAAGTTCAGAAGTCAACCCACCAGACAGGCTCACCAGCATACATACGAACTGGCTTAAATTCAGGAAATATATAAGTTCTCATAATACCCTAAATGTGTCACTGAAAACTAAGGAACAACTGAATATGTCAGTGCGTAACTTTACCCTTCTGCTCACAAATGCCGCACTGTCAGCGACCCCAAAAATCAATAACTCTACCCAAAAAAAAGAAATTTGTGCCCCAAAACATAGCTGCGCTCCTAACCGAAAAGAGATCAGTAAGACGTGATTGGCAACATTTCAGATCACCCTATCTGAAAGAAAAGCTGACCCTTATTACCCGAAAACTGCAAAATGAATTAAAATTGAAAAACGAAAATGATCTGCATCAATACATGGATAACCTTACACCGACGAGCTCAACAAATTATTCTCTTTGGCGTGACATACATAAAATGAAACATCTTTAATTTTTATGTTTTCGTTTTTTGTCGTTTCTAAAACGAATACATTTCTCATTTTCTTTTTCTCAATTTTCGTAATAAGTTTTTTTTTTTGTAAATTTTTTCATGTAAATTTACGTTGGATCCCTATCAAAATTAAGTGGTATCCCATCAATTCCCCACTCTTTCATATAAATGATAAAGATGTAGTATCAAATTTGATATGTATCACTATCGGCCATATTTTGTCAACGAAATTTGAAGATTTGATGGTATTTTTAGCATTTTTTTGGTTCGGTGTAGTGATAAGTGATACAAAAAATGACGAAACACTTTTTGGTGACCGCAGAAATCTGCGCATACATTGAGGGTTTAGCATATAAATTTTAAGGAAAATCGGCTTAGCCAAATTACCGGCTTAGCCGATCGGCGATTTTTCATCGGCTGACACCTTTGAGGTTTTGTACTGCCACAACGGGGTTGAAGTTTGGAAAATTGGGCAACATTTCCTTACATTGATAAAAAAAAAGTTAAATAAAATTTTGTTTTATAATCAGAAAAATACGAGAAAAAACAAAATTATCCATATTGTGCGGACAAAAAATATTTACAACAAAAAAATAATAAAAATACGTTTTAGAATGAAAAAATACAAGAAAAAAACCAAAAAATGACCCCCCTAAAAATGGGGTCATATTGACTTAATGTTGAGCTTAACAGGAAAACCAATAGTTTATGTTTTTTTCTTGTATTTTTTCATACTAAAACGTATTTTTATTATTTTTTTTATTGTAAATATTTTTTGTCCCAAAAAATTTATTTTATATTTATTGGTGCTGGGAGGAGGGCGAACGCCCAATATGGATAATTTTGCTTTTTTCTCGTATGTTTCTGATTATAAAACGCATTTTTATTTAATTTTTGTTGTGCAGTACAAAACGTCAAAATACCGAAAAAGTCCTAAGAACATATCTTACTTAGAATCCTTTGGAGCTTCCATCCCGCACTAGCCGTTAGCGATATCTACAAAAAAAATTTCTCCCATACAAGCTCGCTCCACCTTAATATACATATGTACTGCATTTGAGTTATATTCTTTATTTTGGGACGACGAAATGTTCCAATACATCGCTACAGAAACAAAATGCTGAAAATTTCGGTTTGATACGAAAAATGTAACAAATAAATAACAAAGATTACACTGATCGACAAAACTGAACTTTTTGTGTGTTAAATATACTTGATAGACAAATTCGGCCATTTCGGTTTCGGCCCTCTATAGCCCCCTATGTCACCCTTACGACCCCCATATGTCCACTATATGTATTCCTCATGTCCACTTACAGGGCCGTAGCCCTGGAGGGGGGTCCAAAAAAATTTACCGAAAAAATACAAAAAAGTAACACTACCTGATAGACGAAAAAATCTGATAACCAACACTAATTTCTTATGTAAAATGACTTAAAACCATTTTTCATCAAAATTTCTTTCTCGACAGGTGATCAGTTCATATAAACTTTTCTAATAGTTCAATTTTTAAGATTATTTTACCAAATTTAAGATTGGTAATTCCATATCAAATCACTCTAACTCTCCGATTTTATAGAAATTTGAAAGGTAGATAAATAAAAGATGGGAGCAACGATTCCAAGAATCTTTTTTGTTCAGAATCAAAAAGGCTTCAGAAAAACACGGAGATGGCAAATATTGTAAAAAAAATTCCAAGTTGCTAAAATAAGCCTGTTTGGTTCTGAACAAAAAAAAATTCTTCCAATCATTGCTCCATCATAAGTTAAACACCTAAAAAAATTTATTTATTTTTATTTTTTCAAAAACTTTTAAAAAAATATTGAATTTTGAAAAAAAAAACGAAATTGTATTGTTTTTTCGCTGTTATTTACCTACCTTACAAATTTCATCAAAATCGAAGATTTGGTAATTTTTTCAAAAATTGTTTCGATTTGACACGGAATATTCATACAAGATATCCCTATCAGATTTTCCGTTCAGGTCGATATGGAATAACCTATCGGGAAATCAAGCTATACAAATATACATTTTTACATTGCATTTTCTTGGGAGGTAGCGCTTGTTTAATGCTGTATTTGAAGCATTTAGTAGCTTTTTTGTAGGAACTTTAAAAAAATTTGAATTTTTTTTGGTAATGCTTTATCATAATGTTATGATGGCCAATTGTCTCGACTCTTTGGGGAGGCTACTCGTTAACATTATTTTTATTAGGCAAATTTGATGTAAGCTCCAGACTTGAAAGAACGTCACCGACATACATTTTACAAATTTACAAGTACTAATTTATTTCGAATTTCCAATTATTTTTTCTTTTGGTTTTTGTTTTGGCAGCAAACAATTTGATTAGTAGTGCCTGTTGTTCGAGCCGCTGGGAAAATGTATCAAAATATATTTTGTTTTTTCTCCATGTATTTTTTAAAGGTCAACCATTTCGGGGGGGGGGGGGCGTCCGGAACCATACATCCCCCCTAAATACGGCTTTGTCCACTTATGTCCACATTATTCTCCCTATACGTACCTATAACACCCCTATGGTCTCCCTATAAATAATGAAAATTTACAATATAATCGTCATACAAAGTACCTTTTTACATATGAAAATTTAGACCCCATATCTGACCAGTGATGCGTTTGCGCAACATGCTGGTACACCGGAACCGGAAGTCAAAAAACGATTTTTTTTTACCAAAATAAGCAATCTCACTAAAAATCTCGAAAAAATTCGAACTTTTTTTTGTTCTGGATGGAATTGGGTTAACACACAAACAAATCATCTTTGACATAAACAAAAAAACCTTCGATCTAAAGTTGCCACCTTTAAGAAAATGACACTGCCACAAGACTACCGTTGCCACCTAACACTATTTTTACCTATTACGGTGGTGGATTAGATTTTCATATCGATACCTTAAAGCACAACCATCCTATGTCCGTTTTCATGAAAATCGAGTTTTTGTCATTTTTGTAATCCTGAGAAGAAGCTGCATCAGATAGGCTATAGTGGTTTGTGGGAATCGTAATTGAAAATGAAAGTAATTGATAAATTAGGAAATAAAAACCAATTTTAAAACTTGTTTTTCATTTTCTAGAGTTTTGAAATAATGGATGCTTTAAGGTATCGATATTAGACTTTCATATTTGCATATATTCCCAGTACAATATTTAGGTTCCCACATACCCACGCGAATTATCGCAGCAGCCGGAAATCTTACTCAAAGGCGATATCCGAATAAAAGTTCCGCTGCAAAAAAACAATCGGGAACTAATTTGATTATCAAAGCACGTAATCGATTAATCGGTTTTTTAAAAATAGGAATGGTAAAAATACTTATCTTTTTTTTAAATCTGTTTTAAAAAATGAATTTATCTATATTTATGAAATATATTTACTGTATTGTTGCAATTTTTTGAAATTGCCTAAAAAAAAAATTCTACAAAATTAATGGAGACACTTTTCTTAAAAGTCGTTCAAAAAATTTTTTATACAAAATCGAAACTCGGAAAAATTTTATATCTCGTAAAGCAGATTTTTGCGGCAAAAAAAGATTTCAGATTCGGTCAAAATACCCCTATGAGGAAACGAACTTGTCCGGGACAGTCACGTGACAGATCCCTTACAGGCAGGGACCGGTCCCAGAAATGTCACCTTTATATGAAAGCAACCGGTTGAATTCGGAGTTCAAGCACATTGCGCAGATAGGTTGCTAGCAATATAGAAGTATTAAACTAATGGACCGATTTCAGATCGGTGTTTGGTTAATGATGGTTTGGTTCTTTGACAATAAAAACTAGAGAGTGGACTATCTTCGGCTATACCGAAGCTGAAATACCCCCACACTGTAGGAAGAAGTACCTCGAATATAAAAAAATGTGGTCTCAAGACCCTATTTTGACCCAATTATAGGTGGTTTTGGAGCCCGGAACATGTCCAAAATCCATTTCTAAAAATTTCCAATCAAATCCACCAAAAAAAAAATGTTGGTCTCAAGACCCCATTCAGACCCTTATATATGTGGCTTCGGAACCTCGGACCATGTCAAAAATACGTTTCTAAACATTTCCAATCGAATACAACAATAAAAAAGACTTGAACAGTTTTTACCTTTTTTTTCGGTGTATGGGAGCCACGCCCAGTTTTTGTCCGATTTGGCTGATTCTCGAACTTGATCTCAGTATTCACGAGAAAAACATGTACCCAAAGTTTCAAGTCGATAACTCCAAAACTGCGACCTCTATCGTGCGGACGGACAGACGGACAGACGGTCAGACGGACAGACGGACGGACAGACAGACGGACATCGCTAAATCGACTCAAGAGGTGATGCTGATCAAGAATATATATACTTTTCCATACCGGACACGCCTCCTTATGGGCGTTACAAACGTTGTGACAAAGTGAGTATACCCTGCCACAGTGTGTGTGGGGGTATAAAAATTATCAGTACGATATGGGGGCCTTTAACCTGTGGTCAGGTGTGTTTCAAAAAACACACCCATCTAAGACACCTTTTGAAATATTTGGAAAAATTCGAAAAAATTTCGTAAAATTTCTGAAATGTAATTAATTGTATTAAAAAAAGTTCAAACTACAACTACATTAAAAATTGGGACATTTTTAAAAATACGAAAAAAATTATTTGTAAAAAAAATTTCTTTTAAAAATTTCTCACAATTCAGGAAAGTAATTTATAATTTATTACCCACTTTTTGCATAAAAAAAATGTGTGTATAACCCCCACGAAAAAAGTTGTACCAGTAAATGAGAAATCAAGTTGAAAAATTTAAAAATGTTTTTAACACTAAATTTGTAATAGTAATGTTACCAGAAGCTTCCCCTATGAATTTTATCAAAAAATTCCAAGCCGTTTAGGAGCTGTCAAAAATGGGTTAAATATATGGTAATACCTAATGAGAATTTCAAACGGAACTTACAAATTTCGAAAAACGGTTTTGTCAGTCGATCTAGCAATAGTTTTGAAAATCTATTTTTTAAACAGGAGCCCAGCTACTGGCATCCATTTACAATTCGCTGTAAAAGTTCGAAAATGAGGCATAAAGTGTTCAAGTGTTCACGCCAACTGCGTAAATCTGTATTGAACCTTATAGAAATTGTTAAATGGAGAGGGCGGAATCTGCTTTCTAGTATGGCGATCTCGGTTTTGCCGACGGCTTTTTGGCTTTTTTTTAATTATAATCACTCTCTTTCGAATACCATACGAAGCAGCAGCCGCCATAGACAGAAAAGCCGGTAAGATTTTCCAAGGAAAAAATATAAAAGATAAAAGAAAAACATATTATAATTTGAAACGAATTTTCTGTTCTTCTTATTTTTGAAAGCTTTCCCAGCAGCTGCAGCGGCCACTCCCGCCCAAATCCCAAAAAGCTCAACTCGCAGCTATGCAAAGTGTACTCCAAAGGACATAGAGCAGTTAATAAAAAATAAAAGGAAAATACGTCGCGATTGGCAAAACAACAGATCTCCAAATCTGAAAAACAGCTTAATGATGAGAGTATGAAAAACCAATACTGACAGAACCCCCTATAAGGCTGCCAAATGGAAACTGGGCCAGAAGCGATGGAGAAAAGGGTGCAGCTTTTGCCAACCACCTAAAAACCGTGTTCACCCCGAACACGACAGCTGGTGATATCCCAATACCAACATTAATCCCATATAATACCTCTTGTACAATCGCGATTAAAAAAAACGAACTTATGGAGGCAATAAACAAAAGCTTGGACCCGAAAAAAGCACCAGGACCGGACTTGATAACGCGAACAATGATAAAAGAACTGCCAACAGTTGCAATAACCCACTTATTGCACATATTTAACGCGATTCTCAGAACATGTCACTACCCAGATGATTGGAAACTATCTCAAGTTACAATGATTCCCAAACCTGGAAGGGATCCCAGTAATGTGACGTCATACCGGCCTATAAGTTTGCTCTCTGTAATATCGAAACTCTTCGAAAAACTTTTAATAAAATTGATTCTACCGAAAATTTTAGAAAAACAAGTGATTCCCGATCACCAGTTTGGCTTCTGCGAAAAGCATGGCACTATTGAGCAAGTGCACCGCATTGTTGACTCAATAAAAGGCACTTTCGAAAATAAACAGTATTGCTCCGCTGTTTTCCTCGATATCACCCAGGCCTTCGATAAAGTCTGGCACGAAGGACTTATTTACAAACTACAGCATATTCTTCCCGCTAATATGCGTTGTCTACTCAAAAACTACCTCACGAATAGAAAATTTGTAGTAAAATACAAAAGCTTTGTCTCCCGAAAATACGAAATACTGGCCGGAGTACCACAAGGCAGTGTCGTCGCGCCCCTGCTATATATTCTCTATACTGCAGATATGCCCAAAAGTGATAGAACTCTCATATCGACTTTTGCTGATGACACTACTATCATGTGCTCTCACTCAAACCCAGACATGGCATCTCTATACGTGCAAAAACACTTGGACACTCTAAGTAATTGGCTACATCGATGGAAAATCAAGGTCAATGAATCCAAAAGCTTTCACTTAACCTTCACTCTAAGAAGGGGCACGTGTCCTGCTCTGAAGATAAACGGCCAAGTCGTCCCTGAAAGTTCCGAAACCAAATATCTTGGAATGCATCTCGATCGCCGACTCACATGGCATAAACATATTGAATCCAAAATCACTCAGATCAAATTAAAGCAATTGGAACTAAATTGGCTAATCTCAAGGGCATCAAACCTAAATCTCACATACAAAGTCCAAATATACAAAAGTATAATAAAACCCATATGGACATATGGAATTGAACTCTGGGGCACTGCCTCTCCCTCGAACGTGGAAAAACTCCAGAGAGCCAATCTAAAATCCTGAGACAAATTGCCAGAGCCCCTTGGTATATAAAAAATACTAACATGCACAGAGACCTGAATATACCTGCAGTAAAAGACGAAATTCCGAAACTTACCTCGAAGTACAAGCAGAAGCTCATGTTTCACCCAAACATTCTAGCTAGAAATTTACTGAGACCTCTGAATCCCTCACGTCTCAAACGAAACTAATATATTCCCCATATATTAGTTACGATAACTCCACATTGCCTTAATCAATGGATATAGGGCAAATAGTTTTAATCTGAATATTATAATAATAAGCTGAATTTCTGAATTTTTGAAAAATCATTGTTAGACCTAAGTTATTATTAGGTGATTCAATTGAATAAAATTATTATTTAAAAAAAAAAAAAAAACAAAACAATTAAATACACAGGCCGATATATTTCGAAGTGCTCTATATTCTATAGAACATTTTAAACACAATAGCGTTCTCGACCATTACGTGAGGTTTACATCGTCCCGATGTTTACATCGTATTTTCCATTTCTCAAGTTTCTCACAATGGCGCCAAACTTCATTAATTTCATTATTATTATTTAATATTCTAATAAAACTTGTATGCCTTCATATGAATATAAATAAATAGACGAAATTTTGCTAACTTGGTTAACTTTTAACGTTTCAGTTAATTTCGAAAACCAATAACTTTTTCATTTAGTTAAGTTAAATTTCTTCGATTAACTAGCATTAGTTAACTTTGAAACAAAAAAAATTGTAATGTAATGTAAAAAAAAAACTAAAAATTAAGAATTCATACTATTTTTAATAATCTACCTAGCCACGTTGTCAAATGTATCGGCTTGGTCGGCGGCGAAGTATTGAGTCTATGGTATCGGCCTAACCGATATTGACATCGATTTGTTCGCACGCCGATTGAAGCCGATTATGGTCGGCGCGAAACTGTTTAGCCGCCGCCGACATTTTCCAATAAACTTGGAACTCTGGGTGCGTAGTGACAATCAAAAAAAACGCGTTGGCAAATTCGTTTTGTAAAATTTTTACAAAGTTTTAATTTTTTAAGTTAAATTTGCAAATAGAGGGCTGAAATCGATCGAAAAAAGGGTCTGTGAGTGCAGGCATTCAATTGTATATAGTTAAAATGTTTTTTTATGCGTTTTTTTGGAAAAAAAATTTTTCTATAGAGAATTTAACTATTTAATTTAACTTTTAACGAAGTTAACTTTTCAACGCAATTAACTTTTTAATTTAACGAAGTTAAATTTTTGATTAACTATTTCCGGATTAACGAAGTTAAATTCTCGATTAACTATGCCCAGCTTTGCAATTATTTTAAAGCAAATTTGCATTGCTGAAACCGATTGGAAAAAGGGGCTGTGTAAAATGTATTTTTAAAGTGTTTTTTGTAAAAAAAAATATTTTTTTTTGTTTTCTAGGAAATTTAACTATTTAATTTAACTTTAAACGAAGTTAACTTTTCAACGAAATTAACTTTTTAATTTAACGTAGTTAAATTTTTGATTAACTATTACCGGGTTAACGAAGTTAAATCTTCGATTAACTATGCCCAGCTTTGCTAGAGAGTGGACTATCTTCGGCTATGCTTAACCCATTCACGACGAGTGTTACCATATGGTAACGCTGATAGCGTTCCACGGTATATTCAATTAAAAAAATATTTGAACAAATATCACTAATCTGTTTTTTGATTTAAATAAAGCATGCTTAGATCTTTCTTTTGATATATAATTCTAAGCAATCGCTCGTCAGTAGCGATCGTGGCGGATAATTGAAAAGTAGTGTTTTTGAAAAGTGGGCAAAAACAGCGAAAAGTCACGACCTTTCCAGTAAGAATATTTTTCATTGCCATAGAAAGTTATATATTTTAAATATTTTTTTTTTGGCATTTGGGTAGTATATCAAAGTATTAGAAAACGTATAAAATAAAATTATTTATAACTTCTGTGTTACCTTTTTATCATTTTGAATTTTGCTGTTACCATATGGGCACGCTCGTCACAACCCTAGCAAATTTAAATTTTCTTACTGAAAATGTTTGTATGAGCTTTTTTTATGTAAAATTAAATATATTTTATTTGTATATTGATTTGAAAGTGTGTTTGTGTACTTAAATAATTTAAAAAAAATTTTTTTTTAATATTCAGATTTTAAATAATTTTTTGTACGTGTTTATGTACATATTAGCGTACATATTCGAGTATTTTTTGTAAAATGAAGTAAATTTTTTCTATATATTGGTTTGAAATATATTTTTTTTTAACTTTTTTCATATAAAGTTAAAAATATTTTATCTATAAATTCTACTTGGTGTACTTATGAAAAATTAGCAGCACCTCTTAAGTTGATTTAGCCATATCCGTATGTCTGTACGTTATTTTGATTGGTATGGGCTATTGAAGGAGCTAAATGAAAGCTATGCGGTCCAAACATTGAATTTATCCTTTGGAAATCCTAGAAGGAGTTGGTATTGCAAATGGGCGAAATCGATCAGCTGCCACGCCTACCTTCCATACAAGTGAGAGTCGAGTTTTGCAACAAATGTTACCCAATTTCACGGGAATTGTGGTAGGAAAATTCTCCGTAAGATATATTGTCCGCTTTGCGTCGATGGTGAGTGCCGCAAAAGCTATATGAGCAATACCCCGATCATGACATGACATCGTGACGCATACAAAATCCACGTCTAAGATGGCTAGGTCATGCCGAGCTGATGAATGTAAAAAAGTACTACTAAATGGAGCACATGTGAGTACCGTCGGTGGAATGAGCGGAAGATGGCCACCAGGTCTCAGATGGAAGGGTGTATGGTATATATAGGCTTACTTCGACCAGCTGAAACTTACTCAATTGGTTTTTAACAAATTTACATTACGATGAAGACATTTAGGCGAGCATAATTTTATCCGGCTGGACAAGATTATTATGAGGAAGATGAAGGAGGTACTTCCTATGGTCGTACACCTCTTTTACAGCCATGTAAATTGTGTATGTCAAATGATGACGAGGACCTTTCCAATTGCAGTTCATATGGAGATATTTCTTATGTTATTGAAAACCTAAGCAGTATTTTGGTGTAGGCGGAGATACATATCATATACAGTGGCGGACAGATAATTAGGCCAGCCTTTTGTAGTAATTTTGAACGACTACCAAAATTGTAAGAATATCAACTTGAATACTATTGAAAAGGTTTATTGGACCCCATTCAATGATCACTACCAGGACACTTATCAAGAAAATCCTAGTTGAAAACTGACCTACTTTTCTAACTTTTTGCCTAGGAGCTATAAAATTTTTTTTTTTGATGCAAAAATGTGCGTTTTTTCAAAACAAACTACTTTGCTGAAGAAACTTTTGTGATCAAAAATGCTCCTGAATTTATAGAATTTTTTTTAACAAAATATTTTTTTTAAAAAACTTTTAGATTTAAAAAAATTGGTCGATAAAAATTTTTTTTACAAAATAAATCTTAAAACATTGCTAAACTTTCAAGAATTTAAAATTAAAGTAGTTATAAACAATAATATCTTAAATTAGGTAATTTTGCTAGGGTTGTGACGAGCGTTACCATATGGTAACGGCCAGGGCTGGGCAAACGGTAAGCGGTCCAAAAAAAAAAAAGTTAGAAATTCGTTTCTTAGGCCATTTCTAGGTATTCCTGAAAAAATCTTGAAAAAATTCCGAAAATTTCGCTCTCGTCATTAATGGGTTAAAATACCCCCACACAGTAGGAATTTAAAAGTACCTCGGACATAAACAAATTTGGTCTCAATACCACATTTTGAGCCATTTATAGGTGGTTTTGAAGCCTCGGACCATGTCCAAAATCCGTTTCTAAACATTTTTTCGAAATTTTTCAATGCTTTATCGATAATGGTTCGAAAATTTATCGTTTTTTTATCGATAATTTTCCAATGTTTATAGATAATATGAATTTTCTGATCCATTTAAAAATGTTGTTCCAATTCAATTTTGTTCCGGTTCAATTCCGTTTCGTTTCAGTTTCAGTCACATTTCGTTCCCGACCTCATTTTCAACCTAATGCAAAAAATGTTGTATTTTATATTTATATTTCAGCAGAATTTTGTTTTTTACTGTATTCACATTCGTTCCGTTACTGTTTACTTAACTGTTCTATTTGTATTTGATTTTTTATATTTCGTATAAAAAAACAAAATACTAAAATTAATATTTGTAATCTTTGTCGCGTAAATTAACTGTTTGGATTGTTTTGTCTTTGTATTTTTGTTAAGTCTAATATCGTAAAGTAGGCAAAAATTATATTTGATCAAATTCATATTAGTCGCATGAATTCTGATGCTTCATAATATTTTCTTTTAATTCCATTGTTTATTATCACGTTAGTCTTATATTATGTTATGTTTGGAAGAATTCTCTCTTGCATTCATAACCTAATTCGCGTTTTATTAATATGCGTTTTATCAGCTGATGATTTTAATCTGTAGCTGAAACGAATTTCCAAATATGCTTAGCGATTGGTTACACAGCGTAATCCGGATTACGGCTGTTCGGTCACCAAATCCGTGCGTCATGCGGATGTGCCCCTCGGTCGGTTGGGCGGGTTAGTGGGACCGTTGGGATTCGTCGTTAAAAAAAAATCGGTTCAGTATTTCTCAAGATAAACGAAAATAATACAAATTTGGCGGCCATTTTGTATGGGAGATAGGCGTGGTTCTTATCCGATGTTGCCCATTTTCAATACCGTCCAACTATTCGCCAAAAAAGCTACGACAGTTTTTGTGCGAAATGACAGACAGACGGACATGACCTAATCGACTCAGGAGGTGATGCTGATCAAGAATATATCTTAATATATAAAAACGTTGGTGCGTATGTATACTGCTAAACCACTGAACGTATCAGAACCATACAAACACCAAACATTTTTTTGTGAGCTCCGGAAGGTTTATGTATTACTTTGACCTTGATTGGTCAAAGAAGCGGGTTGCCACTCATACAATTTAAGTATTACTTCAAAATATATCTGGAATACTTTCCAGCACACATGGTATTATTCTTCTTATTCCAAAAGTGCAATTCAATGAGTAAAATTCGATAATGGTCAAGCATTTGACAAAAAAAAATTAAACCAAACAAACAAATTTTGATTTTAAAAAATGTGTACAAATGAGAATTTCAAATTAGGCGTCACGCAATTACACATATAAAAGTGTTTGTACAGATTGATTGAATGATTGGTGATATACTGACTCATCACCACCCAGCTAAACCGCTGAACCTAGAGGTCTGCAATTTTTTATGTTATGCTCTGGTGTTCTGGGGGTTCCACTACTTTAAGTATAAGTCCGAGCGACGCCGGGGTATTCAACTAGTATATATATATTTTTCCATACCGGACCCTCCTCCTTATGGGCGTTACAAACGGTGTGACAAAAACAATATACCCTTGGACACTAGTGTGCAGGGTATAAATATGAATAACTATTAATTAAGCTTGTGCGGTTACATCCTGTTTTGCACATAAGTCTTTTTGACATTACCATAAGTCGTTCTCCCTAATTAGCACACTTTATTAATTTAAAAATGATTTTGATATAAAATTAAAATACTTTTGAATTCCAAACGCAGAGTTGTAATCCGCTCGTACACCATTGCCTCCATTTCATGTAAACATGCAGCTTCACCTGTGTACCAATCTTCGAGGCAAGCCTTCTGTATCATTCGCTGGTTTATTATGCCGGGTTCAATCTCTGCGTAAATAATTTCGTCTAGCTTGTTATATTTTTGACTTTCACTAATCGATTGAGTCATTTTAACGGTCTAGAATTTTAAACGTGGCGAATAAATGTATTGATGTCTTTAATTTGAACTAGTATTCAGTACTTTTTCAATATATTCACGTACTATCACTATTAATAACAAACTTTTTTTCGTTGCTATGTGATATATTTGTGAACATTTATAAAAAGTAATCGATATCTAATTGTGTTAAAACGAGGGTTGCCAGATCAACCATGGGGGGGAAACTTTCGTATGCCCTAGATTTTTTTTTTCTTTTTAAAAACTTGCGCGTTCAAAAATTGTAATAATTGCAGTTATAATTAGAGTCCGACCGAAATCGCTTTTTTTTATTTCGGCCAAAACCGAAAGGGCCGAAATTTTTTATTTTTTATTCGTATGAAACCGAAATGGCCGAATTTTATTTTTTTTAATTTCGACCGAAACCGAAGCCGAAATTGAAAAAATAAAAGAAAAATTGTGTATTTAATTGTAATAAAGTAGTACATAATTAAGCGTATTAGTAGCCTGAAATCGACCATTTTAAGTTCAGATCATGAATTAGATGAATTTAGAAGCATTGAATTTGAAGGGGCAGGGTTCTCACTTTTTACTACGACTAGAGTAGTAGATGTGGAGAGCAGCATCCAAAGAGGCGCAACAACCGAAAGAGCCGACGTAAGATGTCGGCGATGTGAGAGAGACGAGTCAGTTGGCTGACAACTGTGAACGAGTAAAGACGTACCATTAGTGAATTAAAATAAATAAAAGGTATAAACGAATGTCAACTGTGTCGACTATTATTTGTAGGGCGATGCATTGGCGACGAGGATGGGATCAATTACATGCAAGTGGTTGAAATATATTGTGGAAAAAAAAACAAGAAATGCTATTTTTTTTTTTTCCTTGTAATGCTGTTGAAATATTACATAATCTTATTTTAGTCTTATTCTAAATGGCAGAGGTTCGAGTGAAAGATCGCTGAGTAAGAAAATGTGAGGGTGTCGGAGTGAGACAACCAGTACGCATTTGAGAAAAATACAAACACAGGCGAAGAAAAAAACAAAATTTACGAAGTAAAAGAATACATGAAATTAGGTATGGGAAAGGTAGCACATTCAATTGTGAATCGATAGAGAAAACTTATCGATATTTGTTTTATTGATTTCAGACCATTTAATTGGAAAAGAAAACACATTCGATTGTGGTACATTAAATTGTAAACGAGTAGAAAGCGGAAAGACTCAATGGTGAACGCATTAAATTGCGACGGAGGTAAAAAAAAAAAAAAAAGAAGCAATTGCCTTAAATTAAGTCTAAATTAAAAAAATTTATGATTTGCAGTTGTTGATCAAGACACATTAAATTGTGCACTAAAATGAGTGAAATAAGACCATTTCTTTGTGATAACGTCGAAAAATCGATGTTACGAGGAGAATGGGAAATGTGGCTACGATCCTTCTCTTTATACCTTCAAGCAGAAGATATAAAATATGTTGTGAAAAAGAAGAACAAATTGCTCCACCTGGGAGGGCCGCAATTGCAGGAAGTTATTTTCAATATTCCTGGCGCATTGCAGGACTATGATGAAAAAGATAAAAAAGATGTGTACGAGGTGTTGGTGAGCAAGCTAAACGAGTACTTTTCGCCAAAGAGAAATTCAACGTTCGAAAGGCATTTATTTAGAAGCCTAGTCCCCGTAGAGGGTGAGGATTTCAACAAATTTCTGTTGCGGTTAAGGCATCAAGTGTTCTTTTGGGTCAACAAAAAAGGAAATCGAAGAAATTTGCCTGAAAGACAAAGTAATTGATTCTTGGGCGTCCATCGAACTGAAAAAGAAGTTGTTGGAAAAGGAAGAAAGTTTGAGTGATATAATTGACGCATGTCAAGTCCACGAACAGATTAACAAACAGTCGAATTGTATGATTCCGAAGCCTGGATATGAGATCGTTAGTAAAATATCAACAAAGCCGCAATGGACAAGAAACGGAACAGACGAATGCGGGAGATGCGGAAAAAAGGGCCATACTGGCTATGATCTGAACTGTCCGGCCAGGAAAGCGACATGCAATAAATGTGGTTTAATGGGACATTTTGCTCGCAAGTGCAAAACTAAGAGCCTTAAGCGGAAAATGGGAGAATATGAATACGGTAATGCCAAACAGCGGCGGATGCCGATGTCGAGAGTAAGGTGTATCGAAGATGAAAGTGACAAGTTGGAAGAAGAGAAACGAGAATTCGATTGTTTAAGAATTGAAGACGAAGTAATGATGGATGAAACAATCAAATGTAATGTTGGAGGTCATAGCATCTCAATGATTATTGATTCAGGCTCACGTTTTAATCTCCTTAGCCAAAAAGATTGGAGAATTCTTCAAAATAATGGAGCTGTTTTATGGAACGTTCGAACAAAATCAGTCAATCAATTTAAAGCGTATGCAACGGACCGAATATTGAAAGTACTTTACGTATTTGAATCACCGACAGCGGTAAGGAAATCTTCTGAGGTTATTGCAACTTTTTATGTAATTGAGAACGGAAATCAATCACTTTTGGGACGTGACACCGCAATTCAACTAAACGTTTTAAAACTGGGATGAAATGTAAATCAAATTGAAATCGAAAAGCCTTTTCCAAAAATCAAAAATATTAAAGTTAAGTTGGCCATAGACCCAAATGTAAAGCCAGTTCAGCAGCCCATGCGACGAGTACCAGTAGCCATCGAAAGAAGAGTGGAAGATAAGATAAAAGAGGCGCTCGCGTTGGATATCATCGAATCTGTTTCGGGGCCAAGTTCATGGATTTCGCCATTAGTTATTGTCCTCAAAGAAAATAGAGAAATTAGACTTTGTTTAGATATGCGACGGGCCAACAAGGCGGTATTACGTGAAAACTATCCACTACCAACTTTTGAGACATTCATGACTAGACTGAGGGGAGCTAAGTTCTTTTCCAGACTCGATCTAAAGTGGGCATATCATCAATTAGAGCTTCATGAATCAAGTCGCGAAATAACAACATTCATAACCCACAAGGGACTTTTCCGGTACAAAAGACTTATGTTCGGAATCAGTTCGGCGCCAGAAATTTTTCAACGAATATTGGAAGAACTATTGTCCCCATGTACTAATTCATTAAACTATATTGACGACATCATAATTTTTGGGGATACGGAGGAAAAACACGACAAAGGTGTCAAGAAGGTGTTGAAAATATTCAAGGCAAACGATATATTGCTCAACAGTGACAAATGTGTTTGGAAATTTAAAACCTAAAATTTTTGGGGCACGTATTATCGGATGAAGGAATATCCCCGGATCCTGAAAAAATAAAAACAATTTTAGAATTCCGAGCACCACAAACGAAAGAAGAAACAAGAAGTTTTCTGGGTCTCGTCACGTATGTGGGAAAGTTCATTCCGGATATGGCTGACATCACAGCGCCACTGAGAGAGTTGTTGAAGCTAAATTGTAAGTTTATCTGGGGACAAGAGCAGCAAACATCGTTTGAGAAATTAAAAATATTGTTATCGGATATTTCAAAACTGTCATATTTTAACCCACAAAATAAAACGGCGGTGATAGCAGATGCGAGTCCGGTGGCTTTGGGGGCGGTGTTGGTTCAATTTGATTACAAAAACGAAGCACGAATAATATCATTTGCTAGCAAGAGTTTGTCGGAAGTGGAAAAACGTTATTCACAAACGGAGAAAGAAAGTCTAGCACTCGTCTGGGCCGTGGAAAGATTCTATTACTACCTCATTGGCCTAGAATTCGATTTAATAACCGATCACAAACCTCTTGAAATTATATTTAAGCCAACGGCAAAAGCGCCAGCAAGAATTGAAAGATGGTTACTCAGACTACAGGCATTCAAATTCAAGGTAATTTATCGCGCTGGAAAGGAAAATATTGCTGATTCGGTTTCCAGGCTTTGCAAAATTGATAGTACAACTTCATTCGACGAAAATTGCGAACAGCACATATTTCACATAATTACTAACTCAACTCCATCGTCGCTCACCATTTCTGAAATTGCCACTAAAAGTGCAGGAGAAAAAGAAATTTTAGACGCTATTGAATATATCAAAAACGATTCTTGGTCTTCAAATACTTCAAATATATATTATCCTTTTCGATATGAATTGCTACCGGTGGGTGATATTTTGTTACGAGGGACTCGAATCGTCATACCCAAACCACTCCGAGGGAAACTTTTAGAATTGGCCCATGAGGGGCACCCAGGAGAGTCAGCGATGAAACGCCGCGTAAGAGCCAAGGTTTGGTGGCCTATGGTCGACAGGCGAAGAAAAAAACAAAATTTACGAAGTAAAAGAATACATGAAATTAGGTATGGGAAAGGTAGCACATTCAATTGTGAATCGATAGAGAAAACTTATCGATATTTGTTTTATTGATTTCAGACCATTTAATTGGAAAAGAAAACACATTCGATTGTGGTACATTAAATTGTAAACGAGTAGAAAGCGGAAAGACTCAATGGTGAACGCATTAAATTGCGACGGAGGTAAAAAAAAAAAAAAAAGAAGCAATTGCCTTAAATTAAGTCTAAATTAAAAAAATTTATGATTTGCAGTTGTTGATCAAGACACATTAAATTGTGCACTAAAATGAGTGAAATAAGACCATTTCTTTGTGATAACGTCGAAAAATCGATGTTACGAGGAGAATGGGAAATGTGGCTACGATCCTTCTCTTTATACCTTCAAGCAGAAGATATAAAATATGTTGTGAAAAAGAAGAACAAATTGCTCCACCTGGGAGGGCCGCAATTGCAGGAAGTTATTTTCAATATTCCTGGCGCATTGCAGGACTATGATGAAAAAGATAAAAAAGATGTGTACGAGGTGTTGGTGAGCAAGCTAAACGAGTACTTTTCGCCAAAGAGAAATTCAACGTTCGAAAGGCATTTATTTAGAAGCCTAGTCCCCGTAGAGGGTGAGGATTTCAACAAATTTCTGTTGCGGTTAAGGCATCAAGTGTTCTTTTGGGTCAACAAAAAAGGAAATCGAAGAAATTTGCCTGAAAGACAAAGTAATTGATTCTTGGGCGTCCATCGAACTGAAAAAGAAGTTGTTGGAAAAGGAAGAAAGTTTGAGTGATATAATTGACGCATGTCAAGTCCACGAACAGATTAACAAACAGTCGAATTGTATGATTCCGAAGCCTGGATATGAGATCGTTAGTAAAATATCAACAAAGCCGCAATGGACAAGAAACGGAACAGACGAATGCGGGAGATGCGGAAAAAAGGGCCATACTGGCTATGATCTGAACTGTCCGGCCAGGAAAGCGACATGCAATAAATGTGGTTTAATGGGACATTTTGCTCGCAAGTGCAAAACTAAGAGCCTTAAGCGGAAAATGGGAGAATATGAATACGGTAATGCCAAACAGCGGCGGATGCCGATGTCGAGAGTAAGGTGTATCGAAGATGAAAGTGACAAGTTGGAAGAAGAGAAACGAGAATTCGATTGTTTAAGAATTGAAGACGAAGTAATGATGGATGAAACAATCAAATGTAATGTTGGAGGTCATAGCATCTCAATGATTATTGATTCAGGCTCACGTTTTAATCTCCTTAGCCAAAAAGATTGGAGAATTCTTCAAAATAATGGAGCTGTTTTATGGAACGTTCGAACAAAATCAGTCAATCAATTTAAAGCGTATGCAACGGACCGAATATTGAAAGTACTTTACGTATTTGAATCACCGACAGCGGTAAGGAAATCTTCTGAGGTTATTGCAACTTTTTATGTAATTGAGAACGGAAATCAATCACTTTTGGGACGTGACACCGCAATTCAACTAAACGTTTTAAAACTGGGATGAAATGTAAATCAAATTGAAATCGAAAAGCCTTTTCCAAAAATCAAAAATATTAAAGTTAAGTTGGCCATAGACCCAAATGTAAAGCCAGTTCAGCAGCCCATGCGACGAGTACCAGTAGCCATCGAAAGAAGAGTGGAAGATAAGATAAAAGAGGCGCTCGCGTTGGATATCATCGAATCTGTTTCGGGGCCAAGTTCATGGATTTCGCCATTAGTTATTGTCCTCAAAGAAAATAGAGAAATTAGACTTTGTTTAGATATGCGACGGGCCAACAAGGCGGTATTACGTGAAAACTATCCACTTCCAACTTTTGAGACATTCATGACTAGACTGAGGGGAGCTAAGTTCTTTTCCAGACTCGATCTAAAGTGGGCATATCATCAATTAGAGCTTCATGAATCAAGTCGCGAAATAACAACATTCATAACCCACAAGGGACTTTTCCGGTACAAAAGACTTATGTTCGGAATCAGTTCGGCGCCAGAAATTTTTCAACGAATATTGGAAGAACTATTGTCCCCATGTACTAATTCATTAAACTATATTGACGACATCATAATTTTTGGGGATACGGAGGAAAAACACGACGAAGGTGTCAAGAAGGTGTTGAAAATATTCAAGGCAAACGATATATTGCTCAACAGTGACAAATGTGTTTGGAAATTTAAAACCTAAAATTTTTGGGGCACGTATTATCGGATGAAGGAATATCCCCGGATCCTGAAAAAATAAAAACAATTTTAGAATTCCGAGCACCACAAACGAAAGAAGAAACAAGAAGTTTTCTGGGTCTCGTCACGTATGTGGGAAAGTTCATTCCGGATATGGCTGACATCACAGCGCCACTGAGAGAGTTGTTGAAGCTAAATTGCAAGTTTATCTGGGGACAAGAGCAGCAAACATCGTTTGAGAAATTAAAAATATTGTTATCGGATATTTCAAAACTGTCATATTTTAACCCACAAAATAAAACGGCGGTGATAGCAGATGCGAGTCCGGTGGCTTTGGGGGCGGTGTTGGTTCAATTTGATTACAAAAACGAAGCACGAATAATATCATTTGCTAGCAAGAGTTTGTCGGAAGTGGAAAAACGTTATTCACAAACGGAGAAAGAAAGTCTAGCACTCGTCTGGGCCGTGGAAAGATTCTATTACTACCTCATTGGCCTAGAATTCGATTTAATAACCGATCACAAACCTCTTGAAATTATATTTAAGCCAACGGCAAAAGCGCCAGCAAGAATTGAAAGATGGTTACTCAGACTACAGGCATTCAAATTCAAGGTAATTTATCGCGCTGGAAAGGAAAATATTGCTGATTCGGTTTCCAGGCTTTGCAAAATTGATAGTACAACTTCATTCGACGAAAATTGCGAACAGCACATATTTCACATAATTACTAACTCAACTCCATCGTCGCTCACCATTTCTGAAATTGCCACTAAAAGTGCAGGAGAAAAAGAAATTTTAGACGCTATTGAATATATCAAAAACGATTCTTGGTCTTCAAATACTTCAAATATATATTATCCTTTTCGATATGAATTGCTACCGGTGGGTGATATTTTGTTACGAGGGACTCGAATCGTCATACCCAAACCACTCCGAGGGAAACTTTTAGAATTGGCCCATGAGGGGCACCCAGGAGAGTCAGCGATGAAACGCCGCGTAAGAGCCAAGGTTTGGTGGCCTATGGTCGACAGAGAAGTAGAGGCCTTTGTGAAAAACTGTCGAGACTGTCTAATAGTTTCACGACCGAATAATCCATCTCCGATGGAAAGGCACGAGTTTCCAAATGGTCCCTGGCAATGCATTTCATCGGATTTATTGGGGCCCCTGCCAAACAATGAGTATGTGTTGGTACTAATTGATTATTCTTCGAGGTATCAAGAAGTTAAGTTCCTAAAGAGAATTACTTCAGAGGTTATTATTAAAATAATGCAAGAAATATTTTGCCGGCTGGGGATACCTAAATCGTTACGAACGGATAATGGCAGGCAATATGTAAGTGCAGAATTTAAAAAATTTTGCAAAGACAACAATATTACTTTGATTACGACACCACCTTATTGGCCACAAGCAAATGGAGAAGTAGAGAATATGAACCGATCATTAGTAAAACGCCTCAAGATTGCTCATGCGAACAAGAAAAACTACGAAAAAGAAATTCAGGATTTCATCCTCATGTATAATGTTACCCCTCACGGCACTACTGGCGCGCCTCCATCGGAGTTAATGTTCAATAGGGTCATTCGTGACAAAATTCCTGGGTTCCATGATATAACTGACGATATGCTCGATTCATCAGCGAGAGATCTTGACATCATTAATAAGCAAAAAGGAAAAGAGAAAGGAGAAAGGAGATAGCAAGAGAAGGGCAAAGGAATCTGACATAGCGATTGGAGATAAGGTACTTCTACGGAATGTGGTTTTCCCAAACAAGCTTACACCAATATTTGACGCAGCAGAATACGAAGTGGTGGAGAGATACGGGAATGAAGTTAAAATAACAGGAAATGGCAGAACCTTTAGGAGAAACATAAGTCACGTAAAAAAGATACCGACTGGCATAGTTCCCGAACCAGACGGTGAAGTTGCAGGTTCTTCGTCTGCATTCCAATTGCAGCAATCCTCGGATATACCGCGTTCAACAGCGACAGACAGCGTTAAAGCAGATAAACCGGAAGAGACTTTAAGCGATGATTCCAGGCTACTATTGCGGCTCGTGAATAAAGGAGGGATGTGGAGAGCAGCATCCAAAGAGGCGCAACAACCGAAAGAGCCGACGTAAGATGTCGGCGATGTGAGAGAGACGAGTCAGTTGGCTGACAACTGTGAACGAGTAAAGACGTACCATTAGTGAATTAAAATAAATAAAAGGTATAAACGAATGTCAACTGTGTCGACTATTATTTGTAGGGCGATGCAGTAGATATTCAATTTTAGGGGAGTAGATTTTAAGAATGGGGAGTAGATTTAATTTTTTTTGTAGAATTGAAATTCGAGAGTAGTAGAGATTACTGTAAGGGTAGTAGATTTCAAGAGGGGGAGTAGATATTGCTTTCTGCATAGAGCAGTAGAAATTCTACGATGTAGTAGAAATATCTGTCGGGGTAGCAGATTTGTAGAAAGAGTAGTAGTTTTGCATTGTATGAAACTCATATAAAATTTTGAGGAGTAGATTTCTTACAATAGTAGTAAAAAATATTTTGAGGCAAGTAGAAAAATCTACTACCGTAGCATACTGGGGCAGATAGTACTGAATATGTAGATCAATTCACACAGGCTTCCTACGCATGTCTTTAGTTTTTTTGTGTTAGTCTATATTAAGGCAATCAATCCCGAAGTGTTTTTGAAAATCCCGGGATTTGAAATTACAATCCCGGGATCCCGGGATTTATTCGGGATTTTCGGGATTAAAGAAAAAACTATTGCAACAATATTTTAAGCTTAATTTCAACGTAGAAATACTATTTAATAAATATTGCATTAAACAAAACAAAATTTAAAATAAATAAAACCAAAAGTTATTTATTTTAAATTACTCTGATCGAACAAGTTTGATATTTTATGTGTTAAATTGAGTTGCTTTATTATTTATTTTGCCACGCTGTCACAAAATAATTTTATTAAATATATCTTATCTTTTGTCGAATAAAAAAAATTGTTTCAATTTGAAAAAATTTTATTCAGATCGATAAAAATTTTTTGTTTACTGTAATTGACAAAAATTGTCTTAATTTTTTGTGTGTGTAGCACTAAGTCTACGAAAGTGAGCTTTTTGTGTTTACCAATTAGATTGAAAGTAAACGCACTGCAGTATTTTTGTGGAAAAGAGTCGAAAATATCTTAAACAATGCATAAAAAATCAATTTTTAGAATCCCGGGATTCCGGACTCAAAATCCCGGGTTTCCGGGATTTAGAAAACGTTCGGGATCCCGGGATTTCGGGATTCGGGATCCCGGGATTGAATGCCTTAGTCTATATACATAAGAACATGATAATAATTTTTAGGCATGGTATGTGCTTACTGCCACGCCCACTACAACTACAACTGTAAATATTAATTGGTTTACGAAAAATGCCATAGCTCCAGCCCTGGTGATGAGATGAGATTTGTTAATTCGGAGAGGTGCACTCGAGTACTACAACAAGAAAATGGCGGTAGGGTACTTCCACTACTGTAAGTACATGACCTATTTAAATATATAAGTACAGTACCAACATACGAATTTGTTTTACTTTCTCTTCCCCATTAATATTAGTTTTTAGAATTTTTATGTGTTCAGTGGCCTATATATTTCATTATGAGATATAAACACTATCCAAAGGCAGTTTTTTGTACAAACCCTTTCAACTATCAACTCGTACACCTATGTTGTTATACAGCTAATACTAACTTTCGAAATATTTGTTTTTGGGAATTATGAGGTATATTCAATATCATTCGAATGATACCCACTTTAACCAGTTAATTTTTACATAATTTATAAAATGTTTTAAAAGTTAGAAAAATTGCCAAAAAAAAACTAAAAAAATGTAAGAGAAATCCAACACGTTTCCTTTTGTTACACTAGAAAACTTACTACATCAAGTTTTTAAACTCTAATTTATTTTAAACTCTGAGTTATTGCAGTAGGTAAATTAATATTTTTATTAAGCGAGGAGCATTTAAGAGGGGAGCACTTAAAATGAATTGAGACTGAAATGATGTTCTTTCACGACTGAAATTGTAATGTTTTGTGACTGAAATGTTAATGATTTGAGACGGCTACGTTTTTGTTCCACAACTTTTTTTAAATCAAAAGTTATCGAAAAATATGTTATTAATTTGACACGTTTTACGTTCTATTTTAGAACTGAGCAGTGTTCAAATCAAAACCACATATTATCGATAATCTATCGATAAAAAATCGATAAAATATCGAAAAATTATGAATAAAATATCGAAAAACTATCAATAAAATACCGATTTTCGATAAAATTACTAACATATGGTCTCAGTATGTATCGTACTCGCATGTGCAGGGTCAGACTGAAGATAATTCTCTTACTAGTTTTTGTTTATGTTTATGTGTTGTTCTATTTCTTTGTTTGGTGTTCAGGTACCTGTAAATTCCCTACGGGAAAAAGAACCGGTCCGGGACAGTCACGTGACAGATCCCTTTTGGACAGGGATAGGTCCCAAAAATGTCACCTTTGTATGAAAGCAACCGGTCACTTTAACTTTGCGTTGTCATAGGAGGGGGTAATTTGCCACCATACAGGCACTTGGAGACTGTCCCAGGACTGACCTAAGGGAACATATTAAAGGGCAATTGCCACCATATACACACTTGGGGACTGTCGCAGGACTTTCCTGGGAGACTGTATTGGGGGTCAATTGCCATAATTTCGCCTTATTTTAATGCATTTATCTATTGTGTTTTGGTTGCAATCTTGTGCTTATTTTTTTATTTGTTTGCAATTTGCAACCAAAACACGACTATTGATTTCAAATGTACTACCTCAAAATAAAAATTTGTACAAAAATATGAAATTGTAAGAATTTAAAAGTCTAAAAAAGAAAAAAAAATTAAATTTTTAAGTAAAAATTACAAAATAAAAAATTTTAAATCTGTAATAAAAAGGAAAAAACTGGTAAAAATTTTAAAGAAAGTAATAAAAGAAAATCTGAAAAAATAAAAATATGGAAAAATGTAAAATTGTAAAAAAAGAAATATAAAAACCATTCTCAACAAAATATATTTATATACCCTGCTATGCACTTCTCTCTTTGACCACACTGATTTTAATACTCGAATGCCAAAACAAAAATCTTTGCTTTTCGATGTATGTACCTCATATGTGAATTTAAGCAAATATTCAGTATTTATATTTTTGTATCACAAGTACACAACTTTTTAAAATATTTAATGACCGAATTCTAAGAGCGATCAGCAGCTACTAAATGAAAATCACGAACGGCCAACCAAATAAATGGAGTGATATAATTGGAATTCGTTTTTAAAACCGAAACAAATCTACAGAAACAGTTGAGCTCGGGTCGAACTGCCACCGCTTGCAGACTATTGTGCATGACTCTGTACAACTCCTCTTTTCACCGGTCCAAGAACCGGTTTTTTTGGGTAATTGACTCCAAATTTCCCGGTGGGCTTGAGCACAGTTATCGGTGTCTGTTTTGAAGTTTAGTCTCTCCTCGTTTGGTGTATTTATAATATGTGGCATTTCTAGAGTCAGTCTCTTTGCATAGTTTCTCTCCTCCTGTACGATCTCCACATTCTTTAGGTCTGGTGTATGTTGAAGCTTTGAGCAGTGGACAGCTAATGCTGTTTTTGTTCAATTGGTTCATTGTTGTTCTTGTGGTCTGATTTGTGTGTTGAAATTCGTGTTCGTAGTTTAGATTTTGTAGTTCCAATACATACTTTATTGCATACATCGGATCCGTCACCAATGCAAGTTATTTTGTATACCAAATTAGCTTTGTCCTCTTTGTCCAATCTACTTTTTAGTCTGCTGTATATTTGTTTCATTGTGTTGTTGTTTTTGTGTGTAATCGTGTATGGCTTGCCGATTGCACAGAAACATTTTCCTTTATTCAAAAGCATAATTGACGGAGAGGACTGCATTCAAACATTAACGAAAAGAGGGGAGTAGGTATGAAACTCACATAAAATTTTGAGGAGCAGATTTCTTACAATATGTAATAGTAGAAAATAAATTAGGTGATTATTTAAATCGCCACAAAATCGCCAAACACAAATCGCCAAGAATTCGCCATGTCACCAATGCCTGA